>JAKSZP010014549.1:0-201400 GCA_022478985.1 Massospora cicadina
GTAGGCTGGGGCAAACTTCATTGCAGCAACAGTTTGCTTTGGTTGAGATCCAACAGCCTGAGGGAAACGCTTATGGAAAGCTTCAATCAGGTCTTGGGATTGCACACAGTCATGTGCTGGTACCCAACTTTTCTCTGCAGCATCAAAACCCTTCAGGATACCAGGTACTCAAGCCTTCTTTTAACATGGCGGGAGGCTAAAATTCATCCAATTCCCACTATGGCGCCCCATCCACGAGAAAAGCCTTAGGAGTCTCAGGTGGGGGCCCATCAAACAACGTCAAATTGCTCTCATGAAAGACAGAGAAGATCTAAAACGAAGAGGGAAAATCCAACTGGTATGAGGCATGGCCCACTTTTCTAACAACGCAGTAATAACCAATCCAATTTGGTACCAACTTTTTGCATGGCTGTTTTATAGGGATGTTACAAGCATCAAGCATCATGAGATCCCCTCTCTTGTACGCTGGACCCACTCGTTGCTAACCATCAGTATTCTCCTTATATACTTGCATTGCCGCCTCCAAACTCTTGGAAACCCCTTGGTGGACCTTCTTGATAATCTTGGCAAAGTCCACCACCGCTTCAACTTTAAAATCCGCAGCTGGGCTCCATGTTAAAGGCGGGGTTAAAGCCTGGTTGGCGAAAAAAAGCGAACAACAGATCGAAGAATGCAAAGTGTTGTTGTAACTAAATTGGGCCATAGGAAGGTGAGAAACCCAATCTAATGATCCGCGGCGGGTAACACTGCAGAAAATTGCTCAAAGCACTGGTTCACTCATTCAGTCTTCCCATTTGATTGGGGGTGACAGGCAGTTGAATAGCAGGGGCAAATCTGAAGAGTCTTACACAACTCTTTCTAAAAGATGGAGTTAAAATGAGGTCCCTGATCACTAATGATTTCTTGGGAACCCCAAGAAGTGCAAACACGTGAGTGAAGAAGATCCAGGTCATCTCAGCCATGGTAATTGTTGTTCTTCAAGGAACAAAGTGGGCGAACTTCTTAAAATGGTCTACCACCACCATGATGGCATCATAACCATCAAAAATGGGTAACTCCAAAATGAAATCCACCGATAAGGAAGTCTAGGGCCCTTCAGACTTTTGGACTGGTACCAACAACTTCGCTAAAGGTTGAAGATTAGGTTTCATTTGATTGAAGATCAGGCATTCTTTAAAATACCGTACCACCTGAGCAGACAAGCCCTTACAAATGTAGGTGCGTAGTATTAACTCCATGGTATATGCTTTCTCAGGATGACTAACGGTGATTCCATCATGATGTTCCTGGATGATTTCCAGGCGCAGTGGTCCAGAAGAAATCCATAGGTGCCGATGAAACCACACCATCTCATCCTTTACATGATAACCCCCGGATTAATCCTCCTGATTGAGAGCGCTCTTAGCAAGAACCATAGTATATTTGGCTGATAACGGCTGATAAAGGACTTTCTTTCTGAACATAATGTATTCCTCTGCATTTTTCATAGATGCAAGCGCTGGCGAGTTGGCCGTGGGAGTGGGAAGTTGAGATAATATCTTTCCTGGTGGAATCATCAATTGAGTGTTATGAACCTCTACCTCCTCTGGATCAGGGAGCTAAAGCGGGATTGCGGCTCAAAGCATCCGCCAAACCATTCTCCTTGCCCTTGGTGAACTAATAAAAAAATGAAAATTTGGCAAGGGTTTCATGCTAATGGGTCTGCCGTGGGGCTAAGACATGAGCAACATGATAGTACAGTAAGGAACGGTGATCTGTACGCACACAGAAAGGTTTGGAGGAGCCATTAAAGTGGTGACGCCAATAAGCCAGAGCCTCCACCACTGCTAGTAACTCTTTGTCATAAACGGCGTAATTCAACTCAGGCAGAGACATTTTTCAAGAAAATATACCACTGGATGCTCTATCCCATCTTTGCCTACTTGTAACAAGGCAGCCACTATGGCGAAGTTGGAGGCATCAGTAGACACAATGAACTCTTTTGAAGGGTCGACATGGTTAAGGACGGACGTGGACAACTGGGTGCAGATCACTGCTTGGAAGGCATCCTCTAAAACGCGGAACCGCTGAAGCATCTTTACACCGCTAGCCTTATATAAGGGCGCTGCCACCTTGGAAAGATTAGGCGTGAACTTCTTGAGGAATATACATGTCCAAAAAAACTCCTCAATTCCTTGACTGAAGTAGGGGTGGGTCACTCACGAATAGCCTTCTCGTTGTCTGGAGTTATCATGTGTCCTTGGTCAAACATGATATTGCCAAGAAAAGTGACCTGAGACTATAAGAATTCACATTTACTGATCTTTAGCGTCATGCAGGCTACCTTTAAACTCTACACCACTTGCCAAAGGTGTACTGCATGTGACTCATGACAGGGGAAAAACATGATATCGTCCATGTAGGAAACCGCGCATATCCCCCAACAATTCCCCCAACGCAGCGTCAATGCGGCGTTGAAATATAGCAGGGACATTCTTAAGCCCAAAGGGCACGACCTAAACTGAAAAATCCCTTTTCTAGTATGGAGTGCGGATAACCACTCCTGTCCCTTCTTTATCTGGATATGATTGAACGCATTGAGGAAATCCAGTTTAAAGAAGACTTTAGCTTTCTCCACATAACGCGCAATCTGTGAATTCAAAAAGTATGGGATGGAGATCTGGTACAGTAACATTGTTTAGATTCACATAATCTACACAAGGGCGTAAAGTTCCATCTGCCTTCTCCACAAAGAGAAGCGGGGAGCAAACAGGGGAGGTACGCTGAAAAATCGCGCCTTTTGGCTAACTTCTCCTTCACCCACACACCTAAAGCCTCTTCATCCTGAACAGTAAATTGGTAAATGGGGAAGATATACGCACCAGATCCAAATTGAGATTGAACTTACAATAAAATCTGGAATGATCAGGTAGTTCATTAGCTGGTGCTGCATCAAAGGAAGATTCTAAACATTCCAAACATGAGGGTAGGGGAACCTCCACGGTGGGCTTCAGCATAGGGGCAAGGCTAAGGGTGTGAAGGTGGGATCAGTGTAGTAATTCTCCCTTGACGTTAGCCTCAGACAAAGGGACAACTAATGTGCGACCATTCTTTAATGTGAGGGTTATGGTATTCTCTTCCAAGTTGGTTCTGACGTCAAACTTCTGCCACCACTCCACACCCAGTATGATAGGGTACAAGAGAATTTGATAGCATGGAAGTGATCAGACAAGTGATACTTGCCAACCTGATAGTCCAATAACCCAATGACCTTCAGAGTGGGAAGACCTTGGGACGCCCCTCCCTAACCATACCACCTAACAAGTGACTCAGCTCAAGGTAGTCAGCTAGGCTTTGGTCCATAAAGTTTTCAGAGGCACCAGTATCCACCAGAATAATGGTGCTGAATTTTATCTAAGGGGAGTAAAGGGTAACAGTCAGTATAAAAATACCCCAAATGGTCTTTATTTAAGGAAGAAACGACAGTACATCATCAACAAACTCATCATCTCGCATTAACATGTCCTTCTGGTATGTTTTTGATTCATAGAATGGAGAGGGATAATTGGCCACTCTTACTACCGGGCCACATATCCCACCATATCTTCAGCAGGGCATAAACATTGTTATATTGTATACGCAGATCTTTTTCATCCTCTTGAGTACTGCTAATCATAGAGGAAGTCAAACGGGGATTTTCTGGGGTGATTATATACACAGGGGTAGTTTTATCTCTGAGCCATAAGAGAGACAAAAATAATTCAGAGGTATATATGGTATTTGGTTATAAAACGCGTTTTTAGACATGAACGACCCTATTCCTATAACAGCAACAGATGCCCAACGTTATCCAAGGCCAGCACCCCCAAACTAATCTTCAAATATTCCGTTGGCATCATCTGAAATTGCTGCTAAAGTAAAAACTGACTGTTTAAATTTGATTTTATAATTTTCAGTGGAAATTCAGTGAATCACAACTTCCAGACCACAAGCATCTGTACCCACCAGGTATGAGCAAGAAGGGTGGGTACTTTCCAGTCAGAGACAGTCAAAATAATGCTGAGATGCTCCAACCTTCTGAAAAAAGGAAAAAGTGGTACAGAGGACCATAGCCAAAGCTCGCAGCTGGAGCACACCGTTTATACTTTGTAAAAGTCCCACAAGGATAAAGTTTGTGCATGTAAGATAATGAGGTTGGTTGACTAATGTAAGAAGAGTGTCTATAACTATCCAGTTCCCAGTGAGGTGGTGCACAGTGCACAGGGCCAACACCAGGGAACTAGACACAAGTATTAAAGTTATTAGAACCCACCAGAGAGTGCTAAATTAACAATAACCTAAGTTGAGGAGGGTGATTATTATGGAATTTAACCAAAGAAAGGCGATGTGGTGCAAAAAGAGATTCAGTATGGGCGTCCTAGGTTGTAGGGAACCTGAGCGGCTCAATGGTGCATGAGAGAATACTATAATCATAGTTAAAATTAAGCGTCTAATGTAGTGTGAGACCTCCACAAAGAGGTATGTGCACAAAATTGGCAACAACCACATAAATATAAAACGGTGTACTTAGTGAAGGATTTATTATATAAGAGAAGTTGATCAACAGGGGAGATTGGTCTCGGTATAGAAAATTTAAGGTAATTTAGTAAAACAATCAATTGAGGGAAGTGGGTCTAAAACAAGGCGCGCCAATAGGAGCACACTTTCATCAGGCAAATTGCTATATTGGGTAATCAACTAAAATTGGGTGATTAATTGTAAAAATGGCCGACTAGAGCTGAAAAGTTAAAAAATTGAACGGGTTTTAGAGCTCTATTCACCCAAAAACTGAAGAAAACCATTTTCCATAATAATTAAGCTATTCCATTTTAATGCCCCTACTCTCATACAGGGCTTAACTTCGATTGCTTCCATAGGACCCACTTAGGTATATTTTGCCTTTACCCAGCGTTGGCAATGGTATGTTTAAGGTCAGGGAGGCCTGCTAATTTCACCTTCTTGGCCTCCCTGCAAGCATCTTTGTCTCTAACGTTGGTCCCAAGGATGATGTCATTTTCCAACCATGACACTTATCTTCATACTCTGTATAAGTGTACTGAGGCCAATTATATTGATTAAGTCTACCATCAAGCGGAATGCTAAAACATACTTGGAGTGGATGGTAGACGATTTGAAATCTTCATATTGAAATTTTCATGGTACTGAAAAAAGTTGGAATGGAAAACTGGCAGCAGCTCAGTGGGGGAGAGAATTAAAACATGTGACACCACTGCTCTGGAAAGTAAATGCTATCCTTAAGTGTGAATTTGCCACACACGTAAGAATAAACTAATAATAATGTTGAGCTCCAAGTTTGTACTACTGTGTTATCGCCACTACCAACTAACACAAGGATAATGAGAAACAACAAATTTGGCATGGTGAAAAACCAGTCACAGAAGCTAACCATGTGCACTGAAAATAGTATAGGCTGTCTCACCGTATAGCAAGTCATTGAGGCCAATGATGCACTCAATACCAAGGACCCATATCAAGATCTAGAAATTCTGAGTTACCTGAAAGCCAATAAAATTCTTAGTTGCTCCTATAACCAAGAGAGCCTCAACGGATACCACATGGGAACCCAACTGAAACTTAACAGGCAGAAAAAAGTAGGCACGATCATGTTTAATGGTAACAATCTGAGACATCACTGGGGGGAAGGGGTACTCACCAGTCCATCCACTGAGCCATCATGGGGAGAAACTGTGGTTTTAGTCATTAAAATAACCTCAAATTATGGCCATTGCCTTGCAGAGAACAATGGCACTAATGGCTTCACATACATTGGCTCTCCAGGAACATCCAAATCAACAGCAAGAATGTTACCACAAAAACCCAAACCAGTGGAATAGGGAAAGATCTGTGACAACTAGGACGAACAACACCCCCAAACTTGCGACCTGTCCAACTGGACAGGACAAGGGGAGGTAGTGCACCTGACAACCTTACCCTTAATTTTGGGGAAAAATATTTCATTGTTTGAGTCAGGAGGTACTTGTTAACCACGGCGTAAAAACTTTGATCCAAAGAATGGGACTTCCCTTTGAGAACCACCACTTCAACCAGAGGTTGGACCTTCTGTTCATAAACTAAAACTAACACACCACCCCCTCATAAAAATGTAGGGATAAGGATGATTATTTCGGTCACTACATTATGTTATGAAGTGTTTTGATAAATAAAACTTTGTTGCCACTCAGGATGATTGAACACACAAAACACCAGCCAGAATACCTCTGGTACGGTTATTCAAAATGTGGGATGCTCAAGAAAGATGACAACCGCTAGCTTTATTCATAGATTTTAAATTTGAAAAATATAGCCTCTAAATATCTGGCGGACTTTTTAAATATACAATTAAATCTTAATTTTTTAAGAGTTTTATTTAAACTAAAACGGTAAAATGAAAAAAATGGAATGACAGTAATACCAGTTAAAGACTGTTGTCCTAATGCTTGCTGAATGGGAAACTGGAATCAAGCACACTACAGTAAATAATATCTTCCCGATTTGGTCCTGGCATAATGACATCCTTTATAGTCACCAACTTTTATTCAATTCCAACCTGTCTGGTCAGATTGGTATCAAATTTACCAGCAAAACTCTTAATCCTTCCACAATTGTGTTTGGCACAATGATAACGGCTCCACCATCAGACAGCAGGTTGCGCCATAGCTGCGCCACATATGGAAAGATTCATTGATCAGGGAAAGGATTTAGTGAGCCTGTACCTGTCAGGGATGGGCTTGTTTGTAATAATGATGGTGAAAAATGGCAGATGGGGATTTTGAGCTTGAGAGTGACTCAATTAATGAACCTTTGCTGGTTACCAATTTGTTTTTTGAAGGAACTCAAACTGGTAGAGAGAACCTCTTAGGAAATTTTCTGCCAACCTTCCACTAAAGATGGCTTCTGGCCACCACCACATCCTGACGCACCTTCTAAATTTTCTTCACCAACTCTTGTATGATGAACAGAGGAGGGAGAGGCGCTATCTTTAGGGGGTACACTGTTACACACCTCTCATCCACCACACAGGCAAATCGTTCAGGGTGACAAAGGGACTTCTACCATCTTGTTCCCCTTCTTGGTTCTAAATTGGAATTTATCCTGATATATCTGCAGGGGTAGCTTCACAAGACTTAAGTTTAAATTCAAAATTTAAACCTTTTATTTGAAACATTTTTTATGAGTATTTATGAGATTGAGGAAATTTAAAAGGAAACTCTGAAGCTCTGGGTCAGATTCTTCCAATTTAATGCAACTGGAAAACAAAACCCTGTGCCTTGAAATCAGGGGTTTTTTAACCTCATATATAAGGATGTAATTGTTCCAGTTGGGTATCTATAGACTTATGGCTTTAATCAGCAATTGCCTACCCAAACTTTATAATTCAAGGGAATTCTGCTAATGAATAATAGAAATTAATTTTCAAGTCTAGACATCTTCTTATAATGGGGGCTAAAACTAACTTGGAAGTTTCCCAAGGGTTATATGGAGAATTATTTATGCATTTCTGTGGCCTATTTTGGAACATGATACCATGTCTGGGATTGTTCTTCCTGACCATAACAAAAAATTAGGTATTCTTAGCAAATCTATACTCATAGCCTTACCAGATAAAAGGCAAATTAAATCATTTTTTTATTAAAAAGTTACAAGTTAAAGAAGTACAGATTTTTTACTTATGATAACTTTGATGAACTAAACCTTGACGGTGACACAGGCCAGTCTGTCTGTTCCCTGGTACTATGCAAAAGCCTTACTGGTCTAGCAAAAAATGAGAAGGATCATGCACTGGCCCTTTATAAAAAGAATACATTGTTTTTATGAAAGATGACTCTTATTTGTGTTATACATATGATATGTTAGACCATATTAATATGGATAATCATCTTCCAATTTGCCTCTGCAATTAGGCGCTCAGTGGCAATTGATGAAGTTGTCAACATAAAATTACCCTACTGGTATAACTGGGGATGTTAGCGCCTGTCGGGATAGGGTAGTTGAGGGCATTAGTTCCTCTGAAGCGTACCAAAATGGATGGGATAAAATGTCCCGCAGCGAGCAGACAGCGGGGAGAGCCAGAAATCCTAAATGTAGGGGCTGGTAACTTGCTATAAGCTTGAGAATAGGTGACGAGGGAATATTGTATTAAACAAGTGAAGTTGATGGCCGGAGAGGAGCTTGCTGTAAAGAGGCTCTAGAAGTAAGTAAAACTATTAAACAAGTTAGAGATAAAAACGTAACTTTATTTAAGAAAAGGCGCGAATATTTATAGGCGAGGTTTTCCTCCTAATCCTTTCAGGATAATGACGTCCTCCATTGGCAAGATCTTCAGCATCCTGATGTTGATCAGGTGGGGAGTCGATGGTAGGCTTCCTTTTAACAAATTGATTAGGGGGCAGAAAATAAGGCTAGATTAGAGGAAAATTTGGAGAGGTAATGGAAGTAGGGAAATTCAAATTAAAAGGATTGGGAGCAGGTCAAATGCCAACAGCGCCCTACAAAGGTTACGTGGTCCCTTCAGTGTTGATTATCAAAAAATGAGATGGTTTTAACCTCTTAGTAATTGATTATTTGAAGCTCAACAATAATAAAAGAAAGAATCCTATCCGTTACCTCTCATTAAAGATGTGCTAGTTTGAGTGGGTGGTGAGCAATACTTTTCAGCCATAGATTTAATTTGCTGGGATTTTGGAATGCCCATATCATCCAGTTTTAATAGATTAAAAGTACATATCTGCTTGATCAACTGGGGTTCGCTTTTTAATAAAAATTATACTAGATGTTGGAGTTATTACATGTGATAACTATTGTTTGGGGGCTTTACCTTATTGAACATTAATCAATGATAGAATTAGATTCTGACAGATTAGTTTCCACTGGGGAAACCCAAAAAATGTCTGAGAAAATCATTTTTGGTTAACTATAAACAAGTAAAGTTTTATGCTATTTAATCATTGTTTGTCACTAATTTTATTATTTTGTTTTTGCAGTTTCTGAAGCGTTTACAACTCTTGTATTGGCAGTAAATTGCAGGTTATTATGAAGTAATGTAACTTTGTTTTAGATGGATTAATGTCTCATTACCTAAGCAGGTTGATAGCTAAAAAAGTTATCCTCTAGGGTTGGATAAAGGCGTTGGAACATGCTATTTAAAATTCTAACCTGAAAGGGATTGTAGTTTAGTCAGAAGTAGAATTTCAGCTAGGTAATTGAAGTGTTCATCATTTTAGATGACTCCTTAGGGTTAAGATTTAATTAACAATGGATTTTTTCCCATTAGGGAGCCAATGGAAAAATTGAGCACCAAATTACCTATTTAAACCCATTTGTTTAGTTTGTAAAAACAGACACTTTCAGAAGACAAATATTTAGATATAAATACGTTTGTTTTATTGTTTTCTTGTGGTAGATTTTGAAAGATATTTTTCTCTTCTATTTTATTTGGTGTTCTCAGGTAATCTTGTGTAAGAGTGAAGGAATAATTTCCCTTGTTGCCCAATTGATTTTTTAGTATTCTTGTGTAGAAGTTTATATGTAACTTTCCTTGTCCAAGTGCCTTTAAGTTACCATAAGGAAAGTAGCAAGTACATATCTATTAGAGAAAACCTGAGTGAGACTAATACCACTGATCTAGAAGAACTAAACTCAATAATTGTCTTAATATAATTTTCAAATTACTATATCTCTATTTTTTATATAAAATAACTTTATCTCACTATGAACTGCGCAGTAAACTTAAAAAGTACATATAATTTAGGGCCCTTTTTAGATTGAAATGCCCAAAAGTGAGCATAGAAAAGTACTATGATTACTGACCAGGGCCCTCTACCAACCCACTAGGATTTTGCAAGGGCTTTACAATATCCCTGCGACCTTTCAGCAGGCTATGGACAGTATATTATGTGATTTGAAATTTTTTCTGCGTCTTGGTTCATATAAATAATATAAGGATTTTTGCTAAAACGTTTAATGAGTATTTGCATCAATTAAAAGATTTTTTTATTGGATCACCAAGGCTGACGTTAAAAATCAATTTGTGTTTTTTTAGCTTCTTCTAAAAGCAACTGGAATATTAATGGTTAGTCATTGATAAACAGGGTTTATGCCCAACTAGAAAAGAAGGAGGCTATTACTTGGAAAATAAGGTCAAGTAGCAAGTGTGACATCCAAGTATGCCTAAGGATGGTCATTACTATTGCCAGTTCATGTAGAACTTTAGAAAAATAGGGACTCTTATTTACCTTCTCGAAAACGGGGTACAATTTAGGTGGATGTGAATCTGTCAGCTAGCTTTTGACAAACTAAGGTTTTGCCTCAGCAAAGCGCCAATAATTACGTACCAAAACTTTAAAAATTTTCTTATTACTCAGATGAACGCCTCACTAACCGCTATAGGGGTAGTGTTATATCAATTTGATTCAGAGTGAGTAGAACTCCCTGTTGCTTACTGAATCTGAATGATGGATGTACATGAACATAATTATACTGTTACCAAAAAGAGTACCTGGAAGTCATCTATGCTTGTAAAAAATTTGGGTTTTCATCCATAGATTACATTCTACTGTGGTAGCTGTCCATGCCTCTCTTCAATACGTACAGATTCTGAAGGATCTGGAAGGTAAGATGGCCCAATGGGTGATAATGTACAAACCTACAACTTCAACACCCTCCAGCAATAAACATCAAAACAATGATGGTCTTTATCATTTGCTATCGTGGCCTTAGTAAGTGATCTAGATGACAATTTGTTTGACAAGAAGATAACACAGAAATTTTCAATGATTCCAAGGGATTAACTCACTTTGGATAACCTGAGGCAGCATAACTTATTAAGAACAAGAAACTTAACAAACTTCTTGATGAATAACAATTTTTGTTTCTCAGGCTCACTAAGTAAATAAACTTAATTATCTCTTCCTGTAAGGTGACAATACATGGACGATTTAAGAATACACTTGAACAGCTAAGATTGTATTAATATTGGGAATCAATGGCTTTTTGATTTTCATGAAACTCTCAGCTATTGCAAAGAATTTAAAGCTAAAGCTCCCTACGGAAGTCCACTTCCTATCAATTTTGACAAATCCAATTTTGCTTGGCATACCATCTCTTTTTATTTTTGTGGGCCATTGCAATATATTTGTGGTCAAATGTCATATAATTGTGGCCATCAATCACCTCAATTAATTAGTGGAGGCAAAAGAAGTTAAGACCTTGGTGCTTTGACCATAGCTATGTTTATCTTGAAAACATAGTTTATAAGTATAGTTGCCACAGTTTATTTTAGCAGAAAATGGGACTAAATTTAAGTCCCAAATTACTTAAAACTTGATGACTTGATTGGTATAAGAGAGGAATTATATACGCATTATCACCCTGAGACCAACGGCACTGAGAAAGAATTAACAATACTCTCATTGGTATTTTACATGAGTTTTTTACTGGGAAGGTATCTAGTTGTAACTTTTTCTAGCCTTCCGCTAAGTTTTCCTATACCATCCCCTATCACTCAGCCGCTGGGCACTCTCCATTCTGGTTACTATATGGTAAGCATCCTACAATACCCTCAACCTTATACTCATGTGTTAATGTATAAATCATAAGTTCAGACAGATAACCTGAAAAGTTCACTAAGTTACTAATTCATCTGCAAAGTGCAGCATAATTCAACGCAATGGTTTAGTAAGTCAAGACTAGGACGCGAATAATGAAAATTGCTTGACCTTAACTAAATGTAGTATAGGGGAATTATTCTAGCGTTATGATAATCATGGATTTGGAAGGACTAGAAAATTAGAAAAAAATTGTAAAATTCTCTTAAGTCATAGAGACATTTACTGATGTCTGTCAGATATCCTGACATTGGACATGTTGTGAAGATATTGACCATTTGACTCCCTTATCCAAAATCAAAGCCTAGACCAGAGAAAGGGGTTAAAGGAATTACCTCATTACATTACCTGGAGAAAAATGATAGTTTGCACAGCTCAAATTGACTATAGGAAATTTTCTGATAGACTGAACTGAGCCTAAGATAGCCCAAGATGAATTCCTGCCTATTTGAAATGACATATCATCAAAAGTTCAGTCAACAGCTACTCAAAGTGACACTCAAGACATTAAATTAAGATAGACTCATAAATGGTAATTAATCAAGAAGCTGCCAAATGGGCAACAAAGTGACCCTCAGTCTCATCTGATTTGGGTTATTCAAATCACTATTTTTGCTCTATCATAACTAAAATACAAAGTCATTGTACCATCCAGAATGCATCGCCTGACAAAGAGCCTCCCTTCCATATTTCTCTTACTATTAATTTTATTAATCATTTCCTTTTAAAATTTATATTGTTTAATGCGACATATTATATTAAAATTTCTACCATATAAGTTATATCATTAATTCTATAAAATCGTTTTAATACTTGACTTTAATAAGTCCTTTTTGCCATACTTACCATATTATGGATACTCTAACTGGTGGGAAATTAGCGGTGACTTGGCTCCCTTTTAGATAACTAATATACTTGTCATGTGAATCATTTGGCTTCATGTATTGACTGTTATGTTTCTTAAGCATAGCACCATCTATAACAAAAAAGAAGCCCTACAGGCTGGTGCTCACTACAGGGGGTAAGCTGATGTTTAGTGATACCTACAACTAATTGATTGAGCCATGGAAGATATCCCAATTGATAGTGTCACATGCTGGGTTCAAAATGGGAATGGTGAATGTCAGACATTCGTTTTCTCGAGCTAGGAGAAAGAATGTTGGTGGTATGAGTGCTTCTGAATCTGCTACCATGATTGGCCCATCACCTGCCCAAACTTCAAATAATATTGTGGTTATTAATGAAATGAGTACAAAAGGCGAAAAGACCCTAGTGGATTCTCAGTGGAATCCCAACTATTGGAGAAATAAGGATTATAATCAAAATCAGCCTAATAAGGTAAAAACTAATAATAAGATTACTCCAACTTCTCGGCTGAATCTGAGGTGTTCAGTATTGCACAGATCTAAACCTCCGCAAGGTGAAAAGATTTTACCCATTGATGATTGGGTGTGAATGAACAAATCATTACCACTCAGATTTGAACCCTCCCAAGGTACAATGATCCTACTCAATGATGATAGGGTAAGGATTAACCAATCATTACCACATGAGTCAGCCCACCGCCGGTGTGAAAAGATTTTACTTAATGGTAATTGGATAAAATACATCAAATCGTTACCACACGGGTTGGTTTTGCCTCAAAAAGATTTTATATACAATCTGATAGGCCAAAAACCTATATTTCCTAATTTGGAAGACTGAGCTTTGTATTCTTTTGCCTTGAATATCGATGGTCTTAAAATTTGAACTAGTTTTTATATGAAAAACTAGTATTGATAAAAGGACCTTTCCTGGTTTTGCCCTGCCTGTATAATAAAAAAACATAAAAAGCCATAATAATTATTGTTTTATACTTTTATTAAAAAGTAAATATTTCACTTTCTTAAATTATTAGTGGCATCCATTGGCGGATCCCACAAATTGGTGCTCACTACAGGGGTCAATCCCTCTGAATACTTCAATAAAGTATTAAAAAAGCAATGGAGGCTGCAAACGTGAGCAGCTCTCTGGGATTCCAACTAGTTGCTCTAGAGAGCAACTAGCTAGCTTTTTTCTCCCGTCTTAAAAAGCTAGAGCAACAGTCTATTGAACCATTGGGAGTGAGGCCACCTAGGCTATCCTCTCTGCAACATCTGCAGATTCAGCACAACGTAAAGCAGAGATCCCTACTGAGGGTTCTCTTTCCACTCAGCCAACAAGTGCATGCCCTAGGGGTATATCCCCCATTTCAGTTACAACCTTGCCCATGGTTGAGAATACCTTGGGTGCCAACTCTGAGGGGGGTTACGATTATGCTGGGTACTACTTATTGGGAGCTCCTGCAGAAGTGGAGGTCCCTGATCGCCTAAATACTGAAGGAGTAGATGAAGCCACCATACCTGAGGAAACTTACCTCCGCCAAGTTATAGGTTGTATGGAAACTATTGACACAGCCAGCGATGCTGATCAGCTCCTATCAAGTCTAATTTACCCTTTACAGTGAAGGCATACCATGAAGTCTATTATGGAGACTCACCCTGAGACTGCACGCAAATTAACCTCCACTTTTCATCTCAAGAAGGTCTTAGCGCTATCAGCCACTTTGCAAGCACACTTACCAAGGTTGAAGTAGTTGTTCACAAAGTCTGGGTAATGGCTATCCTGGATACATGTTCTCAGTAAATGTAATTTCATCTTGGCTGATGAAAAAGATTATATTGATGCCTGACTCGGATTGTATCAAGGAATTTGGAACTGCGGGGCCAAACAACACCCGCGCTCTTGGCACTTACTCTTCTCTTCCCATACAAATAGGGAAGCTTATCCTATCAGCCCTCGCTGTGGCCTTAGATAATAACTCCTATGATATGCTCATAGGTATGAAATTTATGATCAAATATGATGGCATCATTAACCTGAAGCAAGGGTTCCTATTTTTAATGAACTACAAAGTTCCATTAATCTTATCCAACAAAGAACCCGTCAAGAATGGCTACACCTGCTTGGTTGAATACCCCTCTTCCGCTTTATCTTTACACTATGTTACTTCTGGATGTAACACTAAGAAACTGCCCAATTCAGTGGAGGCTAGTGATGGTAATTCATTTTATGCGGCCGATGAAGTGGTGATTAAGCCTGGTGAACAACGAGTGGTTGATACAAAAATCACACTTCAAATCCCGCACCACTGCTTATTACACCTCTTAAGCATCGATGGAGTTAGCCCTTTTGAGCCTCGGGTATTGCCTGGCCTTTTAGACCCAGCCTATCAGAGGCCTATTATTCTATTGTTGGGAAACCTCACCAAAACGGACATAATTGCAAAAAAGCACCAGGAGGTGGGCCGAGGGTTCTTACTCCCTGTGGAGGTAGTTGAACAAATCCACTCTATTGGCTCGATGGCAGATTTAGGCCTGCCCACAGATGTCCTGGTATGTACCTTGCCAAACGTCCACATTTCGGATGAGCTGACCTCAAATGAGTTGGAGAAATTGTAAACTCTTCTGGGTGAGTATAGTGACATATTTTCAAAGTCAGACAATGATTATGGACATGAAGGGCTGGTGCCACTCCATCGATGTGGGTGATGCTCATCCCATATGGTCCAAACCTTATCACAAGTCAAAGGTGGAAGAACAACAAATGAGGACGGAACTCATGCAGTTATTAGACGCGGGGTTATTAGTTCCTTTCCAAAGCCCTTGGTCCTCCCCCTTTTGTAAATTAAAAAGAAAAATGGAGGTCACCGGGTAGTTATGGACTACCGCAGGTTAAACAATCTCATGAAAAAGGATAGTTATCCTATCCCGCGCATTGACGATGCCCTGGCCCAGCTCTCAGGCTCAAACTTTTTCTCTGCCATGGATTTGGCCAGTGGGTATTGGCAAATGGATCTATCTCCATAAGATCAGGAGAAATGCGCTTTAGTATGTAGTGAAGGTCTTTTCCAACCCACGCAATTACCTCAAGGGTTGTGCAACGCGCCTGCTTCTTTCCAGCGTGCAATGGATCACATTTTACAAGATCTCAAGTTAACCTGCGTTATCATCTACCTTGATGACATTACTGTATTCTCGAAGACCTTTAACGAACATCTTGATCATTTAAAGGAGGTATTCCAACACTTACGATGCTCCACTATCAAATTAAAACCTTCAAAGTGTTCATTCTTTCAAAAGAAACTAAATTTCCTCGGACATACCATTTTTTGAGAGGGTATCCAACCCAAATAAGATAAGGTTGAAGCGATTTCCAGTATGCCTCCCCCCAAAAACCTACGGGATATACAGGTATTTTTAGGGATGATGGGGTATTACAATCAGTTTATCCCTAAGTTTGCCCAACTCAGCGAGCCCCTTGTTCGTTTACTGAAGAAGAATATCCATTTTTAATGGGGCACTAAACAGAAGGCTGCTTTTGAAACAATGAAGCTGCTGCTACAAAAACGGCCTATCCTAAGGCATCCCAATTATGGAAAACCGTTTATCTTGTTTACAGATGCCTCAGACTATGCCATCAGGGCCATCCTAGCCCAATTAGATGAAAAAGGGGTAGATCATCCTGTCTCATATTTTAGTAAGACGCTATCAAAGGCAGAACGCAACTATAGTGTTACCAAGAAGGAATGTCTCGCCATTCTACTCGCAGTGAAGTATTACCGCTCTTTCTTGTATGGGACCTCTTTCACTGTGATCACGGACCACGCATCTTTAAAATGGTTGAAAAATATGAAGGACCCTACGGGGCGCTTAGCTCGCTGGGCTCTAAAGCTCCAGCATTATGATATAAAGATTGAACACTACGCTGGAGCCTACCATATGAATGTTGATGGATTAACTCGGCTGCCCATCCTACACCTAGATAACAGTGAAGCGGAGTGGCTGTATGATCTTCTAATGACCCCAAACGACTGGGAAGATGAGGATGAGCCTGTACAGAGGATGTTGGCTCAGCACTCCCATAACACTAAAGTGGATAGCAGGAAGTTGTACAAGCAAGTAGGGGCGAAATGGTTGCCTTACCTATGACCCTCAGAACATGTATCAGTCATCCTGGAAGCTCATTCAACTTTAGGCCTTGGAGGAGCAAAGAAAACCTATGAGTGGATAAAGGATCAGTACTTCTGGGAAGTAATCATGGAAGCCATCGTAGAAGTCTTGGATGCTTGCCTTACATGTAAGAAGCAGTCTCGATTCAAGACTAGATATCAATATCAGCTGACTACCCCGCAACAGCCATTTCATACAATAAGATTGGACGTAGTAGGGCCGCTTCCTCAAACCACAGGTGGAAACAGGTATATTTTGGTAGGCATTGACCACTTCATGAAGTGGGTTGAAGCTGTGGCGTTGCTGGCCCAAACTGCTAAGGCCACTGCAACCTTTCTTCATAAAAATATCTTCACTCGACATGGGTGCCCTCAAGTACTACTCTGCGACAACGGGAAAAATTTCACCTCCAGAGTAGTTAAAATCCTGTCTACTTCCATGGGAGCCCAGCAACTGTTCTCTGCTCCATATAACCCATCAATCAATAGAACAGTGGAGCGAGTAAATGGTACTCTGGTTTCTATTTTATGGAAAATGGCCTCATCTGATCCCCTTCATTGGGATCATTATCTCCCAAGCGCGCTTATGGCTTACAGAATTAGCTATCATCAAATTCTGAAAATGTCCCCTTTCCAAGTAATATATGGCAGTGAACCGGGAATACCTTCTCAGTTAGCTAAGGATGTCTTCTCTAGAGGAAAGGAACCTGAGAAAGCCATGCAAAGGTTAGCTAACCGCATCACTCAGCTTCAATTGGAAGCTATGACCAACCTAGCCAAAATGGTCACTAAAGAAGTCCAAGATGCCAAAGAGCTCCGAGCTCCCCTACCCTCTTTCCATGTATTGAATAAGGTTTTATATTACCACAATCACATAACTCCTCGAAGTGGCAAACTTGGATCAATCTGGGAGGGGCCATTTACCATCACATATAAGAGAGGAAATGTGTATTCTATAAAGTCTCTGGCCACTGGAATTATCATAAACTGGGTACATGGCCGCTTCCTACGACCCTACACCCCTCCCAATATTCTTGAGGGGGGCAATGTCAGACATTCACTTTCTTGACCTATGAGAAAGAATGTTGGAGGTATGAGTGCTTCTGAATCTGCTACCATGATTGGCCCATCACCTGCCCAAACTTCAAATAATATTGTGGTTATTAATGAAATGAGTAAAAAAGGCGAAAAGACCTAGTGGATTCTCGGTGGAATCCCAACTATTGGAGAAATAAGGATTATAATCAAAATCGGCCTAATAAGGTAAAACTAATAATAGGATTACTCTGACTTCTTGGCTGAAACTGAGGTGTTCAGTATCGCATGGATCCAAACCTCCGTGAGGTGAAAAGATTTTACCTGTTGATGATTGGGTGCAAATGAACAAATCATTACCACTCAGATTTGAACTCTCCCAAGGTGCAATGATCCTACTCAACGATGATAGGGTAAGGATTAACCAATCATTACCACATGAGTCAGCCCACCGCTGAGGTGAAAAAATTTTACTTAATAGTGATTGGATAAGATACATCAAATTGTTACCACACGGGTTGGTTTTTCCTCAAAAAATTTTTATCTTTGATCTGATAGGCTGAAAAACTATATTCCCTAATTTGGAAGACTGAGCTTTATATTCTTTTGCCTAAAATAAGAATGGTCTCAAAATTCAAACTAGTTTAAATAAAAAACTAGTATTGAGATAAGGACCATTCCTGGTTTTGCCCTGCCTGTATAATAAAAAAAACATAAAAAACCATAATAAGTATTGTTTTATACTTTTATTATAAAAGTAAATATTTCGCTTTCTTAAATTAATTGTGGCATCCATTGGCGGATCCCACAGTGAAGAAGATCAAATGGGAAGTCCACCCATTGTCACATTTGAAGAAGTTCAAAAAATTCTATGGAGTATTTAAATCTCCACGTCTTACTTAAATATCCAATGAAGAAATCAAAGAGTTACTTTGTAAGTCATTAACCCAGAAGAAAGAGGCAACCATGAAATGGCATCTGACGTGGATAGATCTCTCTTAAACTGTATGATCCAGTTCTCTCCTAGAGAGTTATGGGTCAAGTGAAAATCTATATCACTATATTTTGCAATTTGTACACCCAGAAATTTATCTTATCATGCATTTTTAGGAGTCTATACCAAGGAGCTCCACAATCATATTAATACCCAAAGGACCTTATGGATAGACCATTAGCAGGTATATAATTTAGAATCACAAAGTATAGGAGGCATAGGCTAATTGATTGAAGTGAATCATTCCTACATTAACCATCTCCATAATCAAACGAGACCTATTATTTTTGGTGTCATCAAGTATGTATAGTAAATTGTGAAGCTACTTAAAAGGAAATCTCGGATTCAAACAAAAATACCAAGCGACTACTTGACACCTTCATTGTAGAACTCTAACGTTGATGTAGTGAAGCTCATGGAGTAATGGAAGCTCAAGCTTCCACTAGCTGTCACCAGGAGGAAAAAGGATCTCCATCCTTAAAACCAGGCTAGAGCAAGCCCTATGACGAATTGATGAGCTGGAGGCCCTTCAAACCTCTGAGACCTCGTCAGCCTCACAAAATATCATTTCTCGAGTAGCCAGGTCAAACAAGATCTAGAAAACCAAGTAACTCAGGCGTCTGCTTTTTTCCATCACTGAGCGACCCAAAAAATTGGAAAGTGACTTGAGAGGTACTTTCCTGTCAAGAAGACTTAATCAAGTCTAACATCTCCTCAACAAAGCTGAAAAACGCTGGAATACTCTCACAGAAGAGTTAAAAACCAATGATGACAAGCCTCCTTAGAGCACAAATGCAAAGAGATGAAGGGAGACTTAAACCGGCGCATTGGAGTATTGGAGGATGAAAACAAGCTTTTTAATCTTACTTCTCATCCGCTTTCTAACCAATTTATGATCTGGACATCTGCGTTAAGAACTTGGTAAAATAATTTAGGTGTTCTTGAAAGAAGAATCAATCTACTAGATGTTACGTCAAGACTTACTAAGGATGAAATGGAGCAACATCTTAATCCTCTACTGGACCAGATACATTTACTAGAAAGTCAAGTTGAAAAGAGTGATGTAATGACTGAAATTACTGAATCTGAAGCTCCTGGAGTACACGCTATTACAGGATTGGAGGCCATTATCTTTAAACCTAAGTTCAAGGACATGTTTACACCTGGCGAAGGGAGTAATTCACCTTTTCTCTACATATATTAAGCTGTTATGGAAGGTGCAACTGATCATCAATTGGTTAAGCACATTTTATATTATTTTAGCTGTATGGCTCAAGAGAATATAAAGCATCATATGGACGAACTGCATACCTGGAGAGAAGTGAAAGAGGCGCTCATCATGGAATTCAGGTCAAAACAGAGTTTGAATATGAAGAAACAGGCCTTTAATTAAAATAACATACAATGTAATGAAACCCTTGCCAAATTCACTAAATGTTTTTATAGAGGCCCAAATATTATTGGATTTAAATCTGCTTACTCTATAAAATGCTTTAGCCGCCATCATTGCGGTCTACATAGTAACCCAGACCTAGCCATGCACGTCACGTCAGTTAAATGAGCTTTAAATCTTTCTTAAACATCAAATAAACTCTGCTCGATGTAGTTGACATACACAAGTCAGAGACCTCCTGAACGCCTCCATGAAACCCAGAGTCTACACTGTTGATGAAGTGAAGCCTATGAAGGACTAAAAGCCAAGATGCAACTAATGTGAGAAAAACAAACATGCTGAGGTTATATGTCTAAAGATGAACCTAAACCTTGTGAAGCAGTGAAAAGGAAGGTCAGCTTAGGGTCAAGTACCTCACAAGACAACTGACCCAAAGTACATGAAAGAGAAACTTTGCCATTTTCATCTCACTTGCATTTAAAGAGGTACCCAATGATGACTTTGAAGGAGGTTATTAGGACACAGGTTATTACGTTTTAAAGACACCCACTAAGCTTTCTATTTTAGACCGTTTGAATACCAAAAATATTACAACGCCCGGGTTCCTAAGGCACTTACCTCAGTTAGGATATAGGGTGTCCCTAGATAGTTATATATAGCCATTGATGCTGATCAGTACCTTGCCCTGTTCATCCAACCTATCTTGAGCATCCACGGTCTCCTAGAGATCAAGAAGAAGTACCCCAAGATTACCCAAAAGCTTAATGCAACGTTCCGCCTTAAAGAGTTATTATTCCTTCCACCAAAGCTTGGAGGAAGTTTTACCAAAATAAAAGTGGGAATTCAAAAGGCCTGATTTATGGATATCTTGGTTATGAGATCACCTATCAATGTTGTGTCGTCCCACCTTTTTAAGAATAACGAGCTTGCTACTGACCTGATCACTTAGATTACAGTACCGTCAATCTGACTAACAAGGCAATAGGTGCATAGGCATCACTTCCAATTCAAGTTGGCAAATTATTTTTCTCAAATCCTTTAGTTGCCCTAGACAACAATCAATGTGATATAATTATTGTGACACAGCTTATGATTACATATTAAGGAGTTATTACTTTTAAAAAAACTTATAACCCCTCAACTATTAAGTTCCCCTACTGGATAATAAAGACCTCAGCAATAAGGATTACTCTTGTCTAGTTGAGTGCCCAGTTTATGATTTACCTTTGTGATATTTTACCTCAGAAAGGAACATGGAAAAGCTACCCAACTCATTAGATGCAGCAGAAGTCATAATATTTTACGCCACCAAGAAGGTGAAATTAAACCATAAGAACAAAGAGTGGTTCCCACGAACATAACTCTGAGTACCCCCCAAACTGCTTGCTACATATCACTAGTGTTGATGGAGTAAGTAGGTTTGCACTAAGAGTTTTACCAGGATTCTCCAATCCAGCATATCGTTGACCTATTGAGCAATTACTTGAAAACTTATCTGAAAATGATATGATAGTCAAGAGCAACAAGAAATTGGGAAAGGGCAATTACTTCCCATTAAAAGAATTTACAAGACAAAGTTTATTTTTACTCACATTGATTTTTCCCTACCCGCTGACAATTTAATTTGCACTTTACCTCAAGTACACATATTTGACAAGTTAAACTGGGAGGAACTTGAGAAAGTGCACCAATAACTCGAAGACTAACAGGATGTTTCTTCATGTCAGATGTCGACTATGGTCACATGAAAGATTGGACTCATAGTATTGACATAGGATAAACAACCACTATCAAATTGAAGCCATGTAGGAAGTTGATAGTAGAAGAGAACTACATGAAGACTGAGCTAAAACAATTAATGTATGCCAGCTAACTTGTGACCTACCAGAGTTCATGATCATCCCTGCCGTTACTCATAAAGAAAACAATGGTGGCATAGAATATTGATGGATTACAAGAAGCTAAATTTCCTCAGCAAGAAGGCCACGCATCTAATTGCAATTATTGATGTTACCCTGGTCTGACTCTCCAGCTAAAATTTATTCTCAGAGATGAACCTCTCCAGCAGTTATTGGCAGATGGATCTCTCACTTGAAAACCAGGAAAAAATGTTCTTTAATATGCATAGAAGGATTATTACAATCTACCCGGCTCCCAAAGGGATTATGTGATGTTCCCACCTCATTACAATGGGCAATGGTCTTATTGTGCAAGATCCAGCTCAGATGCGTGATTTTTTATCTAGATGACAGAACGGTGTTTAAAAACCTTTACAACATCTAGACCACTTCAAGTCAGGTTTCCAACAACTGAGAGAAAATCATATTAGATTTAGAACCAGCGAAGTATATCTTTTTCCATAAAGACTTATAATTACTAGGAATGCCATATTGTGGTAAGGAATGCAATCCTTTATGATAAGGTTGAAGCATTCTCCTAAATGCCACATCCAAAGAGCCTATAAGAAATACAGTTATTCTTAGGAATGATGTGATTTAAAATCAATTTGTCCCTAATTTCACTCAACTTGTCAAACCTCTTGTCCAAATGATTTAAAAAAGATACCCTTTTCATAAAGGGTGTAGAGCAAAGAACTGCATGTGAGTCTAAGAAAGATTTGTTAAATATATGACCAACCTTGCGACATCCAGACTATTGGAAACCATTATTTTGTTTACTGACGCCTCTGACTTAGCTATAGGCGCTATCCTTTATCAATTGGATGAGGATGGTATTGACCACCAGGATTTATATTATAGCTAATCGACTTACAAAGCTGAGCAAAAATGTTAGCATCACAGAGAAAGAGTGCTTAGTTGTTGTCATAGAAGTGAAACATTTTCAGCCCTTATGTATGGTACAAACTTTACATTTATGGCAGACTACGCTTCCTTTAAGTGGTGGCAAAAAATGAAAGATATGACAGAAAAAATCCCAATGGGCTTTCAAGATTCAGCACTATGACATGAATATCGTCTATTTATACTGTAATGAGCATATGAACATAGATGAACTGAAACAACTGCCCATACTGTATTTAAACAATAGAAAAGCTGAATGATTAAATGACCTACTTGTGAAGCCAGGCTTTTTGGAGGATGAAGATGAATCAATTTAGAAGATGCTTATATGGCACGCTCAGAATACAAAGGTTCTTGACTAATTTTTGTACAATAAATTAGAATCAACTGGCTACCTTTTTGTGACCTTCAGAACGGGTACCAGTTATAATGGAAGCCCACAATACCTTAGGCCATGGAAGAGCTAGAAAACATATAAATGGATCAAGGATCACTACTATTTATTTGAAATACTTTTCTATGTATTGGAAGCCTAAGATTCCTGCAACACCAGTAAAAGGCAGACGCCGCATAAGGCCAAGTACACGTAGAAGCCTGTGACCCCTCAACAGCCGTTTCACACCATCAGTTTAGATGTCATAGGTCCACGGCCTGAATCTATATGAGAAAATCGAAACATCCTAGTAGGGATTAATCATTTCATAAAATGGGTCAAATCAATTGTCATTCTCGCACAGACTGCTAAAGCTACTGCTAACTTTTGTATCAAAATACTTTTAGTAGGCTTGGCTGCCTGCAAGTTCTACTGCAATAATGGGATGATCTTTATGTCAAGAGTTGTGAAGATTTTAGCTATGAGAATGGGAACTCAACGATTATATTTAGCGCCTGACAATCTATTAGCTAATGTAATGTAGAAAGAGCAAATGGACGTTGGTTTCAGTATTAAACAAGATGGCCGCTACTAATCCCTTACACTGGGATTAATATCTCTCAAGTGTGTTAAGGGCTTGTCAGATAAGCTTACATCAAATTATCAAAATGTCGCCCTTCAAGACCTTATATGGATGATAAACTGGAATCCCGCTTTACAAGCTCATTAAATTAAAAGTGATAATACTAAAGAGCCCTTTAAAGCACTAAATAATAAGCATAGAATTTATAGAACTTCATTCAGAGGCAATGAATTATCTAGTTAATATGTCAAAAGAGAAGCTCAAGAAGCAAATGCAACTTGCCAACTTTTACTTACCTTTAAATTTAAGGCTTATTACTTTATTATCACAATTGAATAGTGCCCTGAGGAGATAAATTAGATTTTATCTGGGATGGGCCATATGTTTTCACTTACAAATGTGGAGAAAAATACTCAATCAAGTCTTTGGAAACTGGAATAACGATCAACTGCTGTCATAGAGATGTTTTATATTGGTACTTTACCTGTTAATGTTCTTAAAGGAGCTGAATTTGGATATACTGATATCAGACATGATGGTAAGAATATTAACCATTTGACCCCCTCAGCCTAATCAATGCCTAGACCAGAGAAAGGGTTTAAAGGAAAACCTTAATAAACATCCCAGAGAAACTTATTTTCAGCTCAGCTTAAATTAACTCTAAGAATCTCTGAAGGATAAACTGAGCCTAAGATATCCCAATATGAATTCCTGCATAACCAAAATGTTAGATCATCAGAAGGTCAGGTGACAACTACTCAAAGTGGCACTAGAGACAGCAAATTAAGATGAACCCATAAAGGGTAAGAATTAAAAAGCTTTCAAATGATCAACCTAAGTGAACCTCTGTCTCATCTAACTTGGGTATCTAACTCATCTTTTTTGCCCTAGGAAATTATAAAACAAAGGCATCATGACATTCAGAAAGCATCAACTGACAAAGAGCCTCACTTCCAGATTTCTTCCCCTATTAATTTTACTAATCCTTTCCTTTTGGGGTTTATATTGTTGAATGCGACATATAAAAATTTACTTTATCTATATTAAAGTTACGTTATTGATTCTATATCTCTTTTTGGTACTTAAATTTAATAAATCCATTTTGCCATGCTTACCTTATGACAGATACTCTAGCTGTTGGGACATTATTGGTGACTTGTAACCCTTTTATATATAAAATATAATTGTTATGCAAATCAGTTGTAGTATCGGCTGTTGGAATTGGCATATCAACATTTATCTCAAAAATGGAAGTCCAACAATGCCTGCACGCTCAAATATCCCAATAAGGGCTACCTTATCAGTTGGATGCATTCTATATTCCTTAATAATTACTAGCAGCACTCAAGCATTCAAAATGGCTCTTAATAGCCCATATAAACCCCTCAAGTTCAGGTTCCCTGATGTCTATTCAATTGAGTAAAAGTTGTGAATGGTCTGACCAACCATCAAGTTATCAACTATCTCCTTAATTAAAGATTTAACTAATATTAGATAAAGGGTTTTATTGTTATACTAAGTCATTGTTAATTGAAAGGATTTATTTACTGAAAATCACCTTACCCGCAGCCCAAATTTTATACAAAGTTATCAAAGTTGTTTAAATTACTATTTCAAAATTTGCATCTTCTTTATATTATGTGATAAGTATGATGGATAACCAAATCAAACTTTCCTCCAGTTAAACTTAGTTTCAAATTTCTTGATAACCTCAGTCCTTGGACCTGGTTTTTGTATTACATAAAAAATATTTGAGGTGGGTCAATCTTGGGACAAATATACCACACCAAGAACTATTTGAGCCAACAGAAAAATCAAACTCAAAACCTGCACTAGGATGGAATAAGTTTTACCTGCCAGACTAACTACCCTTGGTTTTGTATCACATATCATTTATTTTTATTATTCCCAGCGATGGCATAAAACTTGTCATTAATGGACTTATAATTATAATTTTGTTTTTCCATCAGAGTCATTAATTATAATTGGCAAACTGCTGTTATACCAAAAATTATACTAAAGTCAATTACTTAGTGTCCAAGTATTTTCTAATTATGTGATTTACCAGAGATTCCTTAGTGATTTTTGCTGTTAATAAATTGCTCCACTGGGATTGAAGGATGGTAGTAGCATATCAGAAGTAAACTATCTTTTTGAGGGATTTCTGTTTTAACATTAGCTGGAGGTACAGTATACCACTGAAAAGAAGACTAAACTTTGTAACGCCACTAATCCACTGTCAGTAGTCAATACTACAATGCGCTTATCTTTTGAGCTTTTAGTAAAGCCTATATGTGACAAATAAGGTTTTCCCTTGTGTTTACCAAGGACGCTGTCTTCAAACATTTCCTTATATTTGTGTATTTGTTAACCTGTGCACTCTAAATCCAACGCCCCTGTACTGATTACAGAACCTAGTATGGATGACCATGAGCCACTCCTGTCCCCTTGCAACCCACACCTTGTTGAAGAATTCACTTTGTTTAAATTGAAGTATACTTATGACTTTTTGGTGGCCTGTATGATGCATTGTTCCAAGGGCAGGGGGTACAGGTCAGGGACTGTTAATTTATTAAGTGGTTGTAATTGGTACATGGATGCGGGGACTTATCTATTTACAAGTAAAGGCCATAGAGTTGATGGGGTAGGACTTTTTAATAATATATTCATTCTCTAACATTACAACAAGCCATATAATATATCCTTGTCTTCCTCCTTTGTGTAAGGGTATAACATACAGTTGATCTTAACTCAGTCCACCATCAACTGGAATGTCAAGTTATACTCAGAGTGAGGCGAGAGTCCTGATGACAATGTCATGTCAAAAACAACCTTTTAAACTGTAATAAAAGGAGGGAGACTGAAGGGAGATCTACAGATTAAGGAGTGGGGAATTTTGAGCTCAGAGAGACCTCATGGGAAGGGTGTCAAGCAAAGGAAATCTATTACTGAACCTGGTATTTGCTAAGGAGAGGAGCTGTTCAGGTCAATCTTCACCTGCTGATGATTCCACCAGCCCACACCCATGATCATGGGGTATAGTAGAACTTTTACTTCTGAAATATGGTATACAACCAAAATCATGAACTAGAGAGGTACTGTGCAGCGTATGAGATGATGGTTTTAGGGTTCCAACTAGGCACCAAGTATAGATAAGGCTACCTCCAGTTACAGATCAAAAGACTGCGCTTCACTAATATCCAAGGAGTTGCAGCCACTCCTGTGTTTAGAAGAGCTTGCACAGTAATAATACTAGAATTTATATGTAAGGCTTGAGAAACTTAAAATAAGCTTGAACTTTTTATCAGGTACTTCAAGGGAGAGAGCCACTAAAGTAGTTCTGTAGCTTATGATAAGGAGTGGCTGTTTGGTAGCCACAGGGCTGCTCTGCATTCCCACCACTGGAGCTACCTGCTTATCTACCCAGATGGGAAATACATGATTCACATGTATACCATTTCTCCTCATTAAATGGAAGCAGGGACCAGGAGCCAAAGTGTCAATAGGGTTCAAACTTTCCTGAAGACAGTAAGTCCCTAGCAAAGGGAACTCATGAGGTGTTGAGTTGATAGCTGACTAGCGCGGCTGTTGGTTTTCCAAGGAAGAGCCTTATTGATACCTCAATATTCTCCCATCTTAGGGGCAGTGGGGCCAGAATTCACTTCACTAACCAGGTTCTCTTAAGTATAAGGGTGGGAAGATGTGAGAGGTTGCAATAATAACTTTTGAATGTTTTTCAGGTCCTCAACCGCCCACAGAAGAAAGCGGGGCTTAAGGTACTTTAAGGACAACTACATCCACTGGAGTTGCCTAAAAAGGTCTGGTTCTAATAAAATGAGCCTTTGAGTTGGTGACCTCTAAAGATACCAAAAGTAGGTCTGTAAACTATCTTGGTAATTTTAGTGCATATCTTGGACTTTTTGTAAAGATAAAGAGGGTACTAGTTGTATATAAACAAATAGAAAGTTAAGTCTTCTTTACAAGTGGCTTTAACTCAACTCAGATATACTCTTAATATGTGACTGAGAAATCAACAAGAAAATTGTTCCCTTCAGTTCTTCAATTTAAAGTAAAAAATAATATATTTAACAGCTGAATTCTGTCTTTTTAATAAAACTAGGTGGTTTTATAGGGTGATTGAAGTTCAAACTTTGAGCTGACGCAATAAAGAGTAATTAATTACCTCCCACAAACTTAACCCTTGGGGTTAACTTATGAACATAGCAGATTCCATCTCCTTATTCAACCCCCTGTAGGTCACCCTTTACAGATTAGCGGCCATCTATTGGTTTCAGAAACTAATTATAATTAACTAAATACCGCGTTTTCTGGTTACTCCTAGAAACTACTTCCAAGATAAGCGTAAAAATAATTTGGTAGTTTCAAAAATGCCTTAATCATTTGGTGCCTTTGCCTAAATGATACAAAGTAGTTATTTATTTATTGGCTATTCAGACAGCCTTAAATTACCCATTGACATTGTCAGGTATTTCCAAAAAGTCATTTATTGTACCTAATCATTTGATTTACATCCTTTGGTAAATTATGAGTGTTAATTTTTCAGTGTAACGGTTTGATTCTGTTGATCTAGTTTGCACAGAGTATTAGCACTGTTTAATGAAATTGGACAATATGCAGATCACTGACTCTTAATAAAACTGATAGGTATAATATGGAACAATAGCCCCTCTTGACACTTTTTATTATAATAATAAACGCAGAACTTAACTGTGGACTACTAAAAAACATCTTCCTCTCATTATTCCACTCAACACTTATCTTGGTATTCTAGGCCAATTCCACCCTTCTGCTTAGTAATCTCCTATATGTTCCCTTTTTAGGAGTTTTCATTTATCTTGATGTTTTAGCGAAATATCCTCAATTTGCTGAACTATTTATGCCCAGTTGATTCGCTTCATATCAATATAACCTTCCGCTCAATCTCAAGGCTCACCTTAACTCTAATTTCTGATTCACCGGAAGGTATATCTTATCATCAAGTCATATCAATCTTTAACAATACCCCCTTGACTGGACAATACGCTCATATTGTTTGTATGCTCAAAGGAACTTTGCGTGAACTCATTTGATAGTACAACCACCTGTAAATTCCTTAATGGTGTAGGCATCAATATCAGTCTTCTTTATTATTTCAAATGGCAAGTTCAAATATTAGTGCGCTTATTCTTCGGTTAAAATACATGTTGGTCGTAAAACAAGACATGATCTCCTACAGCAGACTTTGGGAGTCCACTACATCTACTCTGGTCAGCCTCTTGATCCCAAATCTTCTTGGCCAAGCTGGTAAAATATGCCTCCATTTGTAGTTTGATCAGCATCTCTGTTAGATTGGTCAAATAACGCTGCAGTTCTTCGCTCCTGGTATCCTCCACACATAAGTAAAGCAGGGCAGGTATAGTCAGATGTCTACCATTGAGCAGCTGGAAAGGACACTTGTCAGTGGCTGAATGGTAGCTGATATTATATGCAAAGACAGCTGTAGGTAGGAGGGTACTCCATTTAGAGAGTCAATTTTTAGAAAGCTTTTGGAGTATGTTTACCAATGTTCCATTGACCTATTTCACCATTGCATTGGATTTTGGATGGTAGGATGTAGTCAAGACCCCATGGATTGCCATCAGTTTGTTCAACTTGGGCAGGATACGCGAATTTAAATTGGTTCCATTTTCCACTAAGATAGAATGTGGACAGCCATGCCACTGTATGACACACTTCATAATAAACTTGGCGGTAGTGACTGCCCCCAAGTCATTAGTCATCCTGGCCTCCACGCATCTTGTCATATAATAAATTGCTACTATTATGTACTTGGATCAGTTCACGCCAGTTGGATGAGGCCCCACTAAATTAAGGGAAACGGTACGCCAGGTGAATTGAGGCTTAACCAACTAGTATGCGGTTTTTTGTGGAACGTTTTTACACTTGGTACTGATGACAACAGCTTGCCATCTCCAGCACTCATACTGCATGCTCTCCCAATAGTAGTTGGGTTTAAAAACTCCAGCATTTTCTGCAACCAACCGTGTCCTACCACCTGATGTGCATCCATAATAATTGCTGGCCTATCAAAGGGTTTAGGGAAGCCCAGCTTCAATTCCCCTATCAGCTTATATAGTTCCTCATTACGTAAGAAGGTGTATTTTTTAAGTTCATCTAGCAGTTTGATCATTTGCAGCGGCTCATTGTAATATTTGCCCACCACCATCTTCTCATACATAATGTCAGCCAAATCCTCCATAATAGTGACTGTTGGTAGCCATGAAAGACAGTCTGCATTTTGATGTTTTGAGCTTATCCGGTGTACAATCTCAAAATCAAACACTTGGAGCTTCAAAGCCCATCGCGTGAGCTGACCTTTAGGTTCACAGAGATTTTGCAGCCAGCGCAAGGATGCATTATTTGTTACCACTTGGAATCTTACCCCATGGAGTTATACTTGAAACTATTAATATGCATAGATCACTGCTAAACACTCTCACTCAGTCACAGTGTAATTTCGTTCATGCCAGTTAAAGCTTTAGCTACAAAATGTGACAGGGTGCTCTACGCCGTCATCATCCTTCTGATATAATACTGCCCCTATGGAAGAAAGCAATGTATCCATTTGTACTATATTTTTTGCGAAGTTGGGGTATTAAAAATGGGTGTGTTCACCAACTAAGTTTATAAGACAACAAAAGTGTTTTGCATCATTCTGTCCAGTCAAAAGTGGCATTTTTCTTCAAAAACTCAGAGAATGGTGACTAGTGCAATTGAAATTAGGAATGAACTGTCAGTAGTAACCGACCCATCTCCAAGAGCTCTTGGATATCTCGTTTATTACCTGGCTGGGTTATCTTGCTTTTAGCTTACACCTTCGCCAGCTGCAGTTTAAGCCCTTTTGAGCCCGCCATGAACCCAAGGTATTCCAGTTGCTCTTTACAAAAAACACTTCCAAGGCTTGATCTTAATATTAGCATTGGCGAGATGGTAGAACACATGTTCCAGGTGGTCAAGATGCTATGTGAACATTAATGAATCACATTGATATTATTAAAGGTAAACTAAAAACGCAAGACAGCTTCAGATCACCCAAGATTGTATCAATAACACGCTGGAAGGTAGTCAGGGCGTTGCACAAACCCTGTGGCTTATGTGTAGGCTGAAAACCCCTTGTTGAGAATTTTTCATTCTCAATAATAGGTGACTCCATTAGTGTGCCAGGCCAAACAATATGAAGACTGCTAGCCCTTGCTTTTTCACAATCATTGGCGACCTTACCCTAAAAATTCGCAGGGCAACCCACTAACCCAGCAGACAAACAACTTCTCCTTCTGAGGCTTGACCACTCATTATGGCTCAGAGGTCCTCTTTGAGACTTGTCCAACGATTGTGGTTCACCGGCCTCTATTGACTCCCTCAGGGTTTCTACCCTTCAATCTTTCCAGTTCATTTTTGTTGTTGCTAGTTGCTTAGGTTCCCGCGGGGTTTCCATCTAGTTCAAGGTTTGGAGTTGGTTGCGCCGACCACTCCAGGTGTTTTAACCCAGCACCTAACCTCTGGGGATCTTGAGTCCCACCTCTACAAGTTAAGCTAACCACTGTTAACTAAAAACTTAATAAAGATAAGTAAAGGAAGATATTTTATTAGAATAAAACGCCAGCCCTTAAATAGGGTGGCCAAAATATGAATATTGTGATCATACCGGTGTATAATAATCATGAGGAATATAATGGGGAATAGGGGTGTGGAGGTTATGAACTACTTGAAGCAGCATCAGTGGCAGTTGGTTTACAAAAGGCTATATCATATGACATTTGTCATCTTATGGGTAATTGATTACATTCATTAGATATAGTTTATATATCACATGTGAGGCAGCTTTTGATGTGAATTAATTTAACCTTAAATGGGGATTGCTTTACTCCTTCTCAAATCCTATTGTGCTCTCAGATTGACAATCAATCAACGTGTCAATTTAAAGATTTTCTGGTTTTTATCTTTTCAGAAATGATAGCTTTTCTTTCTTGTAACAATCACTTTAGTTACTACGATTTGATTCGAACAGCAAATTTGGATAATCACACACAGGAAAGATGAGCGACTTTAATAAAAAAATAATACAACATGGGCGAGCGTCACGGCAAGCGGTGCGCTTAATGGTGCAACTAAGGGCAAGAAACGCCCTTTAGGGGGACCAGGAACCCAATCTGCAAAGAAATCGTAAACTCAGACACCATCTGGGTTTATGAACAAGAAAACTGGATTCTGAAGCAGTGTTGACAAATTGAAACTGTCGAGCCCGAAATTCCACACGAGTTTTCTCGGTCCTGTAGAACATAATTGTTTAGGCTACGGCGAAGAATAATCTATTTACTGTAAAGCACGCACAATACATGTACATTCAATTCAACCAACCTTTGTCAAAGGTGGAACATGGGATCAGACTCTTCCTTGGGATGAGTCACCAACCCTGTGGGAGAAAACATGTGAGGCACAGCCCTCACTTTTCCCTCACGCGGTGTACGTAGCCACCAACAACATGGGCCATGGCTGGATCAATATTGGTTTTGAAACAGCTGATGAAGCCAATGCCGCAGAAAAAATCTGCGTGGAAATTGCCCTCCCTGAGGGCAAAAATTGTGCGCACCGCGCGCACCAGATGGAACGAAGCAAAAACTTTGTTCATCTCCTTTGACTCGCTCCCCACCAACCTTTCTCATAAGGTAATCAAGGAGGAGCTCCGCAAAGGTCTTGTGGCCTACGGAGAAATCCAACAACTTTGATTACAGCAATTTTGCTTAGTGCCCGACCTGTGCATGGGCAAAGCTATCGCTGTAATCAACCCCTTCCCAGAAGTGGAAGAGGATTTATCCAGAATTCCCTGCGCAGCAGAATTTCACTTTGCAGATGGGGGCCAGTCATCTGCATTCCGAGTTACACTGGAACGCGCACCACCCATTTGCAACCACTGTGGCTCACTGGGCCACAAGGAACATGCATGCCCTGTAAAAGAGGGCTTAATGGAAAATGATTTTTGTGAAGAAGCTATGGACGAAGATAATGAAAACTTCGCCAAAATGACTGATGGCCACCACCCATTCCGCTGGGGTGAAGATGGACTATACTTTATCGTGGACCCAGTTACAAGTAAACAGCGTAAAGCAGCACAAAAAGCCCACAAGAGAGCAGCGGCTGAAGTGGCGGCACATGCGGAATCTGCATTAACCACGGACAAATTCAGGAGGATATTTCAGATATTCACCAAACCAACCAATCAGAACAATATGCCCAGGTCAAAGTTTTCACAGTAACCAGAATGAGCCACAAAGCGTCATCAGTCATGCACATACTGAGTAACAATGCAACCGCAATTTGGGTGAAAATGCGGTGCACAATGCAACAAAGTTGAACCTCAAAAATATAAAATCCAATCAACAATCCGCATCAAATCAATATGAGACCTGTGCAGGAAAAGTTGATGCAGATGCAAACAACTGCAATTCCCTTGAATCATTGGGTCAGATCAAGGGAACCAACAATGTCAGTGAAAGAGTTGGAGTACAGACGTGGAGCATGGCCAAAATGACCACGGTGGGATAGGACTAGAGGGTCCTCCCAACCGCTCCTGAGGCGCCACGGGCACCTCAGTGTCAATAGGGACATTAAATATCGCGGGAGCCAGGGCTCATATGTCCCAAGCCAAAAGCTGGCATTCCTGAAAAAACCTCTTGTAGACATCTTGGCCATCCAAGAAACCCACTGCCTACAAAGGGAAGAAGAATCCTGGTCAACCAGGGTCGCACCATCACAATCAGTATGGACATCTCAATGTGGGGTGATAGTCCAAAACTACAAAAAAAATTTAAAATTAAAAATTCATCATCACACTTGCATGGTCGAGTCCTGGTAGCAACAATCACATGCCAAGATGAAATAATTTCGTTAGCATGTATCTACGCACCGTGCACTGCAACTGAGAGAAAAAAAATTTTTTGAAAAAAAATTTCTACCCTCACCCTCTCACCAGATATCATCATGTTAGGCGATTTCAACTGCTGGGATAACCCCAATCCAGATCGATAGCATAATCCCAGGGGATACCCACCTGGACACTTTGAATATCGCACAATGAAGGCATCTCTTGGCTTACAGGATGCTCTTCCTCCCAATTCACCAATCCTTCCCCATATGACAAGACCCAACATACGTGAGGGACTGCTCATATCAATGAGTCGTATTGACCACATCCTCATCCCAAAATCCCACCACTCAAGAATCTCTAAATTTACAACAAAAAGATCAAAATTTTCTGGTCACCAATTAGTTATGGTGCAGTTAGCGCCAACCCAATCCACACATAGGTGTCGCCTTGGAGAAAGCTTCACCCAGAAAATATAAGATTGCCTGAGATATCTGACTGGGTTAAAACAAGGCTACAAACCCAGAATTCACAGCCCCATTCACTTTGGATCCCATTAAAACACGGGAAAATTTCAAAAAAGATTTAATCAACAAAACCTGACATATTGTATCACGCAAGTACAGCGCGGACACAGCCACAATCAAGCGTACCTTGGCAGAACTAGACCACCTGGAAATAAATACTCCAAGATCTGGCTATAGCCCTAATTGGGGATGCAAATGGGCAGAAATTTCAGCCCGACTTAACAATCTCATCTTTGAACACCAACACAGAATCAAAATATTGAACAAAGGTAAGTTCATAAAGGAAGGTGAAACCTGTTTGACATACTTTTTCTACCAATTCCACTCCCGCAGAAGCCAGCCCACATGCACACAGGTCCGCAAGACCAACGGCACTGTGGCAACTGACCCTGAGGAGGTCAAGGCGGAAGTACACCGCTATTACACTGAATTATATCGCGATATGCCAACAGATCCACAAAAAATTAAAAATTAATTCAAAATGCCAAGATACAAAGTACACCACCAAATTACAATATACTATCCCTTATCACATGGGAGGAGCTTTGGGAAACAATTCGCGGTGCACCACGTATAAAATGCCCAGGGCCTGATGGGATACCCTACGAATTTTACAAAAAATATTTTCAACAAATCGCCCCCTCCTATTGGCGTCAATGAACCAGAGTTTGTTGGAAACACGCCTATTACCAGGAGGCCATGATTACTACATTATAACCTTGTATAAAAAGGGTGACAAGCTGGACCTGGCCAACTGGCGCCCAATTGCACTCTCAACACTGACACAAAAATTCTAACAAAAATTCTAGCAGCTAGATTAGGCGCAATTGCATCTGACGTCCTATCACCCAACCAGTTTGGGTTTATACCAGGGCGTTCAGTATGGTTTTCAACATTCACCCTGTTGCAAATACTTGCCAATCCAAAGCAACTGGTGCCCTGGTCTTCTTGGATTAGGGAAAGGCGTATGACCGTGTTAGCTGGCCATACCTAAAAGAATGTCTACATGCCTCCAAACTCCCACCAAGATTCATAAAATGGGCGATGCTCCTAACAGAATCTGCAACCATGGCTGTATGCGGCCCTGGATTCTAACAAACAAGATTAAACCACACAGAGGGGTCAAACAAGGGTCCCCCTCAGCTCACTGCTATACTATTTCAGCTTTAACCCGCTCTTCCGAGTAACTGACTCACGTCTCATGGGGATAACCGCACAAGGACAACCAACAGTCAAGGTACTTGCCTTTGCAGATGACTGCGTAGCAGGTATAGCAAACAATGAAGATGCCCCACAGCTGGAACACACTCTAGAAGGAATACTCCAGGTGAGCAATGCATCGCTCAACAAAAGGAAGACAGAAATCATCCTCTTAGGCAAATACACAAACAATTGGGCCACAACATCAGAACCTCACACCAAAACTCGAAGAAAAAACCCAATTATATTACCCTTTGCATCACCTCCCACCACCACTCTGTCCAACACCTTGGAATCTGGCTAGAATCAGGGGGATATGCTAATGAGACAGTGGAAAGTAACCTGTTACAACGGGTATCCAAACGCGTCGCCTCCCTCAAGGGAAGATCCCCAGGATTAACAGGACGAGTTACAGTTGCTAACTCGCTCATCCTCCCAATAATGTGGTACCAGGCCCATGCAATAGCCTTCTCACCTACCTTTATAACCTCAATTCGCGCGCTTATCCAGGGCTGGCTGTGGCCTGGCTCTCACCCTCCTATAAGGATGGAAACACTATTTGGCCCACGCTCAAGTGGAGGCATGGGACTAATAGATTTTGAGAGCCATGCCAATCACATCCTAGGTACCTGGATAAAGGAAATCCTTGCTCCAGACCTCCCGCAACAACATTGGTCCAGAGCAGCAAGGACTAACTTTGCACAGGCGCTCAAATTAACCAACCCACATAGTCCACCCAGACTACTTTCATACCTTGCCAAGCACCCTACTGCAACGGGTCCACATGGAACCTCCCTCAATCAAACATATCCTCCGAACTATCCGCCATATGGGATGGACCATAGAGAATATGGGTACTATACAGGGAAGGGGACGACCCAGCCCCCAATTCAAATTAAGAAACCCAGAAAACCACCCCCAGAGGGATATGCTCGCAACAACCCCAAACATAGCTAGGATATAATACCTAGATATGTTGGACATTCCCTATGATTTAACCACACAGAAAGCAATGTGGTTTATGACACACCACCCACTCCTACAACCAAGGATAAGAGCAAACGCCTGGCGCTGTTTGAGAAGGACCTATAGGACGGCGGACCGCTCCAACTCCCTCCACAAAACATGTGCAGTATGTGGAGGGGAGGGATCCCCTACATCACCGCCTAGAAACATGCCCCCAACCAAAGCTATATGGCAGGAAGTCGCACGCCTGCTCAAGATTCAAAACAAACAGGAATTCTCGATATCAAAGAGTATCTTCGCGCTCCAGATCGAGTCACCAATCCCATCTACACTCCACTCCCTAATAAAACCCATTGCAATGTGGACAATACACACAATTGCATTAGATGCGTTCAAGAACACGGTCCCAACCATTCATGGGGTTATTAACAGATTCCATGTCCACTTACTAGAGCACTTCCAAGCCTGGCTCTATGGATATATGAGACCAAGACAAAAAGCGCTCATAGAATCATGGTTCCCACTCTGGTTCCTCCACACAGACCCTTTCCTTCACACCTGCTCCATAGCAGGGGAAACCCCCTCAGAGTAGTGCACCAACCCCCATACCTGGCAGTCCCGCTGGCAACAGGGGTAACTTGAGTGCCCTGGGGTGCCCAATTTTTATATTTCTTAGTTATTCTCTTAGTTTCACATATATTCGGTAATGTCTGTCCCCTGGTCAGCTTACCTCGGTTAAATAAAATCTTTTCAGAAATGATTCAATTCTTAAAAAGATAATCCAATTCATAAATTCATCATGTAATAAGTTGTATCAATAATAATAATCCAATCGTTATTAGATTATTATATCAACTCTCAACCTTGTAAGCATAAATCCTAATTAAGCAAGTTTAATCATTGACTCAACCCCAAGATTAATGCTGAGCTTATTCCTTAGCCAATGCTAACATCAAATAGGAATGAAATTCCAACACCCCTTCAAATTGATTATAGTGCATTTCTCACGTTCTGCCGCTGGCAATTCAATCTGCAAGTACACCAATATCAAATCCATGTCAGATAAATAATTAGACCCACCAAGTCAATCTAATGCATCATCATTCCGCTGAAGGGGGCAGGAATCTTTCTTTCTTATGCTATTAAGCTTTTGATAGTCAATGACCACCCAGTTTGTGCCATCTTTTTTCTTAACAATAAGCACCAGCGATGCCCATGGATTATTAGATGGCGGTAACATCCCTTGTTCAATCAATTTTATACCTCATCAAAACCTCTACTGCCGCATTTGAGCGCCAAATAGGCCGTGATCAAATGGGAGGGTGATCTCCTGTATCTACCCAATAACCACCCCTTGGGTGCACCCCAAATCGTGGTCATCAGAGGCAAAAAGCTCTCAGTATTTTTCAAATATAATTAATTTATCTTTCTGTTCCCCTAACAATCTGGTTAGTGTTTCCCACAGAACCACTGCAATTACGCCAAATGATGGATTTGCAGTTGGCCGAGGTCCACCCATGATCCAAAGTCATTAATATGGTGAACCTCATCAATAAGGGCCAAATGTATATAAGCAACCACTTGGTGCCTTTGGATTGCCATCATCTCCTTCTGTAGGCTTGCTATCAATACCTTCACTTCCCCTTTTCCTGGTAACAGTAGCCCAGAACCACATGTGGTTAGTGATCTAATTGCTGTTAGGGCAAGCACAATTTTTCCCATATACCCTTCAGGGATTTCTATTTTGATCTTAGTCCTTATTATGAAATGATGCACAAAAGGTATGCTCAAAGTGCTTGCAGCTCATAGCATAATACCTTTGTACTTGTAGATCTGGTTGAAGAGCTATGTTCCTCCGATTCATTTACCAATATTGGACATGAAACACCCCTTCACTATATGCCAAATTGATCTGACTTGATTGGAATGGTTCCTTTGGGATTCCACTAGAGGTAATTTAAATGGGAATCTACTGTCCCAAAATACTAATGGTTTAATCCTCCATATTGACCATGGCTCCAAATCGCCTCATAAACGCAGCATCAATCAGCATATTATAGTTATTATTTGGCAAAAACACCACTGGAGTGGAAGCCCTAACTGAACCAAAAAGGAAAAGTAACGTGCTTTAAGCTGCTTCAGACACAGTGATCTGTGCCTCGCGGTCCAATACACTACTTTATGATCCAGATCTGGCTTCAGCAGAAGCTTGGCCATAGCTTGTTGGAGATAATACTAACTGGGGCACCAGTATCTATAATAATAAGAAATTTTGTGTTATGAGCAAAAATATTGCATTACGTACACTCTGAATAAAAAGAACCATGGATGTTTATTATGTTAACGCCCAAGGGCTTTTTGTTACCAAAGAGGATATAACCATACTGACATTGGATTACTCCTATGAGATCTTTTCTAATGTAATGGAGTTGGTATTATTGCCCATATTTCCAGCTAATTAGATTAACAGGGGTCTCTAGGGGATAATTCCATATACTGAAGTGAATTGGATAATGGTTGACCCTGATTTCAAGGTAAAAATGTTTGGATGATTTTAGGTAATTTTCCTGGTTTGGATCCATTGGGATCAATCTGGGTGAATGCTTAAGATCTCGTCATGCAGTGTTGCTGTCAAAATGGAGGCATCTGATAGTTGATTGATGATTAACTATCCGTTTTACTGATTGTGCTTGGTTGGGCTTCATCACCAACTGATTGGGAATTTAAGGATCAAGTTTTGAGGCAAGTAATACCAATTACAACTAGTGAATTGATCATTTGGTTCACGACCTGCCTAATGGGTAACAAGTCCCATTACCTAAGCAGGTTACTTGTAAAATATGCTCAGTTCACTGGGATTGAGAGGAAAACGTTAGGGACACGTTTTCTGACTCTTTCCATTTTTGGTCTCAAGGATGTCCGATGATGGAATCCTAGCCAGGATGGGGAAGACCAATGTCGATGAGATGACAATGGATAAATAAATGACAACAGCTGCCGTTTCAACAATGAGGTGCCAAACGAGGGTTGGGCACTGAATTCCCACTATAAATTCCCCTAAGAACTCACTTAATAAATAACAATTATTTCTAGTCTTATTCTTTTCCAAGGAAATTATTGCTGTGCGCTTTAATTGGAGACTATTTAGAATAAAGAGTAAGGATCTGAGCGTATATCCAGAGAAGAAAAGCTGATATTAATTGGGGATTGCTGCTGACTGTGTGTCATCAGAAAGAAGATGTCAACGATTATCTGAGCATGGATCAAGTTAGGCGGTATAAGGGAACGAATCCCTATTGAGGACATCTTAAGTATTTCAAGGAGGGATGATGGTCAAGCGTTGGACCCAATAATAATGCTTATTAAACTATGGATAATAGTCTTTATACTAATATAAAACAAATACATATTATTATCAGACAACATGGAGAATTTCATAACACCAAGCCTGTGCAGTTAAGCAATTTAGGGATTATCAGCCATAAAATAATAACGAAACCAATAAATTTTAACAATTGATGCTCACTACAGGGTGTAGTTGAATAAGATACTAGGACATAATGTCATATAAGGATGACTTAAGAAAACTTTGGATGGAGTTGGAAACTTTTAAACAGAACACCTTGATTCATCGGATCTCAAGAATTTTCTGCCTTGGAGGAGAGAGTTACCAATATTGAGGAAGGGGTTGAGAATGTCACTAGTTTTGGCAAAGAGTCACTTGAAAAAGTAACATTTATGAAGAAAAAGGATGAAGATTTAGACCATCTAGTACTAAAAAAAAGGATGAAGATTTAGTTTGAGAAGTCTTATTCTTGGAAAAAGGGAGAGTGAAGCAGATTGCATTCATTTAAGAGCATTCTGCACATATATAGAGTGACTAATTTTAGCAAGTCAAGGAGTTGAAGACTCACTAATGCGAATGTGAGCCATATGTGGCAGCTGACGCTGAAGTAAGGACTCTTTGGACTCCAGTGGGAAATATGACTACCCCAAGAAATATGCCGCCGCTTTCACACCCATTTCAGAGATGACTTCCAAAAATAACTTCTCAAGTGAGCCAAGTAACCAAACCAAGAGGGGTGGCTAGAGAAACCTTGGAGGAATATAAAGTGACATCGAAATACCTACTTTTCATCAGGATAACGCCCCTGCTTTTTTCCAATTATTTGATATGACAGTGTTTGGATATGGTGTTTGTCAAAAGTCTTTGATGTTAATGAATTGCCTTGATACTGATTGTCAGAACCTAGTGTTGCCCCATCTAGAGGGTGACACTGGCTTTACTAAGAGGCCAAGGCGTCCATTATTAAGGAATTTGGAAGTCCCATGCACATGTCAATGTGAAAATAAGAATTTATGTACATTCAATTCTAAAAGGATGAATACTTAGAAAGTTTCAAATTTTCTTTCTCATTGCAATCACTTTTGCAACCTATTCAATTCAAGACTGAATCTATTTTGATAATCTCACAGAGGAGATTAGTCTACAGCCATGTCAGGGAGCAGTTGGGCAAGCAAGGTAAGAGGAGCAGGCGGAAGGCCCGCGGCCTCCAACATTCAAAAACGCACCAGAGAATCTGGCGGAATAGACAAAAATCTCAAAAAACTGGCGGTCACAATTTCCCCAGAGATACTCGCGTGGCAGCCACAATGCAACCAGTACATCAACACGCCACACTCCCAGCCACTTTCATCGGTGGAATTTGGAGTCCATGTGTATCTGGACATCCAAAAAACGGCCTTATGGGAAAAATTTTGTGAAGATGTACACAAAATTTTCCTAACTGTGGTGTACATTGCACCTCACTCCATGTCGCGTAGTTGGCTGGACTTAGGTTTCAAAAGCAAAATAGCAGCAGACGAGGCTGCAGCGGTGCGCATAGTGGTTGACCTCCCCAAAGGGCAATGGGTCATCGAAACCAAACGCACCAGATGACCAAAATCAAACCAAATTTTCCTCACGTTTGCTTTTTGCCTACTATAGTAAAACGTGACATTTTGGAACAACACCTAAAAGATGGTCTCGCCATATATGGCAAAATACAATCTTTTAATATGCAACGCTTCATGCTGATGCCACACCTGTGCACTGGCAAAGCCATCGCAGTTCTGACCCCAACTGAGGAGATTGCGAAGGACCTAACCCAGATCCCGCAATCCACTTTTATTGATATTGCAGGGCATACCACCCACCCATTCTGGGTAACCGTGGACAGCGCGCCCCCCATTTGCACCCACTGTGACACGTTCAGCCATAAGGCGCATGCATGCCCCATCAAGGAGGGCGTCACATTCCAAGAGCTCCTCAGCGGCCATGGCCAGCGGAGAGGCGCACTACGAACCAACTGCAAGCACCAAGGAGGTTTTTCCCGTGGGGAGCACAAGGCTGCTACCTATTGGTAAAGCCCATCTCCCCGCGAGAGTGGAAGAAGGCCAAGCAGGCCCATAGGGCCGTGGACAAGGAAGCGGCCAAGGCCACTACCGCCATCCCACACTCACAACGCCAGGAGGACATGGAGACTTTCATGGCGAAAGCAACTCATGAATCCATCATCCAATCAGATTGGGAAGCCCATGCTGAGTGGGCCACTCAATCTGAGGATCCAATGGGAGATTCAATCTCACCCAATCACTGCACCCAAGCTACAGTTGAAACCAACTTGGGACCTATCCCAACTGAAAATTTTTTTTGACCCACTCAATGGTGCACCAAACTCATCTGCACTGCAAAAAATTTGTCTGACGTCGGGAAAACAAAAAGTGAAGGCCAAAGCCAACGCAACTCTTTCCGCAAAAATCAACAAAAACTCTGATAGCGTTGCTGATAACACCCACGCTGCTGTGAAAGCCTGTGGGGACCTTGAAGAGGCTGGCGGGCCTGGGGGCCCACCCCCTCGCACCTAAGGTGCGATGGGGAAAATCTTTACTTTAGGGACGTTGAATATCACCAGACTCAAGGCCTCCCCATCCGGGGCTAGGAAACTGAGTTTTTTACAACACAATTTACCCGTGGATATCCTGGCCATCCAGGAGTCCCACTGTCCACGAGGTTCAGAGGAAACTTGGAAAACAATGCTCCTCCCATCCCTATCCTTTTGGTTGAAGCACTGCGGGGTGCTAATTCGGAAAAATAATTTTTTCAAATTCACATCCTTAGAAACATTCCTAAATGGCCAAGTGCTCGTCGTCGCCTTCTCTTGGGCTGACATTGCGCATGCAATTGTCAACATCTAAGCCCCAAACGGTGCACATGAGCGTCAGGAATTTTTCTTGTCAGTCAAATCCCTCTCACTACCCCCTGATTCATTCCTAGTTGGTGACATGAACTGTTGGCTAACCTCACCTACGGACTGGTGGCCTCCCTCATCCCACGCCCCACAGGGTCACATAGAACTACGCGTTCTAAAAGTCACCCTTGGGGTAATGGATGCACTGCCACGACATGCCCCACTGCTCAAAAACTTGATGCGTCCCCACGCCCACAACGGCCAATTAAGGTCCATGACCCATATCGACCTTATTCTAATGCCAGCGAAATTCCAATCCCACATCTCCAACTTCAAAACAACGAAAATAGAATTCTTCAACCACCGACTGGTCTCAATAACCTACCACTTACCTGTCACAGTTGCAAAGGCCCCACATTGGTGCAAAATCCACCCCACCCCTGAGCTCACGTCACCAGGATTTTCCATGTGGGTGGAAGAGGCAACTTTGGCAAAATTGTTTGTTGCACCGTTTTGTGTGGACCCCATTTCTACATGGGCAACTTTCAAAAAGGACACCATCTGCCACTATCGCCATCTCTCCTCCAGGCACTCACGAGCTACATCGGCGGTTATCTCGCGCACTCTGGCAGAAATGGCCCACTTGGAGTCCAACATTCCAGCCACAGGATACAGCCCTGTATGGGGCCGGAAGTGGGCGGAGGCAGCTGCCCACCTCAACGCACTCGAAAGGCAACATAAACATCGGGTTTGTGTCCAATACTGGGCCACATGCATCACTAAAGGTGACAAGTGTACTGCATACTACTTTAAAAAAATTTTGCAATACGCCAGAGCGTGGCCTGCACACAGGTTTGAAGATTGATTAAATCCATTGTGGACACACCAGCCAAAGTGGCAATCAAAATGCAAAAATATTACTCCAAGTTATACTGAGCTGAACCAATTCAGCTGGCTGAAGTGGCAGAAATTTATCGACTGAGCTCATATCTGCAACATTTTCTGATATCCAGAAATAATAAATTTAATTACTCTGAATGAATTAAGGACAGCCATTCGTGGTGCACCAAACTGAAAATGCCCAGGCCCAGATGGCATTCCATATGAGTTCTACAAAAAATATTTCAAATATATATCCCCATTGCTGCTAGCCTCACTCAACCAAAGCCTGTTGGAAATACGCCTCCTACCAGGAGGACATGAGGCCTTTACTGTCACACTCTTCAAGAAAGGGTATAAGCTTGACTTAGCCAACTGGCGCCCCATTTCTCTAACAAACACAGACACCAAAATTTTAACAAAAATATGGCTAACCGTTTAGGGACTGTAGCATCTGCCACCATCTCCCCAGAACAATTCAGTTTCATCCCCAGAAGGTCGATTTGGGATAATGTGCACTCTGTGGCTAATGTGTGTCAGTCCACAGCCTCTGGGGCACTGGTATTCTTGGACCAACAAAATGCCTATGATAGAGTAAACTGGGAATACCTTAGGGCCTGCATCCATCAATTCCGCCTACCCCCCGCTTCATAAACTGGGTGATGCTGCTCACAGAATCTGCGACAATGGCAGTGCATGGCCCAGGCTTCCTAACGGAAGTAGTCCGCCCTCAAAGGGGCCTGCGACAAATGGGGACCCCCTCAGCCCACTCAAATACAACTTCAGCCTTGACCCACTACTGCGAAATGTGAATGCCCACCTCACTGGGGTCCATGTGCCAGGCCAAACCCCAGTCAAGATGATGGCATTTGCAGATGATTGCGTGGTGGGGGTGTCAAATAACAAAGATGCACGCGCGCTTGAAGCCCTCATCCAGAAATATTCCCGGGTAAGCAACGCGGCACTGAATGCCTCCAAAACTGAAATCATCCTCCTTAGTCGGTTTCAGAACTGCTGGGCCCCAGCAATTAGTTCCCAACCCGGCCCATCTGCTCGCCCACGTCCACGCCTTACTAACTCAACACACACCGCTCCACTGGTGCTCCCCTTCGTGCTACGTCCTACTATAGGACTGGTGCGCCATCTGGGCGTGTGGATGAAGGCAGGCGGATATGTGTCAGCAGTAATGGAGTGCCGTATACTGGACAACGTGACAAAGCGAATCGCCTCTCAGAGCCCACCCTACTACCCTCACTGGCAGGGTTGTTCTTGCCAACTATATGCTCCTATCCAAAGTCTGGTTCAGAGCCCACGCCATCCCCTTCTCCCCAAGCTTCTTGAAATCCCTGTATGCTTTGCTGCAAGGATGGCTTTGGTCAGGCCGCCCTCCACTAGTACGGCTAGAGGTCATGTTTGGCCCTCATCATCAAGGTGGCATGGGCCTGCTTGACTTCAAAGCCCATGCTGCCAAGATCCTGGGCACATGGATCGCGGCCGTCACTGCTCCTACACTCCCATCCCAACACTGGTCCCATGCGGCCCACTCCAACTTCTCCCGAGCCTTGGGCCTCAACAATCCATCAAACCCCCACTCCCTGATGAAATACCTCGCATCACACACATCGGCTACAGGTCCTCACGGGACTAAAACCCATTACAAACGAATCCTACTCTCCATGCAAAGCGCAGAGTGGAGAATTCGTATTAGTGGACATACAACCCGAAGAGGCCGCCCCTCTCCTCAGTTCACACAAGAGGTACAGGGGCTACCCATCCATGATGGCGTGATCCCCATTCAACCCCATGTCCTATCCAGGGTGGACTATCTGGACATGATGGACATCCCTTATTCCACTGAGACCCAAAAGACTATCTGGAATTACGCACACCATCCCCTGTTGCAGCCTCAAGTCCACTCCCATGTGTGGCGCTGCCTGAGGCGGGTGTATCGTACATCTGAGCGCTCTAACACTTTACACTCATCCTGTATCGTGTGTGGCCAGTATGGAACGCTGTTCCACCGGCTGGAGAAGTGCCCCACCTTTAAAGTGATATGGCGCGAAGTTCAACGTCTGCTGGGCCAGGATCAAACGCATCCCTTCAGTCTGTCAAGAGATATGTTTTCTTTATCAATGGACTCCCCCTTCCACCCTCCTCCCGTGCTCTGGTAGTTGCAATCGCCATGTGGACTATCCACACGATTGTCTTTGATGCCATCGCTGGCTCCACCCCCACCCTCCCAGAAGCTGTCCACAGATTCCGGTCTCATTTGGTGGACCACTTTCAAGCGTGGATGTTTGGATACCTCCCACCGCGTCGCCAACAGCTGGTCTCCTCCTGGTTCCCAGTCTGGTTCATCAAATCAGACCCCTTCCTCCACACGTGCTCAATAGTGGCTAAGGCCCCTTCACACGTTCCCACCCCTCCCCATAAGTGGCGTTCCCGCTGGCAACAAGAGATAGCATCGCTTCTCTGGGGTGCCTCCCCTGGTACTAAGTTTGTCTTTCCTGAGTCATATTCGGAAGTGTCCATCCCATGGTCAGCCTTCCCCAAAATAAATTTAAAATTTAAAATACTTAGCAAGTTTCAATTATTGTTTTTATCAATAATTGCATATTTTAGTTGGAGCAAAAGTGCTGGATGATTTTGATGCCAAGATTTACTACAAGTGGCTCTTTGGTCTTATTGCAATTTGCATCAAATGAGTTTTCTATGTTCACAATGGAGATTACCATCTCTCAGATGGTGGATCATTTGAAAATATTTAGAGCTACCTTTGATGCTCCAAATAGAAGTTTTAAATTGATTTAGTACAAAATTTGAATCCCATGAAGGGGACTGAGGGCGCTAAGAAGTTGAATAACCAAACCGTGCTGGGAAGTAAGCCCAAAGAATTTAAATGGATCAATAAGAAGGAAAAAGTCTGTCACCAGTGCAAAGGAAAAGGACATTTTGCTGACCATTGTAAAAAACCTAAAGAACAGATTAATGCGGTACAATTGAGAGAATCTAAAACTGCACAGAAGTCCGGAAAAGAGCCCGCAGCCTAGATGGGAACAGTCTAGGACTTTGGAAAAACCTGTTCCCCCTGATATTATGCACAAAGAAATTGACATTAATGATCTGTTCAATGATGATGACGCACAAGATCAGTTATATCAAGTAGTCAATTTAGATGTGAATGCGGTAACAATCTCTGGAACAAAGGAAATCAACCTGAGATAATTAAGGAAGTTGCTCAGCTGTATGCGCAACAACTGGTAGACAAGAAACGAGCTTCAGATAATCCAAAAGAATTTACCAAAGTCAAATTAGATGTGGCCAACCTGGAGATTAAGCCAAGAGAAGTGCCATCTTTCAAAAATAGTTAGAATATCAGGAATTTGTAATCAACTCTAGTGGACAGCATCTGCAAGCCTAGAAGATTAGAGCCATAAAGCAAATGGCTGTACCAAAGAGTGTCTTAGATATCCAAGTGCTCCTAGGAATGGTCAGATACTATATAAGCTTCATTAGGGATTTTTAAGAATCGCCTAGCCCCTCTTCCAAAAGCTGAAAGATCTGAAAATAGGATTCCTTTAGAGTGAAGAGGCCCAAGAGTCCTTCAAAGAAAAATAGCCAGCATAATAAATTTTCCGATTTTATAATATCCACATTTTGATTGTGAAATTATAATACAAACTGATGCTTTGTTAATGGTGATTGGTGCCATACTGAGCCAGGTAGATGAACTCGGGGATAAACATCCAGTGGCATATGTGTGCTGGACTCTCTCAGCTACTGAGAAGAGCTGTGACTTATTATGAATGCTAAATGTCATTTATGCATGTAAACAGTTTTGTGTGTAAATCATGGAACGTGCTTCAAAGTGGTGATGGACCACTCATTGTTGCGTTTGCTACACAATTTATGAGAGCCAGAAGGACAACTGGCCAAGGGCACTAAAGCTAAAGGCTTACAATTATGGATTTTTCATCAAGCCAGAGATTCTTATCAGAATGTGGATGGCTTATTGTGTTTACCAAAGGTCCAGGTGGTATACCAGCAAGCAGATGAGCTATCCCAGAGAATGATTGATGGAGAAATCGGGAACGGCCCTGAGAAATCCAAGGTGTGTTTTGAAAAGCAATGGAAAACACTGGGACCATAGATGGACAAGTTTTTAAGATTTTAATGGGAAGCAATTGCTATTTTCAAACCTGTGGTAACAAGTGGCTATTATTCAAGCTGCTCATAAGGTTGTTGGACACAGAGGCCTGAGTAAAATGACTGATCATATTTTCTAGTATTTCTACTGGGAGTCCTTCAACTATGATGCCGTTGACTATCTGGCTTGCTGTATGGAGTGGCAGTTGCACAAGCCACACATGAACATGACTTGATACCAACTGGTCTGCCCTAGATTTGCCTGTCATACAGTGTCTATTGATGTGATGGGACCACTGAAGATGAGCACAGGGGGAGTTATTTACATCATAGTTGTGTTTGAATCTCTGATGAGATGGTCAAGATGAAGGCCTTGGCGAAATTAGACGCTACCAGAACTGTGAAGTTAATCTAGATCAAGTAGTATACTGTCATGGATGCCCACAGGTCCTACTGAGCGACAATAGAACAAATTACATGTCTCATATGATCTTGCGATTAAATGAAATAATGGGGATCTGAGGAGTCATTTCTGTACCCTACCAGCGGAGGCAAAAGGACTGGTAGAACGAGTCAATGGGACGCTGCCTGTAACGCTGAAGAAGCTGGTCACAGAAAGAACTTCCACATGAGAGCATACCTTAGTTTGGTGGCGTTGCCTACAATATAAGTCATCAATCAGCGATGGGAAAAACGCCGTTTGAGTTGTTATATGGAAGGAAGGCTTCATTTCCAACTATTTTATATTTGGTGGAACCAACATCAGGTATGAGTGATGAGCAGTACCTGAACTGATTGACAAATATCCTGGATAGAATGCAATTGCAAGCATTTGATACAACTTTAAAGAAAAGGATTTTAGCAAAAATGATTGATGATATGAACTGACCGGCCTTATCAGAATACCAAATAGTTGAAAGATTTGCCTATTGTGATACGCATGGTTTTGGGACAAGAAATAAGTTGGATGTATTGTGGTCAGATCCATTTGAGATTATCGCTAAGACAGCAACAAATGCCCACTCCATCAAGAGCCTCTTGGATGGAAGGATAGTAAATTGAGTACATGATAAGTATTTAAAAAAGTGGATCTATGAAAATATAATGAAAAAGAATTCCCAAAGGACCGCTGATCCATTAAGTTGGTTATGTCCTGATGATTTGTTTAAGTCTCAAAAAGGACTGCTGAACCAAACTAGATGGTTATGTCTTAAAAAGTAAGACTTCTGAACCATAGAAAACTGGTAGGTCTAAGTATACCTAGTAACCATTTTGGGGGAATAAAATAAAAAGATGGACCGCTGAACCAAGAAAAAGTCATGTCCTAAAGAAAAAAGATAAGAAAATAGAAGATTGATAAAAATTTAGGGAGAAAAATAAGTAAATTATATAAAAAGATATATTTTAATATTTTTATTCTTTAGTTATCCTTGACTTGTGGATTATTCTGCCTATGTCACCTCTTGGTGGAGGGAGGATGGATCGCAGTAGGAGTAAAAAACTGTCAAAATCTATGTGAGATCAAATGCTAGCAAGGGCTAGACCTAAAAACCAATTTTGGTGAACGGATGCTGATCCCTGAAAAATGTTGACTAGGTGAAGAAAGATGGAAATGTCAGAACATGGCAAACGTGATACCCCAGATCATGGAGGGAAGCAACAGAACAAGAAGAAGCAGTAAGCATTTAACCCTTAGTATTCCTGATATGGCACTGGAGCAATAAGATTAATATTGAGCACTTGCCAATGGGCTTCAATAAGAATATTGGACATATGAGTTGGCATTGAGCAAGGGATAAAAATAGGGGGTTGCCAAATCATGCCACCTAAAAAACCATCAGTGGGTAACCGATGGGATATGCCAGAAATGAGATAATAATGTAGGGAGCAAATGGCATCCTGCTTGTTGAGGAATTGACTGGATCTAATCGTCGGATATTTGATATTAATGATATGGTTCAGGTGTATCCTAAGTATCTGAACTTGGGACTTGCAGCCTATCAATTTCATTTAATTATATTTGACTATGATGACATGGGCTCAAGGGCTTTGTTGGTTAGAACAAACTTAAATTTAAGTTTTGGTTTAATGACTCAGGCATGTGGGCTTTTTTGGTATATGTCAAAATTAGTTTTTAATGTCAGTCGAGTTTTCAATCAAATTAATTACTAATTAGTGATATGAATCGCCTTGGTATATGCTGCTGATGGCATGTGAAAGTGAATCAGTTCAGCTATTTTGATGACGCATATGAAATGCCATCTCAAGAATGATGATGGTGTTTACTCTGACTCTGAGGCTGAGTATGATGCCCTGAGTCAAATTATTTGTAGATGTCCTTACAAACTTTTTATGTGGCCAAGGGCCACTGAAAGTAAGGCGACATAGGTAAGATGTGGTTAACATTGAACCCTATAAATAACACTTGCATTTACAATAATAAAAACATCCTTTAACTTCTGGATTAAGTTTCTAATTTATCTTTTAACCTTTTTGCATTATCACTTTATTTTATATTAAAGTCAATTTTCACTTGGGATCAGTAGGATCAGGGAAGCGTGCCATCGTCCAAGTGAAACAACCGGTTATACAATTGAAGTATTACCAAAAAGCTATATAATAAATTTAAAGCACCATCTGTCTATTGTCCTCACACAATAGATGCTCGAAGCTGCAGTTTCCACCAAACAATGAACCAGCCATCAGGTGAAGCCCAAATCTTCAACAATGGCGCTCTTGGCTGGGACTGCAGATGGTGACCAGTATCAACGTTTGAGCGACCAAATTTCGCAGATGAAGGACGAATACACCAGAAAATCAATGATCTCAATGATCTTGATGCTATTAATGAAGCAAACAATAACCTCCATGGAGAACTAAACCAGTGCAAGAAGGCAATAAAGGAAAAGGACCAAGTGATTTCCACCTTGCAGCTACAAGCTACTAGTCTGAATGAGGAAATCGCAAAATTAAAATTAAAAAACCAAAATTGTGCCCGTTGGGAAAAATGAAATCAATGAGCAGATTCAAACTCTGGATGGCGGGCGTTGTCAGTGTGCTATACCACATTTGACTGAAAATTCTTCTGAATATTATGAGGACAAAGCTTCAGAAATAACCACCAAAATAGATGCTGGGTTACGCCAAAATTTGCCTAGCAAAATGGTTGCTTTGGCCAACCCTATCACCTCAAACCGGGATAAGATGCCCCAATGCCCTAGCACGTCTGACTCTAGTCAACCTAGAAATAATTGTGATAACCAGGAATGGGGGAAGCGATAATTATAAACCAGCAAATCTGCCAGCCTTAGACAAGAATGGAAGTATTACCACCTTCATCAAATGTTTTGAAATGGCTATGCATGGGGCCAGCAACCGCAACAAAGCAGCCACCATGATCAACTGCTTGGATGAGTGGAGTATTGAGTTGATTATGCCTCACATTAACATAAATCCAACGTATGCCGAAGTCAAGGAGGCCATGCTTCATGAATTTGGAGGTTCAGAACGGATGTTGACCAGAAAATCCAAGTTTATGAACATCAGCTTTAAGAAAGATGAAGCAATTGATGAGTTTGCAGATCGATTCTATTGCAAAGCTCAAGTTCTCTTAGGCGCGCAGGCCATGGTCGATTTTGATGCCAAGAATGCACTAGAGCATGCAGTAGAACCTTACCCTAATCTATCCAACACTCTATTGCCTGCTTTCGTGCAGAACCTTGCAACATTTGAATTGGTCAACTATTTACACAGATGCTTAAAAAATTATGGCCCTCCTAATACTGGTTACAGATCAGGAACCACTACCCATGCTGAGAAGACCTTCAAAACCAATAAGAAGACTGACAACCCACGGCCATTGAGTGAAATTACTTGCTTTAATTGCCAACGTAAAGGTCACTATGCTTCCCAATGCTGTCAGAGAAATGTCAACATAGTCCTTCCCAATACCATGCAGGAGGAGGGAAAAGAACAAGCACAATAGATGCGGGACGCTCTATTGTGCCTACAACACCAGTCCCACCTGATTGATATGAAAATGATGCTCGCAAGGCCTCATTTGACAATAAAATCAGTTCTATTTTAATAACGAAGAAGATTCCCCAAACGTACATGTGGTAACTCGCTCTCAGAGTAAGGTTGTCAACCTGAAGTCTCTGAGGTAGTTGCTAAACCCTATGTGCAACAATACTTGAAAATATTCCAGCCAACGGGCCAAGCAATGCATCAGATACCCCAAGCCTGAAAGGGGTCAATATAGCAATGCCAATAGACACATTCATCAATGAATGTCCCAGTATTGTGAATACTCTGAAGCACACTCTTAACTCCTTGGACTCTTCCCATATTCATTTAGTAAACTCTATTTATTCTTACTATTTTGAGTGCATTTACGTGGATATCCTAGTCAACAAGGTTAAAGTTGTAGCTATTGTTGATAGCGGAGCACCTGTAAACATTGTTTCTATGAAGCTGGCTAAGAAATTGAAAATAGCTCTGGACATTGACCATCATCAAGAATATGGGACCGCAGGCCTTAACAGCACTAAGAGTGAAGGAGCTTACAGCGCCTTGTCATTGCAATTTGGAGCTTTGGTAGTTGCCCACCCACTATATTGCTTCCAAACGCCAATTATGACATATTAATTGGAACTAGTTTTAAGGGCCTATGGGATCTCATGCAATTTTAAGGAAAACATCTTGACAATAGGGCCAATCGCTTTTAATTTATTACTATTGCAGTGATACAAAGCCCACAAGCCGTCATAGGAATTTTATCAATATATCTTATGCCGATGGGATAATACCAGTAGGGTATATTCAGAGGGGGAATCAAAGTTGCCCCATGCCAACTTCCATAAATGTAAAAATTGAGGAATGCTGCTATGTGTGAATAAGGATGCGACAATAGCTCCAGGCCATCAACTGGTTATGAGAACTGGGACCACACTGGATATTTCAGAAGGACTGTATGAAGAGGTCGTACCCCATGGCATAGTTCTCCAATGGAACCTAGTGTGGCACCTGGAATACTTATACCGGGGCATGGAGAAATTGATATCTTACTAGCAAATTTGACCAGCCAAAATATTAAGGTCAAGAAACTTCAAGTAGTCGCTTTTGTGCACCTACTTCTAAGGGATGAGTTAATATCAGCTGTCAAATTTGGTGATTTATCTGAGTTTGGCTTACCAACCCAAGCCCTCATGGCACATGTCGTAATACCCAAAGAATTGTTTACCGGATTATTGGAACAACAGAAGGATGAAGCACTAGAGTTGTTTGAACAATACACTGAAATTTTCGCTAAAGATGACCAAGATTTAGGTTGTGCAAAAGGAGTTCAGCATTTTGTGGATACCAGGGATCATATGCCTATTAGAATGAGGCCAATTCGGCGCCCTAGGGCCAGTGACGAAATAGTCAGTGAAGAGCTAGACCGTGTTGAAAAACGGAATGATAGTGCCATCCAAAAGCCTCGGGCCAGCCCCATTTTAATCATAAAGAAGAAAGATGGCAGCAATCGAGTTGTGATTGATTATCAATGCCTCAATGCCATTACAAAAAGGATTCATATCTATTGCCCATAATTGACGATGCTCTGGACTGCCTAGAGGGGCAAAGTACTTCACTGTAATGGACCTCATCTCCAAATATTGTCAAATTGAGTTGCCACCAGAGGAGCAGGAAAAGTGCGCGATGATTGCTGCTCAAGGGCTTTTTCAACTGACACGCATGCCCCAAGGCTGTGTAACGCTCTGGCAACCTTTCAGCATGCAATGGACACAATCTTGGGGGACCTTAAATTGTCCTGCGTTCTGGTGTACCTGGATGACATCGATGTCTTTTTGCAAATGTTTTCTAAACATCTGGAGCACCTTGAACAAGTGTTCAAATGACTTTTGAAGGCCAATCTGAAGATAAAACCTAGAAAATGCCAATTCTTTAAAGAACAATTGGAATACCTTAGGTTCATCATTGATTCCAAGGGCTTGCGGCCTCAGCCTCAAAAGGTGGAGGCGATTAACAATATGCAACCTTCAACGAGTATGAGAGATGTTCAAGTGTTCTTAGGCATGGTAGGATACTATTGAAGATTTGTGGAAGGATTCACGAATATTGCTGAGCCTCTATTCCACTTAATTCAAGGAGGAGATCATTTTTGCTGGACAGAGGAATGCCAACAAGCCTTCGAGGCTTTGAAAAACAAAATGAGCTCAGCGCCTATCCTCCAATATCCCAATTTCAGCAAGCCTTTTATCATACAAACCAACGCCTCATTGAATGCAATTGGTGGTGTGCTATCACAGATTGGGGATGATGGTGAGGCATCCGGTCGCTTATTGCAGCAGGATGCTGAATAAGCATGAGTGTAATTATACGGTGACTGAAAGAGAATGCCTGGCTGTCATCTATGCTTGTAAACAATTTTGGGTTTACATTTATGGCACCAAGTTCCAAGTAGTAACGGATTACAGCTCATTATGATGGCTCCATAATCTCAAGGAACCTGAAGGATGGTTAGCCCGCTGGGCTCTGAAATTACAAGCATACAATTATGAAATTGTTCATAGAGCTGGAGCGGCCCATCAAAATGCAGATGGACTATCATGACTTCCCATTGTAGCTGTCCTGAGCAGTCTGGCCGATGAGCTTCATGAAGAAATGATTAACCGAATGTATGGAGATAAACCACCCAAAGTTCAAAAGGCAATTGAGAAAGCATTAATTGACACCAAATATTGAAATGGAATTCTATACAAATTTAAGGCTGATGGACAATGTAAGATCTTCCCAAAACCTTCCAACTGAATGGAGATTATTACACAAGCACACAAGGCCATCAACATGGGGGAATGACTAAGATACTAGAATTAATTCGAGCCAGTTACTATTGGGATTCCATGCAATTTGATATCTAAGACATGCTCAAGAAATGTCATTCATGCTAAATTGCAAAAACCTATGAAGTTGGATGAAATACCATTTGATCAAACCCGACTGGGCCTGGCATACCATGTCAATTGATGTAATTGGCCCTTTGCCTGTGAGTAGCCTAGGCAACAAATACATAATTGTTGCTATCGACCATCTAAAAAAATGGGTGGAAGTGAAAGCAATTCAAGACGTTGGGGCCCTAACTAATGCCAAGTTCATTATGGATAATATTATCTATAAGAATGGATGCCCCCAGAAGATATTGACAGACAATGGCATAAATTTTACTGCCCAAATGGTACAACGGCTAAATGAGTTGATGTCTATCAAAGGAGTGTTTTCAACACCATACCATCCTGAGACTAATGGTATAGTAGAGCGAGTGAATGGCACTTTAGTCGCATTTTATGCAAAAACGCAGCCTTGGCGCCTTCACATTGGGCAACTTCAATTAGTGCGACCATTTTTGCATACAATATTGGACACCACAGCAGCACAGACCACTCTCCATTTCGACTTTTATATGGTAGACAGCCCACTCTACCTCCATTATTTTACTCAGTACTCAGTTCACCCGATGCAATTAACCCAAATAACTATGTCAAGCAACTAGCAAAGACCCTAATCAAGTTGCAATTGGAAGCTTATCAAAATGCAATTAGTTGAAAAACTATTCAGAAGAGCTATGACGACGCCAAACAGGCTATAGTGAATAAGTTTAATGAAGGAGTTTTAGTAGTATATTGTTACACTCATAGCGCAGGCCGCACACACAAACTAGCCTCACTCTGGAAGGGTCCATTTATCATTTTGGAGAAATCATCTGAAGATGTATATACCATTAAGGATCACTGCTGGGTTGTGAATCAAGTACATGCTAAGTTCCTTCATCCATATCATATTGAGTAATAATATAAAAAATAAAAAATAAAAAAATAAAAATGAAAATAAAAAAATAAAAGTAAAAAATAAAAATAAAACAATTGCAAATCATATAGTTTATTTCATAGATTGATGCCTCGCAGGCATTAGAAGTAGGTATCCCCTCTTTGGTGGGGGTCAGAGAGCAAATCAAACTGAAGAAGCCTGCATCAGAATCAGAGAGATGTGGACTTCATACAAGTTCCAACTGTCTAGACCCTGACAGAGATGTGCCAAAACCCAATAAAGCTTGGCCTCAGGCACGCTGGCCTTGTTGGCTTAGGGAAGGCTATCAAGATGATGTTCAAACTTTGAGGAAGGTGAAGAGTTAGACAGTGCGACCCAGGAAGAAGGGTATCTGCCACTTATATTAAGTCAAGGCGGGGGAAGTGTTGAGGAATAGACTGGATCTAATTGTCAGATATTTAATATCAACGATTATGGTTCGGGTGTATCCTGGGTATCTGAACTTGGGACTTGCGGCCTAGCAATTTCACTTAATTATATTTGACTATGAAGACATGGGCTCAAGGGCTTTGTTGGTTAGAACAAACTTAAATTTAAGTTTTTATTTAATGACTCGGGCACGTGGGCTTTGTTGGTCTATGTCAAAAATTAGTTTTTAATGTCAGTTGAGTTTTTGATTGAAATAATTACTAATTAGTGACATGAATCGCCTTGGTATGTGCTGCCAATGGCATGTGAAAGTGAATTGGTTCAGCTATTTTGATGACGCATATGAAATGCCATCTCAAGAATGATGATGGTGTTTACTCTGACTCTGAGGCTGAGTATGATGCCCTGAGTCAAATTATTTGTAGATGTCCTTACAAACTTTTTATGTGGCCAAGGGCCACTGAAAGTAAGGCGACATAGGTAAGATGTGGTTAACATTGAACCCTATAAAAAACACTTGCATTTACACTAATAAAAACATCCTTTAACTTCTGGATTAAGTTTCTAATTTATCTTTTAACCTTTTTGCATTATCACTTTATTTTATATTAAAGTCAATTTTCACTTGGGATCAGTAGGATCAGGGAAGCGTGCCATCGTCCAAGTGAAACAACCGGTTATACAATTGAAGTATTACCAAAAAGCTATATAATAAATTTAAAGCACCATCTGTCTATTGTCCTCACACAATAGATGCTCGAAGCTGCAGTTTCCACCAAACAATGAACCATCCATCAGGCGAAGCCCAAATCTTCAACACTGCTGATGATGACTACAAAGCTTCTTGGAAGCAGAAGCAGAATGAGCAATGAAAGCCAGGAGAAGCTGGAAGCTTCATGGTCCAACTTCAAAGAACTTGGCTGGAAAAGCAAAGAGCATTGGCTGCAACATCTCAATCTAGGATGTTTTTGAGATAATAGAGTTTAAGAGCTATGGACAAAACCTTGGTTACTTAAGCCCTTAATTCTGCATAGAGGAGTTCGAAATGTTCACTGTTTCTGATGTCTAGTTTAGTTTCTAAAACAGCTGGCTTGTACTACTAACCAAGTCAGAAAAGGAACTCCAGAAGCAAATCTGATCCAGCAAGTAACAATTGATTGAGAGTGGAGGGCATTGCTTCAGGAGGGTTAATGATGATGGTAGGAGAATCTGTTAATGGAGCTGAATCCAGGAGAATTTTGAAATCTAAATCAGAAATTGATGACAGAGGCAGGATTGGTCAAGAGTCATTTGTGACAATTGCTAATCTAATTTTGCCAGTTTTGGTTACCTTTTCTGGTAATTCCACGGAAGGACTGACCACAGGTACTTGACTGGGGTATGAGACCTGGAAGGAACATAGAAGAGGATCTGATGTGCAGATTGACTCATCAGTTGGAAGAGCCAAAGGTCTTTATCAGACATACTATTAAGCAGTTGTTGGTACTGAGACTACATATTTGAAATATGAGCTGGATGAGAGGTGGGATGTCAGACTTGTATGATAGTTGACATTATGCACTCTGAAATCAATTGCGCTCTAATTTTGGACAAATTAATCTTAAAATTAATAGGATAAGCTCTCCAGAGAAGAATTAAAAGTGATATGAGTCAAGAGGTTATTACAATAAAATAACAAAGGTAATTATAAATGAGCATTCTAAATTGCACCCCAAAGAACATCAATGGCAAGAATCCCCTGTCAAAGGCAAGGAGAAAATCAGGAAATTGAGGACGCCAGACCAATAATCCTAAATATGACAGTGGGTCATATGCCCTGACAGGGGGAAACCTGGACCCTGAGATTAATATTGCCACAAGTAAATTGATCATACCCGGTATGAAAGAAGGTCATTGGAACCGCACTCTGATTAGGCAAAAGTGAGGAGGAAGAGGAAGAGAGCCGCATGCCAAAGGTCGTCCAGAGAAGCGTTGAGTACAATTGACTGTACTCAGCTTGAACAAAAAAGTATCTGACTGAGTTTCTGAAGTGGTGTTCTCCTGCCCCAATCCTTTTCTTGCTGAGAATCTAAGCAAGAGGGGGATGTGTTGTGATTTTTGCCCATATTACCAGCTGACTAAATTAATAGGGGTCACTAGGGGATAAATCCATATACCGAAGTGAATTGGATAATGGTTGACCCTGATTTCAAGGTAAAAATGTTTGGAGGATTTTAGGTATTTGCCTGGGTTGGATCCATTGGGATCAATCTGGGTGAATGCTTAAGATCTCTTCAGGCAGTGTTGCTGTCAAAATGGAGGTATCTGATGGTTGATTAATGATTAACTATCTTTTGTACTGATTGTGTTTGGTCGGGCTTCATCACCAACTGATTGGGATTTTAAGGATCAAGTTGTGAGGCAAGTAATGCCACTTACAACTAGTGAATTAATCAGTTGATTCACGACCTACCTTAGCAGGTAACAAGTCCCTTTATAAGCAGGTTACTTGTAAATATGCTCAGTTCACTGGGATTGATAGGAAAACGTTAGGTACACTTTTTCTGACTCTTTCCATTTTTGGTCTCAAGGATGTCCGATGATGGAATCCTATCCAGGATGGGGAAGACCATTGTTGATGAGATGACAATGAGTAAATAAATGACAACAGCTGCCGTTTCAGCAATGAGGTGCCAAACGTGGGTTGGGCGCTGAATTCCCGCTATAAATTCGCCTAAGAACTCACTTAATAAAAAACAAAAATTTCTAGTCTTATTCTTTACCAAGGAAATTATTGCTGTGCACTTTAATTGGAGACTATTTAGAATAAAGAGTAAGGATCTTAGCGTGTATCCTGAGAAGAAAAGCTGATATTAATTGGGGATTGCTGCTTACTGTGTGTCATCAGAGATAAGCTGTCAACGATTATCTGAGCATGGGTCAAGTTAGGCGGTATAAGGGAACGAATCCCTATTGAGGACATCTTAAGTATTTTAAGGAGGGATGATGGTCAAGCGTTGGACCCAATAATAGTGCTTATTCAACTATGGATAATAGTCTTTATAATATTATCAAAGAAATATATATTATTATTAGACAACGTGGAGAATTGTACAACACTGAACCTGTGCAGTTGATTTATGGATTAGCAGCCATAAACAATCAACAGAACTTAAAAATTTTAACAAATGGTTACTTAACCCCCAATAGGGAGGCTATGCCCGTTGATGGTCCCACATTACTTGTGCCATTTTGTTCCAGGATCTGCCATGCATACAGCTTTTGTACATCTCAGCAGAACTCAGTGCCTGAAGGGGAATAGTTGCTCTCTTGAATTAAGGCTGAGGTATCTTCCCAAAGTTGTTGGTATAATAAGTCATTTGGCTGGTTTCCAAGCCCAATGAAAAGAAAAGTTTTGAATTTAGGGCATACTAGAGCTTGCTGATGTTTTTTATGCCTAAACTCTAACAATTAAGAGATAAACAATTCTTATTTTGAATATAATAAAATTCTAATAAATTTTAAAAACTGGGGTTTTAAGTAATATTATAGTAATGATGAAGGAATAGAAAATGAATCTTCTCTATATTGGACCCTTCAGTATTTAAACTGTAATGAGGGTGAGTAAATTACAATGAGACATTTGGAATAGCTTAGACTAGTCCAAATTAGGAAATATGGGTAGCCTGTTGAAGCTCAGAAAACTCACTTCTCTTTGGCTTACTGATGGAAGGGGAATTATTTTTGGCCAAGACGTACCAATGAGGTAACAATTTGATAAGTTTCAACCAATCCCCATTTGATAAAATTATTTCAACTCTGGGGGACCCCGCCAAGCCTATAAAAGGGGGTTATACCCATGTAGGTGCTTGAATGGAACTGGTCATGGCTGGTGAAGAACCATCTGGTGGACGCCCCAGGGTCTGCTGCGTGGTCAGAGTAATCCAACTACTTGATCTTGTGTTTATTGCCCGTGAAGTATTCAAAGTAGGGTTACTTCAATTTGTGGGGTTCCACCAAGAATTGGACAGGGTCTTTTGGCTGATAAGATCGTTACTTTTATTAAAATCAACTCTTCATTATTGTGGACTGGTAAATGTCCGACATTTCCTCTTTTTGACCGATCTTTACCCACAACATTTTTATTATGAAACCTGGAGGCAAATATCCGACATCACCCCCTTCATGAATGTTGGGGGAGAATAGGGCCAAAGGAAGCGTCCATGAACTTGGTTTATGGTGAGTTTGGAAGCAAGGAATTTAATATAATAACCATCCCCTCATTTTTATGTGACTGAAATTAACCCTTCCCAGATAGAGCCGAGATTTTCACTTCTTGGAGCGATTTAGTTATGGTAACATAGTACCAAGTCAGATAATTGGAATGAAGGAAGAGGGGCCCTGATCTCATTTTCAGCTTGGCCTCTTTGGCAACAAACTTTGCTAAATTAGTCATGACCTCTGATTGTAACTAGATGATGTGTTGGGCCAACTTTTTCATGGCTTGTTCAGGGTCAGTCCAGTCAGAGAAAATATCTTTAGCTAATAAAACTGGCACACCAGGTTCTCGCCCATATTAAATATGTAAAGGGGACATATTGAGTATGTGATGGTAGCTAATATGGTATGCCATGAGGGCACTTGGCTAGTAAAGATCCCAGTGGATAGGGTCTGAAGTGGCCATTTTGCATAAAATTGAGACCAGGGCGCCATTAACTCTTTCTACCGCACCATTTGTGGACGGTTATAGGGGGCCAATAAGTGTTGTTGACCTCCCATGAAAGTGGGGCGGAGCTTTACCACTTGAGAGGTAAAATTTTTCCCATTGTCACATAGGAGGACTTGGTGGCACCCATACTGGGTGAAGATGTACTAGTATAAGAAGATTGTTGTGGCTTTGGCAGTCTGAGCGGAAAGAGCAACAGCTTCAGCCCATTTGGTGAAATGATCAATACTGACCATGATATAGCAATTAAAACCTGTACTTAGAGGGAGAGGACTTACCACGTCCAAGCTTATGGTGTGGAAGGGTTGATGAGGCGCCATAGGTGATACTGATATCAGGCCTTAAAGATGGTTTGTTTTTTAAAGATTAGGCATGCGTCTGGGACTTCAGTTATGGTCTCCTTGATGCCCTCACAATAGTACCGCTCTTTTATTCACTTGTAGTTTTTGCATACTCCGCCATGCCCCATAAGAGCGTGAGACTCTAAAATGACAGGCACTCGCTTGGATAACCAGAGGTAAAGCAACTTTTTTACCCCTACTTTCTTATATAATTTGCCATTCTCCACCTTCGTATCTTGAGTGTGCCAAGCGAGCATCTTCTGTACTTGTTCATCTTAATCAGCCCATGTGTCAGGAGTCATTAGGAGGTCATGCAGCCGCTCAGCTTTGCTATTGCTATGGTGAAGGACAGGCATCCTTGTCAGCCCATCAACGTTCCTATGGCGTGTCTCAGCTTGGTTCTCAATGGTAATATTTAAATTTAAATTTATTGCGGGGAAAGGCCGACCATGGGACGGACACTTCCGAATATGACTCAGGAAAGATAAACTTAGTACCAGGGGGGCACCCCAGAGAAGCGATGCTATCTCTTGTTGCCAGCGGGAACGCCACTTATGGGGAGGGGGAGGGAACGTGTGAAGGGGCCGTAGCCACTATTGAGAACGTGTGGAGGAAGGGGTCTGATTTGATGAACCAGACTGGGAACCAGGAGGAGACCAGCTGTTGGCGACGCGGTGGGAGATATCCAAACATCCACACTTGAAAGTGGTCCACCAAATGAGACCGGAATCTGTGGACAGCTTCTGGGAGGGTGGGGATGGAGCCAGCGATGACATCCAAGACAATCACTGGGTAGTTCACATGGCGATTGCAACCACCAGAGCATGGAGGGAGGGTGGAAGGGGAAAGCCATTGATAAAGCAAACATATCTCTTGACAGACTGAAGGGATGCGTTTAATCCTGGCCTAGCAGACGTTGGACTTCGCGCAATATCACTTTAGAGGTGGGGCACTTCTCCAGGCGGTGGAACAGCGTTCCATACTGGCCACACACGACACAGGATGAGTGTAAAGCGTTAGAGCGCTCAGATGTACGATAAACCCGCCTCAGGCAGCGCAACACATGGGAGCGGACTTGAGGCTGCAACAGGGGATGGTGTGCATATTTCCAGATAGTCTTTTGGGTCTCAGTGGAATAAGGGATGTCCATCATGTCCAGGTAGTCCACCCTGTATAGAACTTGGGGTCGAATGGGGATCAGCCATCATGGATGGGTAGCCCCTGTACCTTTTGTGTGAACTGAGGAGAGGGGCAGCCTCTTCGGGTTGTATGTCCACTATTACGAATTCTCCACTCTGCGCTTCGCATGGAGAGTAGGATTCGTTTGTAGTGGGTTTTAGTCCCGTGAGGACCTGTGGCCGATGTGTGTGATGCGAGATATTTCATCAGGGAGTGGGGGTTTGATGGATTGTTGAGGCCCAAGGCTCAGGAGAAGTTGGAGCGGGCCGCGCGGGACCAGTGTTGGGATGGGAGTGTAGGAGCAGTGACGGCCGCGATCCATGTGCCCAGGATCTTGGCAGCATGGGCTTTGAAGTCAAGCAGGCCCATGCCACCTTGATGATGAGGGCCAAACATGACCTCTAGCCGTACTGGTGGAGGGCGGCCTGACCAAAGCCATCCTTGCAGCAAAGCATACAGGGATTTCAAGAAGCTTGGGGAGAAGGGGATGGCGTGGGCTCTGAACCAGACTTTGGATAGGAGCATAGAGTTGGCAAGAACAACCCTGCCAGTGAGGGTAGTAGGGTGGGCTCTGAGAGAGGCGATTCGCTTCGTCATGTTGTCCAGTATACAGCACTCCATTACTGCTGACGCATATCCGCCTGCCTCTATCCACACGCCCAGATGGCGCACCGGTCCTATGGTAGGACGTGGCACGAAGGGGAGCACCAGTGGAGCAGTGTGTGTTGAGTTAGTAAGGCGTGGACGTGGGCGAGCAGATGGGCCGGGTTGGGAACTAATTGCTGGGGCCCAGCAGTTCTGAAACTGACCAAGGAGGATGATTTCGGTTTTGGAGGCATTCAGTGCCACGTTGCTTACCTGGGAATATTCCTGGATGAGGGCTTCAAGCGCGCGTGTATCTTTGTTATTAGACACCCCCACCATGCAATCATCTGCAAATGCCATCATCTTGACTGGGGTTTGGCCTGGCACATGGACCCCAGTGAGGTGGGCATTCACATTTCGCAGTAGTGGGTCAAGGCTGAAGTTGTATAAGAGTGGGCTGAGGGGGTCCCCTTGTCGCAGGCCCCTTTGAGGGCGGACTACTTCCGTTAGGAAGCCTGGGCCATGCACTGCCATTGTTGCAGATTCCGTGAGCAGCATTACCCAGTTTATGAAGCGGAGGGGTAGGCGGAATTGATGGATGAAGGCCCTAAGGTATTCCCAGTTTACTCTATCATAGGCCTTTTGTTGGTCCAAGAATAGTAGTGCCCCAGAGGCTGTGGACTGACACACATTAGCCACAGAGTGCACATTATCCCAAATCGACCTTCTGCGATGAAACTGAATTGTTCTGGGGAGATGGTGGCAGATGCTACAGTCCCTAAACGGTTAGCCATATTTTTGTTAAAATTTTGGTGTCTGTGTTTGTTAGAGAAATGGGGCGCCAGTTGGCTAAGTCAAGTTTATCCCCTTTCTTGAAGAGTGTGACAGTAAAGGCCTCATGTCCTCCTGGTAGGAGGCGCATTTCCAATAGGCTTTGGTTAAGTGAGGCTAGCAGCAATGGGGATATATATTTGATATATTTTTTGTAGAACTCATATGGAATGCCATCTGGGCCTGGGCATTTTCGGTTTGGCGCACCGCGAATGGCTGTCCATAATTCATTCAGAGTAATTAAATTTATTATTTCTGGGTATCGGAAAATGGTGCAGATATGAGCTCAGTTCAGAAATTCCGCCATTTCAGCCATCTGAATTGGTTCAACTCAGTATAACTTGGAGTAATATTTTTGCATTTTGATTGCCACTTTGGCTGGTGTGTCCGCAATGGAATTATCTGATCTTTGCACCTGTTTGCAGGACACGCTCTGGCATGGTGCGAAAATTTTTTTAAAGAAGTATGTGGTGCACTTGTCACCTTTAGTGATGCGTGTGGCCCTGTATTGGACACAAACCCAATGTTTGTGTTGCCTTTTGAGTGCGTTGAGGTGGGCGGCTGCCTCCGCCCACTTCCAGCCCCATACAGGCTGTATCCTGTGGCTGTAATGTTGGACTCCAAGTGGGCCAATTCTGCCAGAGTGCGCGAGATAACCACCGATGTGGCTCATGAGTGCCTGGAGGAGAGATGGCGATAGTGGCGGATGGTGTCCTCTCTGAAAGTTGCCCATGTGAAAATGGGGTCCGCGCAAAATGATGCAACAAACAATTTTTCCAAAGTTGCCTCTTCCACCCACATGGAAAATCCTGGTGACATGAGCTTGGGGGGGCAGATTTTGCACCAATGTGGGGCCTTTGCAAATGTGATGGGTAAGTGGTATGTTATCAAGACCAGTCGGTGGTCGGAGAATTCCATTTTCATTGTTTTGAAGTTGGAGATGTGGGGTTGGAATTTCGCCGGCATTAGAATAAGGTCATTATGGGTCATGGACCTTAATTGGCCGTTGTGGATGTGGGGACGCGTCATGTTCTTGAGCAGTGGGGCATGTCATGGCAGCACATCCATTAACCCAAGGGCTTTTAGAACGCGTAGTTCTATGTGACCCTGTGGGGTGTGGGGTGAGGGCAGCCACCAGTCCGTTGGTGAGGTTAGCCAACAGTTCTTGTCACCAACTAGGAAAGAATCGTGGGGTAGCGGGAGGGATTTGACTGACAAGAAAAATTCCTGATGCTTGTGTGCACCGTTTGGGGCGTAGATGTTGACGATTGTGTGTGCAACGTCAGCCCACGAGAAGGTGACAACGAGCACTCAGCCATTAAGGAATGTTTCTGAGGATGTGAATTTGAAAAAATTATTTTTCCAAATTAGCACCCCACAGTGCTTTAACCAAAAGGATAGGGATGGTAGGAGTATTGTTTTCCAAGATTCCTCAGAACCTCGTGAACAGTGGGACTCCTGGATGGCCAGGATATCCATGGGTAAATTGTTTTGTAAAAAACTCAGTTTCCTAGCCTGGGATGGGGAGGCCTTGAGTCCGGTGATATTCAGCATCCCTAGAGTGAAGGTTTCCCCCATTGCACCTTAGGTGTGAGGGTGTGGGCCCCAGGCCCACCAGCCTCTTCAAGATCCCCACGGGCTTTCACAGCAGTGCGGGTATTAGCAGCAATGCTATCGGGGGTTTGGTTAATTTTTGTGGAAAGAGTCGCGTTGGCTTTGGCCTTCGCTTTTTGTTTTCCTGACGTTGGACGAACTTTTTGTGGTGCGGATAAGTTCAGTGCACTGTCGAGCGGGGCAAAAAAATTTTTAAGTTGGGATAGGTCCCAAGTCAGTTTCTACTGGAGCTTGGGTGCAGCGATTGGGTGAGATCGAATCTCCCATTGGATCCTTAGATTGAGTGGCCCACCCAGCATGGGCCTCCCAATCTGATTGGGTGATGGATTCCTGAGTCGCTTACGCTGCGAAGGTCTCCATGTCCTCCTGGCGTTGTGAGTGTGGGATGGTGGTGTTGGCCTTGGCCGCTTCCTTGGCCGTGGCCCTATGGGCCTGCTTAGCCTTCTTCTGCTCCTGCGGGGAGATGGGCTTTACCAATAGGTAGCAGCCTTGTGCTCCCCACGGGAAAGCCTCCTTGGTGCTTGTGGTTGGTTCATAGTGCGCCTCTCCACTGGCCATGGCCACCAAGGGGTGCTCTTGGAATGTGACGCCCTCCTTGATGGGGCATGTGTGCGCCTTATGGCTGAACGCGTCACAGTGGGTGCAAATGGGGGGCGCGCTGTCCACGGTTACCCAGAATGGGTGGTATGCCTTGCGATATCAATAAAAGTGGAGTGCGGGATCTGGGTTAGGTCCTTCGCAATCTTCTCAGTTGGGGTCAGAACTGCGATGGCTTTGCTGGTGCACAGGTGTGGCATCAGCGTGAAATGTTGCATTTTGAAAGATTGTATTTCACTGTATATGGCGAGACTATCTTTCAGGTGTTGCTCCAAAATGTCATGTTTTACTGTAGTAGGCAAAAAGTCAAACGTGAGGAAAAATTTGGTTTATTTTGTCCATCTGGTGCATTTGGTTTCAATGACCCATTGCCCTTCGGGGAGGTCGACCACTATGCGCACCGCTGCAGCCTCATCTGCTGCTATTTTGCTTTTAAAACCTAGTTCCAGCCAACCGCGCGACATGGAGTGAGGTGCAACGTACACCGCAGTTAGGAAAATTTTGTGTACATCTTCACAAAATTTTTCCCATAAGGCCGTTTTTTGGATGTCCAGATACACACGGACTCCAGATTCCACCAACGAAAGTGGCTGGGAGTGTGGCGTGTTGATGTACTGGTTGCATCGTGCTTGCCACACGAGTATCTCTGGGGAAATTGTGACCGCCAGTCTTTTGAGATTTTTTTCTATTCCGCTGGATTCTCCGGGAGTTTTTAAACGTTAGAGGCCGCGGGCCTTCCGCCTGCTCCTCTTGCCTTGCTTGCCAAATTGCTCCCAGACATGGGCGCAGACTAATCTCCTCTGTGAGATTATCAAACTAGATTCAGTCTTGAATTGAATAGGTTGCAAAAGTGTTTGCAACGAGAAAGAAAAGTTCTCAATGGTCATATTGTAATGTTTGATCTTAAAAGCCCAGCGAGCCAGCCGCCCAGTAGGATCTTTCATTTTCTGCAACCACTTCAATGAGGAATGGTCAGTAATTACTTTTAATAATGTCCCATAAAGAAAAGGGTGATAGTAACTGACCGCAAGTAAAACAGCAAGGTACTCCTTTTCAGTAACGCTATAGCTGCTCACAGATTTTGATATCTTCTTGCTGAAGTAAGACATGGGATGATCGACCCCATATTCATCCAGCTGAGCCAATATAGCTCCAACGGCGTAGTCAGAGGCATCATTGAACAACATGAAAGGCCTTCCATAGTCATGGTGGAGTAGTATTGGCCTTTTTTACAATTGGGCCTTCAGGGTCTCAAAGGCGACATTTTTTTCAGCACCCCAATAGAAGGGAGTGTCCTTAGCTAAGAGACATACAAGGGGCTCACTAAGCTGGGCGAACTTGGGTATGAATTGATGGTAATATCCATTAGTGCCCAAGAATACCTGGGTGTCATGAGTGTTCTGGGTGCAAGCATCTTAGATATTGCTTTACTATATCTTTCAGAGGTGTATCCCATCTTGGGAGATGGCGTGCCCTAGAAAATCCAACTTTTTTTGAAAAAAAAATACATTTAGAGGACTTCAGCTTTATTTTGATGCCCTCAAGCATTGAAACACCATCTTTAGGTGCGTGAGATGCTCGTTCAATTTCTTGGAGAAGACTGTGATGTCATCAAGGTAGATGATCACACAGCTCAGCTCAAGGTCCTGGATAATGTAATCCATTGCTCACTGAAAAGTAGCAGGCGCATTGCACAACCCTGAGGTAACCAAGTGGGTTGGAACAAAGCTTCGCTGCATATAAGAGCGCTCTTCTCCTGATCCTGTGGAGAAAGGACCATCTGTCAATATCTGCTAGCCAAGTCCATGTCAGAGAAGTATTTAGACCCAGAGAGTTGGGTCAGAGCATCAATGTGGGGTATAGGGTAGCTATCCTTCTTGGTGAGGTTATTTAGCTTAAGGTAGTCCATCATTACCTGATAACCTCCATTTTTCTTTTATATCAATAGGAGCGAAGATGACCAAGGGCTTTGGGAAGGCACCAACAACCCAGCGTCCAGAAGCTGTTTGAGCTCTGTCCACATCTGTAGCTCCTCGACTTTGGATTTGTGATAGGGTTTTGAGCAGATTGGTGAGCATCCCCAATGTCAATGTTATGAATCCAACCTTTCATGTTCCCATAGTCGGTGTCAGAGATAGAGATTATGTCACTATAGGAATCCAGTATGGTGTGGACCTTGTCAATCTCAGAGGGGGTTAGTTCATCAGAGATATTAACAGTAGGAAGATTGCATAGTGATTGGTCTGCGGGTAAGCCCATATCAGCCATAGACTCAATACAGTGAACTTGTCTTATTTCTTCAAGGGAAATCAGTATACTCCTTCCAATCTCTGGATGTCTTTTTGAAGCTATATCCTTCTTGGTGAGATTTCCTAGCAGGAGTTTGAAAGGTCATTGATATGCAGGGTCTAGCACGCCTGGAAAAATTTGGGCTCCAAAGGACTAACTCCATCAATTCTGGTTAGGTGCAATTAGAAGATGTGGGGATTTGTAGGGTTATCTTAGTATCAACTACCCTTTGTTCACCTGCTTTAATTACTACCTCTTTGGAGGCATATAAAGTAATATCCTCTAGGGCGTCCACTGATGGAGGCACCATTTTTTATGCTGTTTTTCTGTGGTGTTATGTACAGATAAAGTGGAAAAGGGATACTCAACAGTGCAGACATAATCCTTTTTATTCAGCTTTTTGATTTGCCAAAAACATAGAATATCAAAGTTAAGAAAGGAAAGATAACCCTGCTTCAAGTTAATAACCCCTTCATATTCAAGCATGAATTGGGTACCAGTGAGTAGTCATAGATACGGTTGGCCAAGGCCACCGTGGAGGCTGTGAGGAGAAGTTTCCAAATTGGATGGGTAAAGTTGAGTAGGCCCAATGGCGCGAGTGTTGCTTGCCCAGCAGTTTTACACTCTTTTGTGTAGTCAAGGTCAAGGGCCAACTTATTTTTACATAAGTTTGGATGACACAACGTTCACAGGGGACCCAGTGTCAAGAATATCCTTAAACCACACTCCATTAACAACGACCTCCATTTACAGTAAAGTTTCATCCAAGTTGGGGGGAAGAGCGAGGACCTCCTTTATCTGGAGAGTAGAAGCAAGGCGTTTGGCAGTTTCAGGGAATTTATCCCAGATAGACTGCAGTGTATACACACTCTGAGTGGTCCAAATCATTGTGGCAATAAGCTGATCAGTGTCTCTGGTGGTATAAATATCTTCCAGGCCTCTCAACACCTGACAAAGATGTTTGTTGGGGTACCCTAGCCCAATCTACTCTCTCCATATTTAATCAGTCGGATACCTCCACTTCACTTGGGGCTCCTAGAACTTAATGACCCATATCATCACTACACCCTTCAGATTTATTATCAGAGGGGTTATAGATGCAAGTTAAGGAGCCCATAGGGGGTGAATTAGGTTTAGGGATTTCCTTATGGCAGGATAGGTCCTGGGGTTAGTCCTCCACCTTACTAGCTTTTAGGGAGGCGTTGCAATTATGACAGCTCGATTTTCAACCTTCAAAGTAGGAGGCTTATGCTGCCTTATGGAAACAGGTTTCAAACCAGAGTTAGCTGGATAGGAGGTCGAGGGAGGTAACACTGAGGAGGTGAATTCTTTAACTTCAACAGATTTGGGTCGTGCAAAGGCTTTGTGCTTTGGTGAATCAGGTAGTATATCCTTTGTTTCCAGGTCATTTAACCCATTAATAGTAGGGGCGATTGGTACCCTAGAAAGGGGTTTAGACTGAAGATCAGGCTTTGAAACCACCTGGGTAGGCCGCGCTGAAGAAAACTATGGACAAAGCAAAGGGACAAATGCCTTCACCAATTGAGCTTTTTGAGCTGAAGGCGAAGAAGAGCACTGCCCTGTCACAACTATTACCATCTTTTTATTGGTATGGGAAGAAGAAGCAGCTTGTGCTAGCAACTCCATAGAAGCAGGTTTTTATAGGGAAACAGCATAGTAAAGGCTAAACTAGGCGGCGTAGATGCTTGGCTCAGAGACCTTTGCATAGGGTCAAATTCATAAATATCAGCCACCTCTAATAAGGCTTCCTTGATATCATGTACACTATTAGATGAGCGCTTTACGGAAGAGAGATGCATTGCCAAGGAAAGATGGGTCCCTAAGCCAGCCAATATAACCGCAATAGCATCGTCTAGGGGTAGAATTTTTGCAAGAAGTAAAGATTGAGCTTTAATATAAAAGCGTTCAGCAAAAGAGGCGAATGACTCTCCCAGTTGCAGGCTAAGGTACATAAAGGCTGTTTTTGTCCGTTTACTCTTTTTAGGGGAGCCACATTCATCATTGAGTGCTTGCTTCACCTCCGCTTAGGTGCTGAGGGTGGCATGTGCGGAACCATCTTCTCTTGAGCGCCATGACTCAAGCAGTGAAGGATAAACTTGATTTTGAAGAAAATCCATTGCCCCTTCCATAGCAACTTTATACATAAAGAGGAAAGAGGCAACACTTCCCTCAAAAGGGGTAAACTTGTCCCTAAAAAGGGGGTTTATGGATACCAGGGGAGGCCCCATAAAGGCCTTTCAATGAGTGCTCCCCAAGCCTTTTAAGGCGAGAGAAAGCACTAGCTAGCTGGAGTTCAATAGAGGCTAGATGAGAGTTTGTTTCCATTGTGTTTGTTGGATTTTTGTGGTTTTCAGGGTCACCTGTAGTGAGCACCACCTGTTGTATTTTAGGATATACTTGAGCTCGCTGGTGCTTGTTTATGCCTAAACTCTAACAATTAAGGGATGAACACCGCTTATGTTAAATATAATAAAAAAGTAATAACTTTAAAAACTGTGTTTTTAAGTAATTTTATTAGTAATGATAAAGGGTAAAAAATGAACCCTTTTTGTATTAGATCCTTCAGTATTTCAACTATATTGAGGGTGAGGGAAATTCAATGAGACATTTGAAATAGCTTAGACTATTCCAAATTAGGAAATATGGGATTTTAGCCTATTTAGGATCAGTAAGCTCGCTTCTCTTTGGCTGAATGATGAAAGATGAATTTTTGGGCCAAGATGTACCCATGAGGTAAAGATTTGATAAATTTCAGCCTTCCCCCAATCTGTTAAAATTATTTCACCTTGCGGGACCCCGCCAATCTATAAAAGGGGGTGATACCCATGTAGGTTCCTGAATGGACCTGGTCAGGGCTGGGGGAGAACAATCTGATGGACGCCCCAGGGTCTGCTGCATGGTCGGAGTAATCATCTACTTGATCTTGTTTTATTGCTCGTGAATTATTCAAAATTGGGTTACCCCAATTTGTGGGGTTCCACCAATAATTGGCCAGGGTCTTTTGGCCAATAAAATCGTTACTATCACTAAAATTAGTCTTATCATTATTGTGGACTTTTAGATGTTTGACATTTCCTCTTTTCAGCCGATTTTTACCAGAACATTCTTATTCTGAAGCCTGGGAGGCAAATGTCTTACAAGACTCTTTGGAATTATTTAGGACAATCAAATTCAAATTAGCGGAGGTAGAGCTTCCTGTCTTTACTCTGCTCAAGCTTTTCCCTTCTTAATCATACCAGATGGCACCACATACAGCTGCTGGTTGCCTGGGAAATTAGATGCATAATGCCCTATGTGTACGCATGAAAAGCAAGCTTTCATAAATGGCTTACATCTATAGTTTGCTCCTGATGGGCCATATTGAAAGTTAAATGAAGTAGTGAAGTTAAACTTGGGACGGGTCAGCTGAGCGTAAGGAGTGGAAATGGGTCTGCTGACATATAAGGTGGACAAATATTCCCCACAGCTTATAATTGGGTCGGTGCTGTCCATATCCCAAGGAGTATGCCGCGGAAATTGCAGGGGCCTTCCGCTCCACATTGGGAGCATTGAACTTGGCAGAGAGATGGCGCAAAGTGTTCCTGATTCAAAGGAGCTCTGCACTCTCATCCAGTAAATGAGACATAGCATTATGCAGTTCATGGTATGGTTTGACTGCTGCTATCATAGCTATGCCTACATCCTTGGTGGTCAAAATAATAGCTCCTACTAAAACATTAGCTTCAGCCGTGAAAGGCTCTGCAAACTCCACCTGGAACTTGTTCTTTTGGAACTGTATGGTCAGAAAGTTGGCACTTCGCTGTGCCATCTTAGCTGCTCCGCAAACAGATGGAGCACAGTCTCCTTTACCTCTTAATAAGATAAGGAACTATTTTTGGAGGTAACAGATGACCTGATCAGCGGTATAAACGTCCAACTCAGAAAGCAACAGTTTACTTTCCATCAATCTGAGGCCCCTTTCATGGCGAATTCAAACCATTTTAAAATAAATATGCATGTTCCCATCATGACTGAAGGGTGGTCTTTTATTGATCTTAACAAATTTATCTTGCTTTGGGCTCCAGCTGCGAGGAACAGCCAAATAAGATTCTGAATAACTGTGGGAAACATTCCCTTGTGTACTAGTGTAGGGTTGTGTGGATGGGAATCTACTGAAGTGGATGGAAAGAAGTTGGATTTTGAGGAGGGAATGTTGCAACCCCTAAGGGATACTCGCTGGCTGATCTGTAACATTCTTCTCAACATACTGCTGAATGCAACTTTACCCCCTGTCCCAGGCTATTCAACAAAATGTTCATCAATTATTCGCTCAGATTTAACTGAATAGCACCAACGCGGGCCATCTTGCACCTCCTTTTGAAGCACTTTGTACTGATTTTGCAATCTGCGGCAGAATTCTCACTCAGAGTCCATTTTACGCTCCATTACCTGAAGCCATGATAGAACGTCCTCCAATGTTGCTTGAATTCTGGTGTTTTGCCATCCAGTATCACGCGCTTATCAGGTTTCATTGTCTACTTGATTAATGGAGGTGGATCACTCTCATATCAGCTCCTTATTGGCCCATCAAAGGGTATCCAAGCGCACTCACATATCATTATACTCTATCATCACAATGAATAGAAGGGTATTTGCTCGGCTCTATATCACCTGATTAACACTTTTTTTACTGTGTAACATGGCTTAGCAACTTGCAATATTTGATGGATGCCAAAGAACTGGTCATTTAGTCAGTCATCTGCTTGTCACTCCGCTCAACACAAAGTTGACTAAATTCAGCTGCCAAAGAGTCAACATGCTCAGTTATCTGTAGCTCTGTCAGGGTAGCCCTGTCTCTAATCTGAGCCATCACTGCTTCATTGCTTCAGCACATTTCACCAGGTCCATCATAAACTGCTTGGTTTCGCTTCACAGCGTGGTCACATCCCAAATTTCATTCCACCAATAGGCCGCGCCAATCCAACAGTTTCCCTATAACTTGAGGTAACTCCTGATTCAACTGTGGAACCAAAACGTCCAAGCGACGGCGGACGCCCACAACACAGTTGTTTACATGCACAAGCGCCCTTTGAACCTCCAAAAACGAGTTATCAAGGTGGCTGAGTAAAAGTTGAGTATTATTCTGCTGTGCTTGTACAAACCGCATGATCTACCCAATCTCAATGTTGTGGTGGGCCAGCACACGCAGTAGCTGGCGAATTGAAGGCTTCACGTACACAACTAATTTTTCCTAAGTTCCATAGGTACTAAACCAATGAGACAGCCACATGATAGTCACGTTGAGATAAGGCATATACCTTATGTAGTGGGTTTCTTGGTCCCGTTGGTTGTAGAATAAACTCAGAGAATTCTCCCCTGCCTCATCTTCATAAAGTTGGTACCCCGCAGAAGCCATTATATGATACCACAGCTGCTGAGTGGTCACTTTTTTAGTGTGGCCTTACTGATCTGCTGCCAATGCAGGACAAGTTTTTAATTGTAAATCGATCATAGCATCCTCATCACCTGGCTCCGTCACCTGAGAAAGTTCTGATTCATTATTGGATGATTCCCTAGCTTCCTGGCATATTGAGCATGAAATACAATCAGATTTTGGCATAATGAGTGAGGGCTCGTCATGATGCCCTAGTGCCAATAAAATACAGTTGACTAGTGACCCCCTGTAGTGAGCACAACTGTTAATTTTTTGGCATAAGGGTTTAATTCCATCAAGTTGGTTTGCACAGAGTATTAGTCACTGAGTAATGGGATTGGACAATATGCAGATCACTGACTCTTAAGAAAAAACTGATAGATATGCTATATGGAATAATCACTCTGTTTTACACTTTTTATTCAGTATAATAAATACTGAACTTATCTGCGGACTACTAAAAAACCTCTCCCTCTCATTCTTCCGCTCAACTCTTATTTAGTATTCTAGGTCAATTCCACCCTTCTGCTTATTAGTCTCTATTTGTTCCCTTTTAGGAGTTTTCATCTATCTTAAGGTTTTCAAAGAATTCCCTCAATTTGCCAAACTATCAAAACTTTAGTTGTTTTAAATTTTTAAATTAATTGCAGGGAAGGCCGACCATGGGACGGACACTTCTGAATATGACTCATGAGAGACAAACTTAGTACCAGGGGAGGCACCCCAGAGAAGCGATGCTATCTCTTGTTGCCAGCGGGAACGCCACTTAAGGGGAGGGGAGGGAACGTGTGAAGGGGCCGTAGCCACTATTGAGCACGTGTGGAGGAAGGGGTATGATTTGATGAACCAGACTGGGAACCAGGAGGAGACCAGCTGTCAGCGACGCGGTGGGAGATATCCAAACATCCACACTTGAAAGTTGTCCACCAAATGAGACCGGAATCTGTGGACAGCTTCTGGGAGGGTGGGGATGGAGCCAGCGATGGCATCCAAGACAATCGTTTGGATAGTCCACATGGCGATTGCAACCACCAGAGCACGGAGGGAGGGTGGAAGGGGGAGGCCATTGATAAAGCAAACATATCTCTTGACAGACTGAAGGGATGCGTTTGATCCTGGCCCAGCAGACGTTGAACTTCGCGCCATATCACTTTAGAGGTGGGGCACTTCTCCAGGCGGTGGAACAGCGTTCCATACTGGCCACACACGATACAGGATGAGTGTAAAGTGTTAGAGCGCTCAGCTGTATGATACACCCGCCTCAGGCAGCGCCACACATGGGAGCGGACTTGAGGCTGCAACAGGGGATGGCGTGCGTAATTCCAGATAGTCTTTTGGGTCTCAGTGGAATAAGGGATGTCCATCATGTCCAGGTAGTCCACCCTGGATAGGACATGGGGTCGAATGGGGATCACGCCATCATGGATGGGTAGCCCCTGTACCTCTTGTGTGAACTGAGGAGAGGGGCGGCCTCTTCGGGTTGTATTTCCACTTATACGAATTCTCCACTCTGCGCTTCGCATGGAGAGTAAGATTCGTTTGTAGTGGGTTTTAGTATGTGAGGACCTGTGGCCGATGTGTGTGATGCGAGGTATTTCATCAGGGAATGGGGGTTTGATGGATTGTTGAGGCCCAAGGCTCAGGAGAAGTTGGAGCGGACTGCATGGGACCAGTGTTGGGATGGGAGTGTAGGAGCGGTGACAGCCGTGATCCAGGTGCCCAGGATCTTGGCAGCATGGGCTTTGAAGTCAAGCAGGCCCATGCCACCTTGATGATGAGGGACAAACATGACCTCTAGCCATACTGGTGGAGGGCGGCCTGACCAAAGCCATCCTTGCAGCAAAGCATACAGGGATTTGAAGAAGCTTGGAAGGAGGGGATGGCGTGGGCTCTGAACCAGACTTTGGATAGGAGCATAGAGTTGGCAAGAACAACCCTGCCAGTGAGGGTAGTAGGGTGGGCTCTGAGAGAGGCGATTCTTTTTCGTCACGTTGTCCAGTATACGGCACTCCATTACTGCTGATGCATATCCGCCTACCTCCATCCACACGCCCAGATGGCACACCTCTCCTATGGTAGGACGTGGCATGAAGGGGAGCACCAGTGGAGCAGTGTGTGTTGAGTTAGTAAGGCGTGGACGTGGGCGAGCAGATGGGCCAGGTTGGGAACTAATTGCTGGGGCCCAGCAGTTCTGAAACCGACCAAGGAGGATGATTTCGGTTTTGGAGGCATTCAGTGCCACGTTGCTTACCCGGGAATATTCCTGGATGAGGGTTTCAAGCGCGCGTGCATCTTTGTTATTAGACACCTCCACCACGCAATCATCTGCAAATGCCATCATCTTGACTGGGGTTTGGCCTGTCACATGGACCCCAGTGAGTTGAGCATTCACATTTCGCAGTAGTGGGTCAAGGCTGAAGTTGTATAAGAGTGGGCTGAGGGGGTCCCCTTGTCGCAAGCCTTTGAGAGCGGACTACTTCTGTTAGGAAGCCTGGGTCACGCACTGCCATTGTTGCAGATTCCGTGAGCAGCATTACCCAGTTTATGAAGCAGGGGGGTAGGCGGAACTAATGGAGGCAAACCCTTAGGTATTCCCAGTTTACTCTATCGTAGGCCTTTTGTTGGTCCAAGAATACCAGTGCCCCAGAGGCTGTGGACTGACATGCATTAGCCACGGAGTGCACGTTATCCCAAATCGACCTTCTGGGGATAAAACCGAATTGTTCTGGGGAGATGGTGGCAGATGCTACAGTCCCTAAATGGATAGCCATGATTTTTATTAAAATTTTGGTGTCTGTGTTTGTTAGGGAAATGGGGCGCCAGTTGGCTAAGTCAAGCTTATCCCCTTTCTTGAAGAGTGTGACAGTAAAGGCCTCATGTCCTCCTGGTAGGAGGCTCATTTCCAACAGGCTTTGGTTAAGTGAGGCTAGCAGCAATGGGGATATATATTTGAAATATTTTTTGTAGAACTCATATGGAATGCCATCTGGGCCTGGGCATTTTCAGTTTGGCGCACCGCGGATTGCTGTCCATAATTCGTTTGGAGTAATTAAATTCATTATTTCCGGGTATTGGAAAATGGTGCAGATATGAGCTCAGTCGAGAAATTCCGCCATTTCAGCCATCTGAATTGGTTCAACTCAGTATAACTTGGAGTAATATTTTTGCATTTTGAATGCCACTTTGGCCAGTGTGTCCGCAATGGAATTATCCAATCTTCGCACCTGTGTGCAGGCCACGCTCTGGTGTGGTACAAAAATTTTTTTGAAGAAGTATGCGGTGCACTTGTCACCTTTAGTGACGTGTAGCCCTGTATTGGACAAAAACCCAATTTTTGTGTTGCCTTTTGAGTGCGTTGAGGTGGGCGGCTGCCTCCGCCCACTTCCGGCCCCATACAGGGCTGTATCCTGTGGCTGGAATGTTGGACTCCAAGTGGGCCAATTCTGCCAGAGTGCGCGAGATAACCACCGATGTGGCTCATGAGTGCCTGGAGGAGAGATGGCGATAGTGGCGGGTGGTGTCCTCTTTGAAAGTTGCCCATGTAGAAATGGGGTCAGCACAAAATCGTGCAACAGATGATTTTGCCAAATTTGCCTCTTCCACCCACGTGGAAAATCCTGGTGACATGAGCTTGGGGGTGGATTTTGCACCAATGTGGGGCCTTTGCAACTGTTACAGGTAAGTGGTAGGTTATCGAGACCAGTCAGTGGTTGGAGAATTCTATTTTCGTTGTTTTGAAGTGGGAGATGTAGGGTTGGAATTTCGCCGGCATTAGAATAAGGTCAATATAGGTCATGGACCTTAATTGGCCGTTGTGGGCGTGGGGACGCGTCAAGTTTTCGAGCAGTGGGGCATGTCATGGCAGCGCATCCATTACCCCAAGGGTAGCTTTTAGAACGCGTAGTTCTATGTGACCCTGTGGGGCGTGGGGTGAGGGAGGGCACCAATCTGTTGGTGAGGTTAGCCAACAGTTCATGTCACCAACTAGGAATGAATCAGGGGGTAGTGGGAGGGATTTTACTGACAAGAAAAATTCCCGCCACTTGTGTGCACTGTTTAGGGCATAGATGTTGATGATTGCGTGTGCAATGTTGGCCCACGAGAAGGTGACGATGAGCACTTGGCCATTTGGGAATGTTTCTGAGGATGTGAATTTGAAAAAAATTATTTTTCTGAATTAGCACCCCACAGTGCTTCGACCAAAAGGATAGGGATGGGAGGAGCATTGTTTCCAAGCTTCCTTGGAACCTCATGGACAGTGGGACTCCTGGATGGGCAGGATATCCACGGGTAAATTGTGTTGTAAAAAACTCAGTTTCTTAGCCTGGGATGGGGAGGCCTTGAGTCCGGCGATATTCAACGTCCCTAGAGTGAAGGTTTCCCCCTTCACACCTTAGGTGCGAGGGGGTGGGCCCCCAGGCCCACCAGCCTCTTCAAGGTCCCCACAGGCTTTCACAGCAGTGCGGGTGTTAGCAGCAATGCTATCAGGGTTTTTGTTGATTTTTGTGGAAAGAGTCGCGTTGGCTTTGGCCTTTGCTTTTTGTTTTCCCAACATCAGACGAATTTTTTGTGGTGCAGATGAGTTTGGTGCACTGTTGAGTGGGTCAAAAAAAATTTCAGTTGGGATAGGTCCCAAGTTGGTTTTGACTGGAGCTTGGGTGCAGCGATTGGGTGAGATCTAATCTCCCATTGGATCCTCAAATTGAGTGGCCCACTCGGCATGGGCTTCCCAATCTGATTGGATGATGGATTCCTGAGTTGCTTCTGCCGCGAAGGTCTCCATGTCCTCCTGGCGTTGTGAGTGTGGGATGGTGGTGGTGGCCTTGGCTGCTTCCTTGGCTGCGGCCCTATGGGCCTGCTTGGCCTTCTTCCACTCCTGCGGGGAGATGGGCTTTACCAATAGGTAGCAGCCTTGTGCTCCCCACGAGAAAGCCTCCTTGGTGCTTGTGGTTGGTTCATAGTGCGCCTCTCCGCTGGTCATGGCCGCTGAGGGGTGCTCTTGGAATGTGACGCCCTCCTTGATGGGGCATGTGTGCGCCTTATGGCTGAACGCGTCACAGTGGGTGCAAATGGGGGGTGCGCTGTCCACGGTTACCCAGAATGGGTGGGTGGTATGCCCTGCGATATCAATAAAAGTGGAGTGCGGGATCTGGGTTAGGTCCTTCGCAATCTTCTCAGTTGGGGTCAGAACTGCGATGGCTTTGCCGGTGCTCAGGTGTGGCATCAGCGTGAAGCGTTGCATTTCAAAAGATTGTATTTCGCCATATATGGCGAGACCATTTTTCAGGTGTTGTTCCAAAATGTCACGTTTTACTGTAGTAGGCAAAAAGTCAAACATGAGGAAAATTTGGTTTGATTTTGTCCATCTGGTGTATTTTGTTTCGATGACCCTTTGCCCTTTGGGGAGGTTGACCACTATGTGCACTGCTGCAGCCTCGTCTGCTGCTATTTTGCTTTCAAAACCTAGGTCCAGCCAACCACGTGACATAGAGTGAGGTGCAACATACACCGCAGTCAGGAAAATTTTGTGTACATCTTCACAAAATTTTTCCCATAAGGCCGTTTTTTGGATGTCCAGATACACACGGACTCCAAATTCCACCAATGAAAGTGGCTGGGAGTGTGGCGTGTTGATGTACTGGTTGCATCGTGCTTGCCACATGAGTATCTCCAGGGAAATTGTGACCGCCAGTTTTTTTGAGATTTTTGTCTATTCCGCCGGATTCTCTGGGGCGTTTTTGAACGTTGGAGGCTGCGGGCCTTCCGCCTGCTCCTCTTACCTTGCTTGCCCAGCTGCTCCCTGACATGGGCGCAGACTAATCTCCTCTGTGAGATTATCAAACTAGATTCAGTCTTGAATTGAATAGGTTGCAAAAGTGTTTGCAACGAGAAAGAAAAGTTCAAACCTTTATTTGTTCACTTCATATAAATATAACTTTCCACTCAATCTCAAGGCTCGCCTTGACTCTAATTATGATCTGCCAGAGGGTGTAACTTATTGTTCATTCATTAATTTCTTGACACTGAGTAACCTTTAGTTGGTAATCATCACTTGAGAAATTGGCTGTTGATTAAAAATCTTCATGATACTCAATTTGAAAGCTGTCCATAATTTATAAAAATCTATTAGAATAAATTTAAGATTAATTTAATATGAGCTAGCTAATATGTCAGATATAAAATTTCAGCACATCATTCAGCTTTACCATATTATAAAGCTCATATGTTAGATTCTTCTATTAACATGCAGTACTGACATTATGTAGATAGTCTTCAAGATTAGACGCACATCTTTTTTCTATCTATAAGTTCAGCTGCTTAAAGAAATATCATATATCGCCCCATCAGAACCCATCCCACGAGTCAAGAGGATTTGTTCAGTCCTTCCACTGAATTACCAGTAAAATTAACATTCCCTAAATAAGAAACAGGGGCATCTACTATCTAAATGAGTCTAAGGCAATTATTCCTCTTTTGCCTATTGCAAATTAGACTTTAATGCTTTTCAGGATTGGCCCCATTCTTGGTTAATAAACAATCATCATCAATCCAAATGAATCTGTGTCTCCTAGTAAAATCCGTTGTTACACTCTGAATCAGATTTGTTTCCATAGTCACTGTTTCAGTTATACCAATATTATAAGCCAGTGGTCATATCAACTGAGCTGACTGTTGGGAATTTCAAGCGCATTAAGCTTCCATATAAAAATCTTAAAAGCAAGGTTGCTTAGGTCCTTGTGAGGCTCTTAATCCCGTTTAACTTAACATATAAAAGCCCATGATGCAGCAGTCTAAACTCTTTATTTTGCCAGTCAATTAATTTATAGTTGGGCCATAAATGTCATGGCTAAATGACATGATAGTGGGCACAAACCCCAAGGATAAGGCTGGGCGGCAGGAGGCCCAGAAGGTGAATCTTTAGGCCTTCCCAACCTCAAGCACACATCAGACCAACGCTGGGTACAAGCCAAATATACCCAGGTTGGTTAAAATGAGGTGCATAACGCCCAGCCCTCTGCGTCGGCCCAGGCTTTAAAATGGTCAGTTTATTCAATGTACAATGACAGTTTTATTCAGTTGCTTGAGGAATGGTGGTTTGAAACCCGTTCCATTTACAAAACTACGCGTTCAGGTAAAACAAAACTTCAATTAATTACTCAAGTGAAGTCAGTTTTTAGTGTATTCTACTAATTTGTTGGGAGCATTTGCCTATTGGTGAATTGGTGCAAGGACCACTTCAGTAGACCCCAAATTACCCTGGCGATCTTTAAATTTGATTTTCATGAACAACATTTCTTGTTGGTCAACTTTTCTCAATAAACTTACCTTTTTTAGTACTAGTGGTGCCCATTTCAAAAGAGGGAGCCGCCACGCATCTTTATTCGAAAATGGGTCAAACAAAGGGATTATCATAAATTAAAAAATTCCTAATATAGCCCCTAGGTTACAGCCTAGGAAGCCATATCTAATGGCGAGGAGGCTTTGGGGAAACTTTTGTCCGGTGTCTGCTTTAGCTGGCGGACCAGGCGGACAGCATTGGGGTGGGAGCATCAGCGACATGGGGCATAAGGAGGTATAGTTGGGGGTTTTCTTCATTAATGAGGCCAGCGGTGTCCAACGCCTCAATGTATTAGCAAAGTTGATGCTCCCCAATAAACTTACCCATTTTCCATTTTATTAAACGTTATCTTGGGCAATCCTTGGCGCTGACCTCTTGAGGAGGTATTTAACTATGTTAACCTCTTCATTTTAAATACAATTAAATTATCACATAGTGCACCGTTGGAGCGCTCAGGTTCCCTCCAACCTGGACGTTTACACCTTCTCCCTGTGTGCACCGCGTCGCCCTTGGTGGGTTATTAATTATAAGAGAGGACATCTCTTCTTAAGTTATTATTGCTTCAGCACCCTCTGCTGGGCTCTAGTAACTTTTGAACTAACTTCTAGTTCCCTGGAGTTGGCCTTGTGCACCATGCACTACCACGCTGGGAACAGGAGAGTTATAAATACTCTCTTTAAATTTGTTGACTAACTGCTTAATTTTATGTGCACAAACGTTTTCTGTGTGGGATTTTTCCAAAGTGTAAATGGTGTGATCTGGCTTTGGGCACTGGCTGTGGTCAACCGCACTGCTGTTTCCTTCTTTTTCTGAAGGTTGGAGCTTCTTGGAGATATTTTGGCTGCCTCCAACTGGAAAGTACTTACCCTTCATGCTCATACCTGGTGGATACGGATGATTCTGGGACCAAAAGTTTTTATTCCCTGGCTTTCTGCTAAAAGTTACAAAACCGACTTAAATAAACGGGGTTTACTTTGGCAGCACAGTATGACGATGCTGGCAGAATTGGCGCAGATGGGCCTGGGGGTGTTGGCCTTGGATAACATTGGGCATTCCATTGCTATTATGGGAATAGGGTCGTTCATGTCAAAACGCGTTTTATAGTGGAAACACTATGTATACTTTTGAACCATATTTTCTCTCTAATGGCTAAAAAACCTATTTCTGTGTATCAAATCACCCAGAATATTCCCGTTTGACCTCTTCCATGATTTGCAGCACTCAGGAAGCTAAAAAAGAACTGCATTTATAATATGAAAATGTCTATGCCCCTTCTGAAGATATGGTTGAATATGTGGCCTCAGTAGTAAGAGTGGCCAATTATCCCACTCCATTCTTAGATTCAAAAACATACCAGGGTGACATGTAATGCTAGATGAAGAGTTTGGTGGTGATTTGATGGCATTTTCTGCTTTAAATAAAGACCATTCCGGGTATTTCTTACTGCTTGCTACACTTTCCTCCCCTTTAGAGAAATTCAACACCACTATTCTGGTGGATACTTGAGCCACTGAAACCTTTATGGACCAGAGCCTACCGACTACCTTGGGCTGAGTTACTTGCCAGGTGGTATGATTAGGGGAGGGGCGTCCCAAGGTATTCCCACTCTGAAGCTTATTGGGACAGTGGACTATCAGGTTAGCAATTACCACTTATCTGATCACTTCTAAGCTATCAAACACCTTTTTTACCCGATCATTTTGGGTATAAAGTGATGGTGGAAGTTTGACGTCAGAACCAACTTGGAAGAGAATACCATATCCCTCACATTAAAATATGGTCGCACATTAGTTGTACCTTTGTCTGAAGAGAATGCCCAGGGCGAATTATCTCACTGGCCCCACCTTCCCCTTATAGCCTTGCCTCATTGCAGAAGCCCTCAGTGGAGGTTCCTATACCATCTTTTGGAGGGTTTGAAATCCTCTTTTGATGCCGCATCTGCTAATTCACTACCTGATCACTCAGAGTCAATTTTGAGTTCAAGCTCACTGTGGATCTGGTGCGTATTTATTCTCCCATTTACCCCATTGACAGTCTGGGAGGAAGAGGCGTTAGATGTGTGGGTGAAGGAGCAGTTAGTCAAAGGCTCGACTTTTCAGCGTACCTCCCCTGTATACTCCCCACTTCTCTTTGTGGAAATGTTTGATGGTACTCTACACCCATGTGTGTGGACTACGGGAACCTTAACAACGTCACTGTACCAGACCTCCATCCAATCCCTTTGGATTCTCAGATTGCACGCTATATGGAGAAGGCAAGATCTTTTCTAAGATGGATGCCTCAATGCATTAAATCATATTTGGATTAAAAAGAACAAGAGTTGTTAACTGAGTTCTGTACCAGAAAAGGGATTTTCCAGTTTTGGGTCATGCCCTTTGGGCTCAAGTATGCCCCTGCTATCTTTCAACGCCACAATATGCAGTGTTAGGGACTTGTTAGGGGTATGCGCGGTTGACTACATGGATGACATCCTAGTGTTTTCCCCTGAACATGAGTCCCATGCAGTAACCTTTGGCAAGTGGTGGAGTTTAAAGGCAGCCAGCCTTACGCTAAAGATTAGTAAGTGTGAATTTTTCAAGTCAAAGGTCAATTTTCTAAGCAAAGTCGTGTTTGACCAAGGATACATGATAACTCTAGACAAGGAGAAGGCGATTTGTGAGTGGCCAACCCCTACTTCAGTAAAAGAATTGAGGAGCTTTTTGGGGACGTGTACATTCCTTAAGAAGTTAATGCCCAATCTTACTGAGGTGGCAGCAACCCTATATAAGGCTAGGGGTGCAAAGGCGCTTCAGTGGTCCCCATTCTGGAGGATGCTTTCCAAGAAGTGAAGTGCAACCTGTTGTCCACGTCTGTCCTTCGCCATGTCGAACCTTCAAAAGAGTTCATTGTGTCTACTGATGCCTCCAACTTCGCCATAGCGGCTGCATTGTTACAAGTAGGCAAAGTTGGGATAGAGCATCTGGTGGGATATTTTTCTAGGAAAATGTCTTTACCTGAGTTGAATTACGCCGCTTATGACAAAGAGTTATTAGTACTGGTGGAGGCGCTGACTTACTGGCGTCACCACTTACATGGCTCCTCCCAACCTTTCCATGTACATACAGATCACCATGCTTTGCTGTACTACCGAGCCCCTCATGTCCAAATCCCATGGCAGACCCAGTGTCATGGGACCCTTGCCAAATTTGCCTTCTCTTAAGAGTTCACTAAGGGCAAGGATAATGGTATTAGCAGATTCTTTAAGCCGCAACTCTGCTTTAGCTCCTGATTTCAAGGAGGTAGAGGTTCATAATACCCAGTTGATGATTCCGCCTGGTAAAATTTTATCTACTTCCTGCTCCCATGACCAACACGCCAGCGCTTGCACCTCTGGAAAATGCGGAGGAATACAGTAAGTTCAGAAAGGTAGTCCTTTCTCAGCCGCTATCAGCCAAATATATTATGGTACTTTCTAAGAGCGAATTAAATTGGGAGAACTTATCCAGGGGGATTCGCGTAAAGGATGAGATGTTGTGGTTTTAGGGGCGCTTATGAGTTCCTGATGGAGCACTGCGCCTGGAAATCATCCAGGACCATCATGATGAAATCACCATTGGTCATCCTGGGAAAGCAAAGACCTTAGTTGATACGTTGCACCTACAATTGGAAGGGCTTGTCTGCTCAGGTGGGCGGTATTGTAAGTAGTGTTTGATCTTCAACCAAATGAAGCCATCTTCAACCTTTAGCGGTGTTGTTTGTACCAGTCCAGAAAGCTGAAGGGCCCTGGACTTCCCTATCAGTAATTTTTATTGTATAACTACCTATCTCAGATGGTTATGATGCCATCATGGTGGTGGTGGACCGGTTTACAAAGTTCGTCTACTTCATTCCTTGCAGAACTATAGAAACCGCGGCTGAGATGGCCAGGCTCTTCGTCACTCATGTGTTTGCGCTCCATGGGGTTCCCCAAGAAATTATCAGTGACCAGGGACCCCAGTTTACCTCCGTCTTTCTGGAAAAAGTTGTGCAAGACTCTCCAGATTTGCCCTTGCCATTTGACTGCCTATCACCCTCAACAAGATGGGCAGACTGAACGAGTGAACCAGTGCTTGGAGCAGTTCCTGAGGTGTTACACTGCCGTGGATCATTCAGATTGGGCTTCTCACCTTCCTATGGAAAATTTTAGTTACAACAACATGTAGCATTTATTAATCTGTTGTTCCCTTTTTTCGCCATCCATGGCTATAACCTCGCCTTTAACATTAAGCCCAGCTGTGGATCTAAGGTTGAAGCGGTGGTGAACTTTGCCAAGACAAATAAGAAGGTCCACCAGGGGGTTTCCACAAGCTTGGAGGAAGCAATGCAAGTGTATAAGAGAATGCTGATGGGAAGCGCCAAGTAAGTTCTGCATACAAGAAAGGGGATCTCGTAATGCTTGATGCTCATAACATCCCTACCAAGCAGCCATTCAAGAAGCTGGGACCAAGTAGGATTGGTTCTTACTGCGTTGTTAGAAATGTGGGCCATGCCTTAACCAGTTGGATATTCCCGCTTCGTTTTAGATCTTCTCTGTCTTACATGAGAGCAATTTGACGTTGTTTGGGGCACCCACCAGAGACTCCTGAGGCCTATCTCGTGGATTGGGCGCCAGGATGGGAAGTGGAGGAAATAGTAGCTTCCAGCTGTGTTAAAAGAAGACTTGAGTGCCTGATATCTTGGAAGGGTTTTGACGCTGCAGAGAACAGTTGGGTTCCAGCGCGTGACTGTGTGCAATCCCAAGATCTGATTGAAGCCTTCCATAAGCGTTTCCCCCAGGCCACTGGCTCACAATCCAAGTTGAACGTTACCGCAAAGAAGTTGGCCCCACCCCACAAGAACCCTTCCCTAGCGCAAGCCCCTGGAGGGGGTTGAGCCCCGTTGGGAGGAGAGGTTAATGTCATGACTAAATGACATGATAATGGGCACCAACCCCAAGGATAAGGCTGCGCGGCAGGAGGCCCAAAAGGTGAAGTTTCAGGCCCTCCCTGACCTCAAGCACACATTTGACCAATTCTGGGTACAAGAAAAATATTCCCAGGTTGGTACTAATGAGGTTCATAAAGCCCAGCCCCTTGTGTTGGCCCAGGCATTAAAACGGACAGTTTATTCAATTAACAACGATGGTTTGATTTAGTTGCTTGAGGAATGGGAGTTCAAAACTGTTCCATTTACAAAACTATGCGTTCAGGTAGAATACAACATCAATCGATCACTTGAGTGAAGTCATTATCAATGTATTCTACTAATTTGGATGGAAGCATTTTCCTGTTGGTAAATCAGTACTTAGGACCACTTTGGCAGAATTTCAGGTCACATGACTTCATAGTGGGGACCAACCCCAAGGATAAGGCTGGGCGCCAGAAGGCCCAGAAGGTGAAGTTATAGGCCCTCCTTGAATTGAGGCATACCTTAGACCAACGAGGGTATGGGCAAAATATTCTCATGTTGGTACTAGTGGGGTGCCAAATTCCCAGCCCCTTACAATGGTCCAGGCGTTGAAATGAACGGCCTACATAACAAATGCAGACAGTTTGGTTTGGTTTGTCAAGGGACGGGGTTTTGAAACCCATTCCATTCACAAAATCACACGTTTGGGTCAAATGCAACTTCAATTTATTATATGAATGAAGTTGTTTTCAGCGTATTCTACCTATCTGGATGGTAGCATGTGCCTATTGCTGGGTCAGTGCTTGGGTCCACTTATGCAAAACCCTTATTCCCCCGTTAATGTTTAAATATGTTTTCCCCAACAATATTCCTTGTTGGTCAACTTCCTGAATAAACATTTTCCCGTTTTACATTTTTATTTCATGATATTTCAAATGCTCCTGTGTGCGAACCTCTTTGAGGAGGTCTCACGCTCCATTAACCTTGCCATTGTAAATAAACTACAGCTATCCCCTAGTGCACCGTTAGTTTACCCAGGTTCTCTCCAAACTGGGTCGCTTACCCCCTTTCTAATTGTGCACCGCATCACTTTTAGTGGGTTTTTTATTATAAAACTTGCACTTCTATGCCTGAGTTGTTATTGCTCCAGCACCCTTTGCTGGGCTCTAATAACTTTAGCGCTAACGGCTAGTTCCCTGGTGTTGGCCTTGTGCACTGTGCACTACCACGCTGGGAACAGGAGAGTTATAGACACTCTCCTTAAATTATTCAACCCACCCCCTAAAATTATGTGCACAAACTTTTTCCATGGGGGACTTTTCCAGAGTGGAAATAGTGGGCGCCAGCTGATGGCCTCAGCTGTGGTCAGCTGCACCGCTGTTTTCCCTTTTTCCCAAACATTGGAGCAACTCTGAGCTATTATATTTGCCTTCAATTGGAAATTATTCACCCTTCGTGCTTGTACCTGGTGGATATGGACGCTTTAATGTCCAAAAGTCATGATTCCATGACTTTTCACCGATTTAATCAATCTCCATTCAAATAAACGATTTTCCCTTCAACAGCGCATTCAGATGATGCCATCAGAATTGGTGCAGATGGGCCTGGGGGTGTTGGTCTTGGATAATGTAAGGCAGACCGTTGCAATTAAGGGAGTAGGGTCATTTGCATCTTAACATGCGTTTTATGATGATAATCTTATCCACACCTCTGAGCCGTTTTTAGATTTTATGGTTTGAATAAGAACCCTATTCCTGTATATCAAATAACCCCTGAGAACTATCGTTTGACCCCTACCATGATCTGGGGCACTCATAAAGCAGAGAAAGAACTTCGTTTAAAATATGATAAAGTATATGCACCTGCAGAAGACATAGTGGGGTATGTGGCCTCAGTATTAATAGTGGTCAATTATCCCTCCCCCTTTTTTGATTCCAAAACATACTCTGATGGCTTGCTTGAGCCAGAGGGAGAATTTTTTGGTGAGGTGTTGTCATTGTCTACCATAAAATAAAGACCATTTTGGGTATTTTCTACTGACTGCTACTCTCTCTACCCTTTAGGGAAGCTCACCACTACTATTTTGATGGATACTGGTGCCTCTGGAAAGTTTATGGATTAGAGCCTAGCCGACTACCTTAGACTGAGTTACTTGCCAGTCGGTATGGCTATGGGAGGGACGTCCCAAGGTATTCCCACTCTAGAGATCATTGGAATAGTGGACTATCAAGTTGGCAAGTGCCACTTGTCTGATCACTTCACAGCGGTCAAAAACCTCCTGCTCCCTATCATTTTGGGTGTGGAGTGGTGGCGAGAGTTTGACGTTAGAACCAACCTAAAGAGAATACCCTCTCCATCACCGTGAAGGATAGTCGCACCTTAGTGGTGCTTTTGTCTGAAGAGAATGCCCAGTGAGAATTGTCTCACTGGCCCCACCTTCCCCTTATAGCCTTGCCTCATTGCAGAAGCCCTCAGTGGAGGTTCCTATACCTTCTTTTGGAGGGTTTGAAATCCTCTTTTGATGCAGACTCCGCTTACGCACTCCCTGAGCACTCTGAGTTTGATTGTGACTTCAAGCTCACTGTGGATCTGGTGCGTATATCTTCCCTTATTTACCCATTGACTGTCCTGGAGGAAGAGGCGTTGGATGTGTGGGTGAAGGAACAGTTAGCCAAAGGCGCGATTTTTCAGCGTACCTCCCCTGTATGCTCCCCACTTCTCTTTGTGGAAATGTCTGATGGTACTCTACACCCATGTGTGGACTATGGGAACCTTAACAACTTCACTGTACCAGACCTCCATACCATCCCTTTGGATTCACAGGTTGCGCTCTATGTGGAGAAAGAGAAGGTCTTCTCCAAGCTAGATTGCCTTAATTCTTTTCATCAGATTCGGGTAAAGAAGGGCCAGGAGTGGATAACCGCCTTCCATACCAGAAAAGGGATTATCTAGTTTTTGGTCATGCCCTTTGGGCTTAAGAATGCCTTGACATCTTTCAACGCCGCATTGATGCAGTGTTGGGGGACTTGTTAGGGGTATGCGCGGTTGTCTACATGGACGACATTCTGGTGTTTTCCCCCAACCATGAGTCCCATGCTGTACACCTTCGGCAAGTAGGGGAGAGGTTAAAGGCAGCCAGCCTTACCCTGAAGATAAGCAAGTGTGAGTTTTCAAGTCCCAAGTCACTTTACTGGGCAACGTCATGATTGACCAAGGACACATGATAACTCTAGACAAAAAGAAGGTGATTTGTTTGTGGCCCACCCCAACTTCAATTATAGAATTGAGGGTTTTTGGGGACGTGTACGTTCCTTAAGAAGTTCACGCCAAATCTTTCTGAGGTAGCAGCGCCCCTGTATAGGGATAGTGGTGCAAAAGTGCTTCAGTGGTCCCCCGTTTTGGAGGATGCTTTCCAAGCTGTGAAGTGCACCCTGTTGTCCACGTCTGTCCTTCGCCATGTTGACGCTTCCAAAGAGTTCATTGTGTCTACTGATACCTCCAACTTTGCCATATCGGCTGCCTTGTTACAAGTAGGTGAAGATGGGATAGAGCATCTGATGTGATATTTTTATAGGGAAATGTCTTTGCCAGAGTTTATTTACGCCTTTTATGATAAGGAGTTATTGGCAGCGGTGGAGGCGCTAGCATATTGGCGTCACCACTTACATGGCTCTACCCAACCATTCCGCATATGTACAGATCACCGTGCCTTGCTGTACTACCGTGCCCCTCATATCCTAACCCCACAGCAGACCTGTTGGCATGAGATGCTTTCCCAATTTGCATTCGAGTATGAGTTCACCAAGGGCAAGGATAATGGTTTGGTGGATGCTTTGAGCCGCAACCCTGCTTTAGCACCTGATCCCAAGGAGGTAGAAGTGCACAACTCACAGGTTATGATTCCTCCAAGTAAATCTTTCGCAACTTCCCTCTCCCCTGGCCAATGAGCCAGCGCTTGCACCTCTGGAAAACGCGGAGGAATATATTATGTTCAGGAAGGTAGTCCTTTCTCAGCTGCTAGCAGCCGAATATACTATGTTACTTAATAAGTGTGAGTTGAATCAAGAGGATCTCTCCAGGGGCTATCACGTGAAGGATGAGATGTTGTGGTTTCAGGAGCGCCTATAGGTTCCTGATGGCCCACTTCACCTGGAAATCATCCAGGACCATCATGATGGTCTCACCGTTGGTCATCCTGGTAAAGCAAAGACGTTGTAGTTTTTATGACGCACCTACAATTGGAAGACTTGCCTGCTCAGATGGGGCGGTTTTGTAAAGAGTGTTTGATCTTCAACCAAATGAAGCCATCTTCAACCTTTAGCGGTGTTGTTTGTACCTTTCCAGAAAGCTGAAGGGCCCTGGACTTCCCTATCAGTAAATTTTATTGTATAACTACCTGTCTCAGATGGTTATGATGCCATCATGGTGGTGGTGGACCGGTTTACAAAGTTCGTCTACTTCATTCCTTGCAGAACCACAGAAACCGCGGCTGAGATGGCCGGCCTTCGTCACTCATGCGTTTGCTCTCCATGGGGTTCCCCAAGAAATTATCAGTGACCAGGGACCCCAGTTTACCTCCGTCTTTTGGAAAAAGTTTTGCGTGACTCTCCAGATTTGCCCTTGCCATTTGACTACCTATCACTCTCAACCAGATGGGCAGACTGAACGACTGAACCAGTTCTCGGAGCAGTTCCTGAAGTGTTACACTGCCGCTGATCATTCAGATTGGGCTTCTCACCTTCCTATGGCAAATTTTAGTTACAACAACATGTAGCATTTATTAATCTGTTGTTCCATTTTTTCGCCATCCATGGCTATAACCTCGCCTTTAACATTAAGCCAAGCTGTGGATCTAAGGTTGAAGCGGTGGTGAACTTTGCCAAGACAATCAAGAAGGTCCACCAGGTGGTTTCCACAAGCTTGGAGGTAGCAATGCAAGTGTATAAGAGAATGCTGATGAGAAGTGCCAAGTAAGTCCTGCATACAAGAAAGGGGATCTCGTGATGCTTGATGCTCATAACATCCCTACCAAGCAGCCATGCAAGAAGCTGGGTCCAAAGAGGATTGGCCCCTACCGCGTGGTTAGAAAGTTGGGCCACGCCTCATACCAACTAGATCTCCTCCTTCATTTTGGATCTATCTGTGTTTCATGAGAGCAAACTGACGTTGTTTAGGGGCCCGCCACCAGAGACTCCTGAGGCTTATCTCGCGGATGGGGCGCCAGAGTGGTAGGTGGAAGAAATATTTGCCTCCCGCCACGTTAAAAGAAGACCGGAGTACCTGGTATCCAAGAAGGGCTTTGCCGCTGCAGAGAACAGTTGGGTTCCAGCACGTGAGTGTGCATGCCCAAGATCTGATTGAAGACTTCCACAAGAGTTTCCACCAGGCTGTGGGATCCTAATTTAAACTGACCGTTGCCGCCATGAAGTTGGCCCCTGCCCACAAGATATTTTCCCTTGCGCAAGCCCCTGGGGGGTTGAGCCCTGTCAGGATGAGTGAGTATTGTCATGTTCACATGACATCATAGTGGGGACCAACCCCAAGGATAAGGCTGGGCGCCAGGAATCCCAGAAGATGAAGTTACAGGCCCTACCTGACCTGAGGCATACCCAAGACCAACGCTGGGAAAATGAAAAATATCTCATGTTGGTACTAGTGGGGTGCCAAATTCCCAGCCCCTTACAATGGTCCATGCGTTGTAATGAACGGTCTATGTAACAAACGCATATGGTTTAGTTCAGTTTGTCAAAGAATGGGGCTTCAAAACCCATTCTATTTTGAAATTACACGTTCATGACAAATCCAGCTTCAATCGATTTACACAACTGAAGTTGGTTTTGGTGTATTCTACCAATCTGGATGGTAGCATATGCCTATTGTTGAGTCAGTGCTTGGGTCCACTTATGCAAAACCCTTATTCCCCCGTTAATGTTTAAATATGTTTTCCCCAACAACATTCCTTGTTGGTCAACTTCCTGAATAAACAATTTCCCGTTTTACATTTTTATTTCATGATATTTCAAATGCTCCTGTGTGCGAACCTCTTTGAGGAGGTCTCACGCTCCATTAACCTTACCATTGTAAATAAACTACAGCTATCCCCTAGTGCACCGTTAGTTTACCCAGGTTCCTCCAAACTGGGTCGCTTATCCCCTTTCTAATTGTGCACCGCATCACTTCTAGTGGGTCTTTTATTATGAAACTTGAACTTCTATGCCTAAGTTGTTATTGCTCCAGCACCCTTTGCTGGGCTCTAATAACTTTAGCGCTAACGGCTAGTTCCCTGGTGTTGGCCTTGTGCACTGTGCACTACCACGCTGGGAACAGGAGAGTTATAGACACTCTCCTTACAAAGACCCCAAATTACCCTGACAATCTTTATAATTTAATTTTTGTGACCAACATTCCATGTTGTTCAACTTTTTCCAATAAACTTACCCATTTTTCCATTTTATTAAATGTTATCTTGGACGACCCTCTGTGCAGACCTTTTTGAGGAGGTCTCACACTATGATAACCTCTTCATTTTACATACTTTTAAATTATCACCTAGTGCACCGTTGGTTTGACCAGGTTCCCTCAACCTGGGACGTTTACCCCTTCTCCCTGTGTGCACGACGTCGCCTTTGGTGGGTTATTTATTATAAGGATCACACTTCTCTTCTTAATTTACTATTGCTTCAGCTCCTCTGCTGGGCTCTAGTAACTTTTGAACTAATGACTAGTTCCCTGTCGTTGGTATTGTGCACCATGCACTACCACTGTCAGACATTTGCCTTTACAGCTGAAAAAAAGAATGTTTTAGGTTGATTTCATCCAAAAAAAGGAAATGTCGGCCATTTGCAATTATCCAAGGATTATAAGAGTGATTCCCAAAATAATTATATTAATGTTATCAAAAGTTTTGGACAAAAGCCCCTGTCCAACTCTCAGAGGAACCCCCAATAATTGAGGTAACATGAGTTTGAAACCTCTACGGGCACCAAACGCAAAATCCACTGGTCAGATTACTCTGACCTCACCATGGACTTTAAGCAATCATCGGATGGCTCTCCCCTGAACCCAAAAAAGTCCTCTAATGCAACTAAATGGGTACCCTCCTTTTTATAGGCTTGGCGGGGTCCCCCAAGGTGCAGGATATTTCTCAGGTGGTGATTGGTTCAAATTCATAAAAATGTTACCTCATGGGTACATTTGGGCCAATCAAAATTCCCCTTTCTTCCTTCCTCTTCCCTAAGTGAGGTTCCAAGTTATGATATGCTATTCCTTCATATTTTCTAATTCAGACTCATGTACATTATTCTGAATATATTCCAAAATTCCCCCTCAACCCTCAAAATTACTTTAAATTTTTTATAGTCAGAGGCCCAGGTTTATCATTTTTTCCCTTTATTGCACTTTTAATAAAATCATAAAAATCCAATTTTTATTAGCGCTTTATGTTTATCTTTATTTTATTAAAAACTTTTGTGGAAACCAGGCAGCATGAAGCACCAGTGAGCAAAGATTTAGCTGGTTTCCCACAACCATGCTGGGAACAGGAGAGTTATAGACACTCTCCTTACAACAAAGCTTTTGGCCTACCCCCAAAATTCATCATTCTTTTCACTTCTGATTTCAAAAAGATCATACCCATCGCCTTCAAGATGCTGTTCGCTCATTGCATGACTACCTCATATCTGGAGCTTCACATTGATATCTCCCCTTAAAGGCCATTGTTAGAGGCATAATTTTCAACCATTTGTGTCCCTTGCATCATGCTTCCCACTTGTCAAACATACTCAATGATACCCGCTGACAAGCACTCAAGTCTCAGCATTCAGAACCAATGATATATATATGAGGTAGACAGGATTAAATGACTTTTGCATCTTCCTTTATTTCTGCTTTTCCCCTCAAGCTGGTGTCACATTTAGCCATTTCAAAAATTTTAATTTCTCTTCCCCTAGTCACTTTTTCACAAGACTCACCTCACACTCAAAGATATTGGTTTCAAATTGGTATTAGCCCTTTGCAAATGTTTTCTCACAAATTGATTATAATAAGTTATTCACTTCTATTGCCATTCAACCTTCCTCCTCTAAGAGGCGTCAAAGGTGAGATCATCCCCAAGCCAATGCTTCTAAATAAAATTATTACATTTTACTCATTTTTTAGTTTATTTTGTGTTTTTTTCATTTATTCTATGTTATATATTGTTATTTATTTTATATTTTCTCTTATTATTATAATTATATATATATCAGTATTAATTTCATAAGAATCTACTATGAGATCAGTAAACTATATGATCATTGAGTTTATTTTTTGATTTTATAGGCATCTGTTGCTGATTTTAAATAAAATTTTTTAAAATAGCCTTATCCTTATTCAGCTACCTGAGGCCATATTATAATTCCCTAGTATTATAGTAAATGACTTTATCACCAATTGACAGTTACTTGCAAACAGATTGATTGTTTCTCTTCATCAATTGACTATTAGCATTACTTTCCATACCTAATGTATAAATTAATCATGATTATAGATTGGGAAATGATCCTATGATGATGTTGATTGAGATGGAAAAATTGGTATCATTGATATTTGACTTAAGCAAATCATCTATCTACTCAGCATTTTTGCCTTTTCAATATGTTGGCGACCATTAGGCTAAGTTACCTCTTTTACTATTTCAGAATCTTTAATTTTTGTTTTTGTTTTAGTTTTTGTTACATCATTCATATTCTAGTTTAAAATTTGATAAACTTTCTTTTCCTGGGGTTTCCACAAATAACCCTGAAATGTTTAATACATCAAGGAAAATATCTGGTGGAATGGGTTTTCTTCTGTTTTAAGTTTTTCATCTAGACTGCTGATTATATATCTAACTCTTCATTGGTCTCTTTTTCATTGACATGGACAAGGTTCACTTGGTTCTTGAGTTTCTTGCTCCATAACTGAGCGGCATAATGACCTATCTATACCTCAGCATCTATTAAGTAATGCATGGCTTATTATTAGAACATATTTTTTCCTTTGGGGGTTTCCCCAAATGATTTAAAAATTCTTCTTCTTCTTGATGTTTTTGCCAAAATTTGGGATGGAGTTTTAATTTGTCTTAGCAAAAGTTGTATACAACATTTTCTAGTACTTCACCATTTGTGAGGTTGTGGTGTTGTTGGTCAATGCCATCACCATGTATTGGTATATATCTTAATAAGGTTTACGCGTTATTTGCATTTTGATGCAAGCTTTAAATTCGCTCATGGTGTTAGCTCTGTCCTGAATTTGTGTCTCTTTTAAATTAAATTTAAATTTATTGTGGGGAAGGCCGACCATGGGACGGACACTTCTGAAAATGACTCAGGAAAGACAAACTTAGTACCAGGGGAGGCACCCCAGAGAAGCGATGCTATCACTTGTTGCCAGCGGGAACGCCACTTATGGGGAGGGGGAGGGAACGTGTGAAGGGGCCGTAGCCACTATTGAGCACGTGTGGAGGAAGGGGTCTGATTTGATGAACCAGACTGGGAACCAGGAGGAGACCAGCTGTCAGCGATGCGGTGGGAGTTATCCAAACATCCACACTTGAAAGTGGTCCACCAAATGAGACCAGAATCTGTGGACAGCTTTTGGGAGGGTGGGGGTGGAGCCAGCGATGGCATCCAAGACAATTGTGCGGATAGTCCACATGGCGATTGCAACCACCAGAGCATGGAGTGAGGGTGGAAGGGGGAGGCCATTGATAAAGAAAACATATCTCTTGACAGACTGAAGGGATGCGTTTGATCCTGGCTCAGCAGACGTTGAACTTCGCGCCATATCACTTTAGAGGTGGGGCACTTCTCCAGGCGGTGGAACAGCGTTCCATACTGGCCACACACGACACAGGATGAGTGTAAAGCGTTAGAGTGCTCAGCTGTACGGTACACCCACCTCAGGCAGCGCCACACATGGGAGCGGACTTGAGGCTGCAACAGAGGATGGTGTGCGTATTTCCAGATAGTCTTTTGGGTCTCAGTGGAATAAGGGATGTCCATCATGTCCAGATAGTCCACCCTGGATAGGACATGGGGTTGAATGGGGATCACGCCATCATGGATAGTAGCCCCTGTACCTCTTGTGTGAACTGAGGAGAGGGGCGGCCTCTTCGGGTTGTATGTCCACTTATACGAATTCTCCACTCTGCGCTTCGCATGGAGAGTAGGATTCGTTTGTAGTGGGTTTTGTCCTGTGAGGACCTGTGGCCGATGTGTGTGATGCGAGGTATTTCATCAGGGAGTGAGGGTTTGATGGATTGTTAAGGCCCAAGGCTCAGGAGAAGTTGGAGTGGGCCGCGCGGGACCAGTGTTGGGATGGGAGTGTAGGAGCGGTGACAGCCGCGATCCAGGTGCCCAGGATCTTGGCAGCATGGGCTTTGAAGTCAAGCAAGCCCATGCCACCTTGATGATGAGGGCCAAACATGACCTCTAGCCATACTGGTGGAGGGCGGCCTGACCAAAGCCATCCTTGCAGCAAAGCATACAGGGATTTGAAGAAGCTTGGGGAGAAGGGGATGGCGTGGGCTCCAAACCAGACTTTGGATAGGAGCATAGAGTTGGTAAGAACAACCCTGCCAGTGAGGGTAGTAGGGTGGGCTCTGAGAGAGGCGATTCGCTTCGTCACGTTGTCCAGTATATGGCACTCCATTACTTTTGACGCATATCCGCCTGCCTCCATCCACACGCCCAGATGGCGCACCAGTCCTATAGTAGGACGTGGCACGAAGGGGAGCACCAGTGGAGCGGTGTGTGTTGAGTTAGTAAGGAGTGGACGTCGGCGAGCAGATGGGCCAGGTTGAGAACTAATTGCTGGGGCCCAGCAGTTCTGAAACTGACCAAGGAGGATGATTTCGGTTTTAAAGGCATTCAGTGCCACGTTGCTTACCCGGGAATATTCCTGGATGAGGGCTTCAAGCGCGCGTGCATCTTTGTTATTAGACACCCCCACCACGCAATCATCTGCAAATGCCATCATCTTGACTGGGGTTTGGCCTGGCACATGGACCCCAAGGAGTTGGGCATTCACATTTTACAGTAGTGGGTCAAGGCTGAAGTTGTATAAAAGTGGCTGAGGGGGTCCCCTTGTTGCAAGCCCCTTTGAGGGCGGACTACTTCTGTTAGGAAGCCTGGGTCACGCAATGCCATTGTTGCAGATTCTGTGAGCAGCATTACCCAGTTTATAAAGCGGGGGGTAGGCGGAATTGATGGAGGCAGGCCCTGAGGTATTCCCAGTTTACTCTATAATAGGCCTTTTGTTGGTATAAGAATACCAGTGCCCCAGAGGCTGTGGACTGACATACATTAGCCACGGAGTGCACATTATCCCAAATTGACCTTCTGGGGTGAAACCGATTTGTTCTGTGAAGATGGTGGCAGATGCTACAGTCCCTAAACGGTTAGCCATAATTTTTGTTACGATTTTGGTGTCTGTGTTTGTTAGAGAAATGGGGCGCCAGTTGGCTAAGTCAAGCTTATCCCCTTTCTTGAAGAGTGTGACAGTAAAGGCCACATGTCCTCCTGGTAGGAGGCGCTTATCAACAGGCTTTGGTTAAGTGAGGCTAGCAGCAATTGGGATATATATTTAAAATATAATTTGTAGAACTCATATGGAATGCCATCTGGGCCTGGGCATTTTTGGTTTGGTGCACCACGAATGGCTATCCATAATATGTTCGGAGTAATTAAATTCATTATTTCCGGGTATCAGAAAATGGTGCAGATATGAGCTCATTTGAGAAATTCCGCCACTTCAGCCAGCTGAATTGGTTCAGCTCAGTATAACTTGGAGTAATATTTTTCATTTCGATTGCCACTTCAGCCAGTGTGTCCGCAATGGAATTATCTGATCTTCACACCTGTGTGCAGACCACAATCTGGCATGGTGCGAAAATTTTTTAAAGAAGTATGTGGTGCACTTGTCGCCTTTAGTGATGTGTGTGGCCCTGTATTGGACACAAACCCGATTTTTGTGTTGCCTTTCAAGTGCGTTGAGGTGGGCGGCTGTCTCCACCCACTTCTGGCCCCATGCAGGGCTGTATCCTGTGGCTGGGATGTTGGACTCCAAGTGGGCCAATTCTGCCAGAGCGCGCGAGATAACCGCCGATGTGGCTCGTGAGCATCTGGAGGAGAGATGGCGAGAGTGGCGGATGGTGTCCTCTTTGAAAGTTGCCCATGTGGAAATGGGGTCCGCACAAAATGGTGCAACAAAAAATTTTGCCAAGGTTGCCTCTTCCACCCATGTGGAAAATCCTGGTGACGCGAGCTCGGGGGGCGGATTTTACACCAATGTGGGGCCTTTGCAACTGTGACAGGTAAGTGGTAGGTTATCGAGACCAACTGGTGGTCAGAGAATTCCATTTTCGTTGTTTTGAAGTGGGAGATGTGGGGTTGGTTTTTCGCTGGCATTAGAATAAGGTCAATGTGGGTCATGGACCTTAATTGGCCGTTGTGGGCGTGGGGATGCGTCATATTTTCGAGCAGTGGGGCATGTCATGGCAGCACATCCATTAACCCAAGGGTGGCCTTTAGAACGCGTAGTTCTATGTGACCCTGGGGGGCGTGGGGTGAGGGAGGCCACCGGTCCATTGGTGAGGTTAGCCAACAGTTCATGTCACCAACTAGGAAAGAATCAGGGGGTAGCAGGAGGGATTTGAACGATGAGAAAAATTCCTAACGCTCATGTGCACCATTTGGGGCATAGATGTTGACAATTGCGTGCACAACGTTGGCCCACGAGAAGGTGACGACGAGCACTCAGCCATTAAGGAATGTTTCTGAGGATATGAATTTGAAAAAATTATTTTTCTGAATTAGCACCCCACAGTGCTTTGACCAAAAGGATAGGGATAGGAGGAGCATTGTTTTCCAAGTTTCCTTGGAACCTCATGGACAGTGGGACTCCTGGATGGCCAGGATATCCACGGGTAAATTGTGCTGTAAAAAACTCAGTTTCCTAGCCTGGGATGGGGAGGCCTTGAGTCCGGCAATATTCAATGTCCCTAGAGTGAAGGTTTCCCCCTTCACACCTTAGGTGCGAGGGGCGGGCACCCAGGCCCACCAGCCTCTTCAAGGTCCCCACGGGCTTTCACAGCAGTGCAGGTGTTAGCAGCAACGCTATTGGAGATTTTGTTGATTTTTGCAGAAAGAGTTGCGTTGGCTTTGGCCTTCACTTTTTGTTTTCTCGACGTCGGACGAATTTATTGCAGTGCGGATGAGTTTGGTGCACTGTTGAGCGGGTTGAAAAAAATTTTAGGTAGGTTGGAGACCAAGTCAGTTTTGACTGGAGCTTGGTTTCAAAGATTGGGTGAAATTGAGTCACCCATCTGATCCTCAGATTGGGTGGCCAATTGGCATGGGCTTCCCAATCTGATTGGATGATGGATTCCAAGTTGCTTCTGCTGCGAAGGTCTCCATGTCCTCCTGGCGTTGTGAATGTGGGATGGCAGTGGTGGCCTTGGCCACTTCCTTGGCCGCGGCCCTATGGGCCTGCTTGGCCTTCTTCCACTCCTGCGGGGAGATGGGCTTTACCAATAGGTAGCAGCCTTGTGCTCCCCACGGGAAAGCCTCCTTGGTGCTTGCAGTTGGTTCGTAGTGCACCTCTCCGCTGGCCATGGCCACCAAGGGGTGCTCTTGGAATGTGATGCCCTCCTTGATGGGGCATGCGTGCGCCTTATGGCCAAACACATCACAGTGGGTGCAAATGGGGGGCGCGCTGTCCACGGTTACCCAGAATGGGTGGGTGGTATGCCCTGCGATATCAATAAAAGTGGAGTGCGGGATCTGGGTTAGGTCCTTTGCAATCTCCTCAGTTGGGGTCAGAACTGCGATGGCTTTGCCGGTGCACAGGTGTGGCATCAGCGTGAAGCATTGCATTTTGAAAGATTGTATTTCGCCATATACGGCGAGACCATCTTTCAGGTGTTGTTCCAAAATGTCACGTTTTACCATAGTAGGCAAAAAGTTAAATGTGAGGAAAATTTGGTTTGATTTTGTCCATCTGTGTGTTTGGTTTTGATGACCCATTTGCCCTTCGGGGAGGTTGACCAGTATGCGCACCACTGCAGCCTCGTCTGCTGCTATTTTGCTTTTGAAACCTAGGTCCAGCCAACACCGCAACATTGAGTGAGGTGCAACATACACCACAGTTGGGAAAATTTTGTGTACATCTTCACAAAATTTTTCCCATAAGGCCGTTTTTGGATGTACAGATACACTCGGACTCTGAATTCTACTGATGAAAGTGGCTGGGAGTGTGGCGTGTTGATGTACTGGTTGCATCGTGCTTGCCACGTGAGTATCTCTGGGGAAATTGTGACCGCCAGTTTTTTGAGATTTTTGTCTATTCCGCCAGATTCTCCGGGGCGTTTTCAAATGTTGGAGGCCGCGGGCCTTCTGCCTGCTCCTCTTACCTTGCTTGCCCAACTGCTTCCCGACATGGGCGCAGACTAATCTCCTCTGTGAGATTATAAAACTAGATTCAGTCTTGAATTGAATAGGTTGCAAAAGTGATTGCAACGAGAAAGAAAAGTCTGAATTTGTGTCTCTTGATAGAAACAATCATCAAACGCTTCTATGATTTCATCTTTCCAGAATTTATCCACATGAACTCCTGTTTTTGGCCAGCTATCTTACTGGGGCTACCAAATTCTATATAACCGCGTTCTTTGCCTACCTATATTGCCAATTACTCAAACATGGGGTAAAACTAAATTCTGGAAATTGATATTAAAGCAATTGATCAATTTAACAGCTTTTTGGCAATCGCTGCATCTAAACATAGATATTTCAAATAATGTAAAGAATGCAAGGACATTATCCTGATAGAATGTTGACATTCTTGGGGTGACCAGAATCCTTCAGTTATTAAAGGCTCTATTGCAGATGAGTAGTGCAGCCATCCAATTTAGCACCAATCGGAGTATTATACAGGGTAATTACCAAAATGGCGGCAAAAGCACTTGAAAAATGCTTTGTATACTGAATGCTCTCCACGTATTTTTCTTCATCATATAAGTTATATTCACCCAATTCAGTTTCTTCTTAAGCACAAGGACATTATAGTTTTCCATCTCTTATACTTTTCCCATAGTTGACCATGCTTATTCCACAATAAACAATTTCGTCCAGCTTCTGCTTAAAATGCAGCCTTGAACATTAGCCAGTTCTTAATAACTTTAGTATATTTCTTCTCTAAATTAGAGATTCTTCTAGATAATTCATTTTTTAAATTTTGTGACAAGGTTAATTTTCTATTTACACCTTGACAATTCGTTCCCTAACTTTGCTTAGATCAGCCTTGATTGCTGACGTTAGGGTGTTCTGGTTAGATATTTCCACATCCTTCCATAACTGCTGGATTTCACCATGGATAAAGGACGTAGTTTTCAAACTTCAACAAGAATGAAATATTCCTGTAAGGAGCACCAAAAAAAAACTAACTTGGTAAGTTTACTGCACAGGTTTGGACCTGTTGTAAGAATAAAGAGGATACTAGTTGTATGGAGATGACTAGCCAGTCAAAGCTTCTTTATAAGTGGCTTTAATTCTAAACAAGTACACTTACTATGTGCTTGAGAAATCCACATGGGAATTTATTTCTTTTAAATTCTCAATTATTAAGTAAAATAGAATTTTATGAAACAGCTAATTTCATCTTCTATTAAATATGCTAGGGGTTTTAAAGGATGGTCAATGCTCAATCTTTGAGCTGACGCAAAAAAGAAAAATTCATATTCCACACATTTTAAATTTGGGGTTGACTTCCAAATATAGCAGGTTTCATTACCATAACCAACCCCTTTATGGCAACATAAAAGAATGGCGGCCATCTAATGGTATCAGGAACCAATTACCAATCTTCCTAGAGGCCTCTTTTCCTGGTTACTCCTCCAATTACCACCATAATAAACTTAAACACCTTAATAGTTCTAAAATATACCCTTAATCATTTTGCGCTTTTTGCCTGAATGATTTACAGTATGTATCCAATTAATGGCTTTTCAACCAGCCTGGAATTAACAAATTACCATATTTTGGGATTTATCCCTGATAAGTCAGTAATTGTAGCAAATCATTGGATTTAAATCCTTTGGTGAATCACTAGTAATCCTTTAGTTGTTAACCATTGCTGAGCAATATACTGTTAATGGACACTCTTCATAAAGCTTAATTTCAAGCTGAAAAAAATGTACTGACCGATAATAATACATTAGATCTCATTTAAACCTAGTTGGATAAGTGGTAAAGTATAAAAATTTCAATCATGTTCCAAGAGGGGCTGGATGCAGAGATGGAGTCCAGACTGGCTCAGAAGGCGTAAAATGCAATCTCTAGTGGAACTGATACAGAGGGAGCTAAAATAGCATATAATTCAAAAAGTTGGTGGGTCCACAGCCACTTGACCTAAGGTAATAAGACGGAGAAGGCATGAGGATCTTGACTCTGGGTCTTGTATTTCTGAGGTGACCAGTGTAAGTGTAACAATCAATGATCGTATATGAATCTCATAAGGTTGAGAATTATGAGATTTGTGTATGTCAATAGCTGAAATTCCATTATTCTGAGTAGGGTTTTCCTATTTGGGTTGATAATGTAATAAATTAGATAAATCATTTATTTAATTGGTTGTCCTTTCAGAGGTTCCTTCCATTTCTCCGCATAGTTTCCTGGATGCCATCAATTCTGGAGGCTTTTGCGCCTTTCATTACCCACAATTCATTTAGCCTTTTTAGGAAGTATTTCAAAGCGAGGTCAGCTCCAATGGACCTCATTTTTGGAATTCTATTCTGAACTCGAGTTTACTCCCAATAAAGGCCGCTATTTGCTGGACTTGTTTTATTTAAATTATATTTATTTTAGGCGAGGTTGGGGGTGCAGATGGCAATGCGATGAGGAGGAGAGGAAGGGGGTGGACGCGCTGGGATCATTTTGAGAGTGGCCTTTCCCTGTTGAGGGGGGAAAGAGCCAGAGTGGCCTGAGGTGACAGAGGCTGGTGCACCACACCTCAGCCCAGTGTGCCCGCAAGGCCATCCATTTGGACAGGACCATTTGGAGTTGGTATGGACACATATGGGGGTGGTGGTTTAGGGTTGGTGGTGGGCTGGGCCTTGGGAGCCCCATCCATTACAGCAAGGAGTGGTGTTGGATTCTCTATTTTTTCTGTGAAGTGCAAAACCCCTCACCCAGCAGTGTTAATCCTCTTTCAGCGCATTGAAGAGAGCCACAATTTATTAGGAATCTATATGAGTAGAAGTTAAATACTTACAGCAGAATAGTAGACATGAAGCTCTGTCAATTGTCCAGAACTTGATATGCTACATCTTTAGAGGAGAGTGTCTATAACTCTCCTGTTCCCAGCGAGGTGATGCACATTTCACAGCCCCAACTCCAGGAACTAGTCGTTGTAATAAGGTGAGTAGAGCCCCGCAGAGGGTGCTGGAGCTGAAGTAACTTAGGGTAAGGGAGGTTAATGGGATATAAAAGAACAGAAACTGGACAAACAACAAGGCTGAGGTGGACCCCAAAGTGGAGTACATACCCAAGAGGTGCTCTGGGCTGGAGTTCAAAGGTGGCCCAGTCTGGAGGGGACCAGGGCGGCCCACCGGTGCACTAGTGGAGAGAGTTACAGATGTGCAAATACAAAAGCTAATGTTGCATGAGACTTCCTCAAAAAGGTCCGTGCACAGGTTCACCCAAGTTAGCATAAAGAAAATGTATATTAACAAAGCGTTTTTATTATAGAGGAAGTCGACTAATGTAGAAGTTGGTTTTGAGGAAAATAGATTTAAGGAAATTTGGGGAAATAATTTCACAAAGTATGTGGTGCTAAGCCCAGGTGCACCAAAAAGCGCACACTTCCATTGAGCAGTGTACTATAGCTTGTAATCAACTGAACTCAGTTATTGATTGTAGGTAAGGCTGACCCAAGATAGAAATTTCGAAAACTGAATGGGTTTTAAGACTAGTTTCACTGAGAAACAGAAGCAAACCATCATTATTTTGTTATTTAGCTTGTTTGTTTTAATGCACCTGCTTTAACGCAGGACCAAACTTCTCTCACATCCCCAGGACCAACCTGGACATATCTGCCTTAACCCAACGTTGGTCCAAGGTATGTTTGAGTTCAGGGCAAGCCTGCCAACTTCAACTTTTTGGCCTCCTGACGTGAAGCTTTATTCTTGCTATTGGTCCCATTATCATGTCATCCTCAAGCCATGACATTACCATCTCATTCTTTTGAGGATCCACATCCCCTCAAGGGGCTTGCGCCAGGGAAAAGTTCTTGTAAGCTGGTGCCAACTTCATTGTGGCAATGGTTTGCTTTTGTTGAGATCTGGCAGCTTGGGTGGAATGCTTGCGGAAAGCTTTGATCAGGTTTTGGGCATGTACACAGCCACGCAATGGTACCCAACTGTTTTCTGAAGTGTCAAATCCCTACCAAAATACCAGGTACTCAAGCCTTTTTAACACGGCGGGAGGCTACTATTTCATCCACTTCCCACTCTGGCGCCCCATCAACGAGATAAGCCTCTGGAGTCTCTGGTGGGGGGCCTCAAACAAAGTTAACTTGCTACCATAAAATACTGAAAAGATCTGAAACGAAGGGGGAGGATCCAACTGGTATGAGGCGTGGCCTACCTTTCTGACAACGCGGTAAGGGCCAATCCTCATTGGCTCACCCATCTGTTTCCATCAGCGTTCTCTTTATAAAGTTGCATTGCCACCTCCAAACTTGTGGAGACCCCCTGGTGTACTTTCTTGATAGTATTAGCAAAGTTCACCACCGCTTCAACTCTTTATTCACAAATAGGTTCCATATTGAAGGCGGGATTAAATCCATGGTTGGCGAAAAATGGGGAACAACTGATAAACGCATGTAAAGTGTTGTTGCAGCTAAACTGGGCCATAGGAAGGCGAGAAACCCAATAAGAATGATTTGTGGCAGTATAATGCCACAAGAACTGTTCCAAACACTGGTTCACTCGCTCAATCTACCCATCTGATTGGGGATGGTAGGCATTTGAACAGCAGGGGCGAATCTGAAGAGTCTTATACAACTCTTCACAAAAGACAGAGGTAAATTGAGTTCACAATCACTAATAATTTCTTAGGGGACCCCATTAAGAGCAAACACCCAAGTGACAATTAGCTTAGCCATCTCAGCCTCACAATTGTGGCTTTGCAAGGAATAAAGTGGGCGAACTTTGTAAACTGGTTCACTACTACCATGATGGAATTGTAGCCATCATATACAGGCAATTTCATAATGAAATCCACTGATAAAGAAGTCTAAGGTCCTTCAGCCTTTTGAGCTGGTATCAACAACACTGCTAAAGGTTGAAGATTTGGCTTCATTTGATTGCAAATCAGGCACTCTTTAAAATTCCTGCCTACCTGTGCTAATCCCTTTTAATTGTAAGTGCATCAAATTAGCTCTAGAGTCTTTGCCCTTCCAGGATGACCAACGGCTATTCCATCATGATGGTCCAGGATGATTTCCAGGAGATTTGGTCTGGTGTGAACCCATATGCGCCCCTCAAACCACACCATCTCATCCTTTACCTGGTAACCTCTAATGATGTTCTCCTGATTTAATGCGCTCTTGGCAAGGACCATAGTATATTTGGCTTACAAAGGCTGAGAAAGGACTACCTGTATAAACATACTGTTTCCTCCGGATTTTCCAGAGAAGCGAGCGCTGGCCCATGGTCTGAGGAAGAGGAATGTTGAGACACAATCTTGCCCAGTGGAATCATCAACTGGGTATTATGCATCTCTACCTCCTTATGATTTAGAGCTAATGCAGGGTTGCAGCTCAAAGCATCCGCCAAACCATTCTCCTTGTCATTAGTAAACTCATAGGAAAGCATAAATTGGGCTAGATTCTTATGCCAGCGGGTTTGCCGTGAGGTCAAGCCATGAGGTGCGCAGTAATACAGTGAGGCATGGTGATCTGTACATACTTGGAAAGGTTGGGAAGAGCCATGCAAGTGATGACGCCAGTAATTCAGCGCCTCAACCACTGCTAATAACTATTTGTTTATATGGCGCAATCTAACTCTGGCAAAGACATCTTCCTGGAAAATATCCAATATATGCTCTATTCCATCTTCACCTACCTTTAATAAGGCAGGCACTAAGGAGAAGTTGGAGGCATTTTTAGACACAATGAATCCTTTTCAGGATCTACATGGCAAAGGATGGACGTGGACAACAGGGCGCATTTTACTGCTTGGAAAACATCCTCCAAAATGGGGGACCATTGGAGCACTTTAACTCCACTTGCCTTATACAGAAGCGCCGCCACTTTAGAAAGATTGGGGGTGAATTTCTTAAGAAACATACACGTCCCCAAAAAACCCTCAATTCCTTAACTGAAATTGGGGTGGGCCACATACAAATCGCCTTCTTTTTGTCTAGAGTTATCATGTGTCCTTGGTCAATCATGACGTTTCCCAGAAAGGTGACCTGGGACTTTTAGAATTTACATTTGCTGATCTTCAGCGTAAGGTTAGCTGCTTTTAACCTCTCCACCACTTGCTGAAGGTATACTGCATGGGACTCATGATCAGAGGAAATCACCAGAATATCATTTATGTAGGCAACTGCGCATACCCCCAGCAGGTCCCCAAAAGCTTCAGCAATATGGCTTTGAAAGATAGCTGGGCATTCTTAAGCCCAAAGGGCATAACCCAGAATTGGAAAATCCTTTTTGGTACAGAATGCGGTTAGCCACTCCTGGCCCTTCTTGATCCAGATCTGATTAAACGCATTTAAGCAATCCAGTTTGGAGATGACTTTCACCTTTTTCACATTTCTTGCAATCTATGAGTCCAAGGGATGGGATGTAATTCTGGTACAGTGACGTTGTTTAGGTTCCCATAATCTATGCATAGGCGTAAAGTATTATTGTCTTTCTCCACGAATAGAAGTGAGGTGCAAAGTGTGGAGATATGCTGTAAACTCTCTCCTTTGGTAACTTATCCTTAACCAACACTGTTGGAATCCAGAAAGTTTTAGGCTCGGTGATCTGATAATAGCTGGATTTTCACAAAAAACTTAAGATTAAAATGAATTACTATTTTGAATAAAAGTAATGTTTAAGTTTTTTAGGTTTTTATTTAGTGTGGGATAAAAACAAAAAATGAGTCTTCTCAATAGTACTGCTCATTATTTAAACTATATCAAGTATTGAGGGTTGAAGGAATTTAATACTATTGTTTTGAATAGCTTATTAATTGCCAAATTAGTTAATATGGAATTTGACCTATTGGAGCTCATGAAATTCAGTTTACTTTTGTGAGATGACTTATGGGAAGTTATTATAGACAGTATGCACCCGTGTGGTAAAGATTTGATATCACACCCAATAACAGTTAGATAAAATAACTGCACCTTGTGGACCCCTGCCAAGCCTATAAAAGGAGCAGTCCCCGCTTAAGTTTGGATGGAACTAGATGGGGCCAGGGGAGGACCCTCCAATGGACGCCCCAGATTCTTACACTTGGTCAGAGAAATCCAACTGCCCGATCTTGTGCTAATTGCCCATGTGGTATTTATAAAAATAATATCCCTATTTGTGGGGTTCCACCAAGAATCAACCAGGGTCTTTAGGCCAATATTGTCTTTATTTTCATCTAAATTATTATTAATATGAGATTGGACTTGTAGTTGGATAATAGAATTTGGTAAATTAAGACTATTCTTATCTAAGACAGTATTTTGCCAAAGTTGATATGGCAATTGTCTGACACACACATATAGTTCCCCTTCCTCTTTTATGGTCAAAGAGTAAATTGGGGAAGATATACGCACCAGACAAACAGTGAGTTTGAACACACAATCCAACTCTGAATGAGAAGGTAATACATTGGCTAAAGCTGCATCAAACGAAAATTCCAGACTCTCCAAACAGAAAGGTAAAGGTACCTTTAGTGAGGGCTTCAACAATGGAGTTATACTGAGATTATGGATATTAGGCCAGTGTGGATGATCGCCTTGATAATTAGCCTCAGACAATGGAACAAATAATATACAACTATTCTTTAATGTTAAGGACATGTAATTGTCCTTAAAGTTAGTCCTGACGTCAAACTTTCGCTACCACTCTACAGCCTAAGTAATGGGATACAAGAGGTTTTTATATTTTGTAAATGATCCAACAAAAGATACTTGTTTACTTGATAATTCACTAACCTAGAACCTTCAGGGTGGGAATACCTTGAGAAGCACCTCCCCTACCCCAACCTAGCAAGTAACTAAGCTCAAGGTAGTAGGCTAGGTTCTGGTTAATAAAATTCTCAGAGGCTCAAGTATCCACCAAAATAGTAGTGATGAATTCCTGAAGGGGATGAAAGGGTAGCAGTTAACAAAAAATATTCAGAATGGTCTTTATTAATAGCAGACAACGCTAATACTTCACCATTAAGATCTTTTTCAGGATAAGTATACCCCAGGGTACGTTTTGGCATCAAAAAATGGAGAGGGATAGTTAGCCACTCTTACTACTTAGGTCACATAGCCAACCATATCTTCATCAGCTGCATAAACGTTCTTATTTTTAAAAGGCAACACCTTCTCCACCTCCTGGGATCTGCAGATCATGATAGTAATCAAGCGCGGGTTATCTGGGGTTCTTTGGTATACTAAAATGGGCTCCATATCAGAAGCCATATGAGAAGATATCTGGCTCAGAAGTACAAACAGAATCAGCGTTATAAAAGCGCTTTTTAGGATAAAAATGACACCATACCCATTTTGATGACAGGTTGCACACCGTTATCCAAGGCCATCACCACCAGGCCCTTCATTAATGATCCCACCTGCACCATCCAAACGCGGTTCTAAGAAAAATACAATTTTATTTTATTTATTATGTTATTTTTGGTGGAAAGTCAGGTATTTACAACTCTTGGATTGAAAAGCGTCCATATCCACCAGGTATGGGCAAGAAAGGTGGGTACTTTCCAGTCAGATTAAAAAGAATACTGCTAAGATGCTCCAACTATCTGCAAAATGAGAAAATGGTGGTAAGCCCCACTGCGGCCATGACCAACATCCGGTGCATCCCATTTGCACTTTGTGAGAGTCCCACTTGGTAAAGGTTTGTGCACGTAAAGTAAAGTGGTTGATCAACTAATGTAATGAGAGTGTCTATAACTTCCCTATTCACAGCATGGTGGTGCACTTTGCACAGCCCCAACGCAAGTGAACTACTCATCAGTAATAAGGTGAGTAGAGCCCTGCAGATGGTGCTAGAGCTGTTGTAACTTAGGGTGAGGGTGGTTAACAAGATATAAAAGAACATAAACTGTACAAACAACAAGGCTGGGGTGTACCCGAAGTGGAGACCATACCTAAGAGGTGCTCTGGGCTGGAGTTCAAAGGTGGCCCAGTCTGGAGGGGACCATTGCGTCTCACCGGTGTACCAGTGAAGAGAGTTACAGTTGTGCAAATACAAAAGCCAATGTTGCATGAGACTTCCTCAAAAAGGTCCGTGCACATGTTCACCCAAGTTAGCATAAAGAAAATATATATTAACAAAGCGTTTTTATTATAGAGGAAGTCGACTAATGTAGAAGTTGGTTTTGAGGAAAATAGATTTAAGGAAAGTTGGGGAAATAATTTCACAAAGTATGTGGTGCTAAGCCCAGGTGCACCAAAAAGCGTACACTTCCATTAAGCAATGTACTATAGCTTGTAATCAACTGAACTCAGTTATTGATTGTAGGTAAGGCTGACCCAAGATAGAAATTTCGAAAACTGAATGGGTTTTAAGACTAGTTTCACTGAGAAACAGAAGCAAACCATCATTATTTTATTATTTAGCTTGTTTGTTTTAATGCACCTGCCTTACCGCAGGGCTGAACTTCTATCACATCCCCAGGACCAACCTGGACATATCTGCCTTAGCCCAGCGTTAGTCCAAGGTATGTTTAAGGTCAGGGCAAGCCTTCCAACTTCACCTTTTTGGCCTCCTGACATGCAGCTTTATCCTTGATATTGGTACCATAACAATTTCATCCTCAAGCCATGACAAATTCATCAGAGGGGACTAGGGGGCCCTCATCTATATCATGTTTACTTCAGGTGTAGTGCTAACGTTCAAAGGTTAATGAAATGGTGTGAGTTCTGTTAGAGACCGCTTAAAAGCTTATATAAGGGTGATGATGGACTAACCGGAGAACATTAGGTCGCAGAGGGAATGTAGGTTATGATAAAGATGAAAGCAATCAATTCACCTGTTCCTGATAGGAAGGCAGAGAGTGCTGAAGTAAGTAGTTGGTTCATTATGTCAAGCAAACAGATGATTAGAATAAAATCGTCTTCCAGTATAGGTGTGTCAGCGCCTAGTGGAGCGCCCATAATGCCAAGGGTAGAGTGGTTCGAATGACTCTGAGGAGGGGTGTTCTAGAATTCATGTGATGGTAAGAAGAACTCTATAATATACCAAAGGCACCAAGTCAAAACCAAATGGCTGTAATGGGGGTAACTGTGGTTCTCAAAGGGCAACCCCAAGGGTCGGAAAGGCAATAATGATGACAACTCCTCAGGGTTCTGGAGTTTCTGGTCTTTGAGGATGGTATCTTAATAACCAGAAAATGGGCTATAGTGAATGTAGTACTTGGGACCTTCTGATAGGCAGGTTCATGGTTGGAATCCCTTATTTATGTGTCAAGCCAAATTTACTCAAATCACATTCTGCTGAGATCCAATATGGCATTAAATATGCTAATTAGGTTCAAACTGATGCACAGGATTGGCGGAAGAAATAAAATGGTATTGTTTTACCTATGAAAACAGGGCTGAGCTTCCCCTGGGAGAGGTGCTCTGGGTAACATGGGCGAATGGGGTTCCCAGCAGGTTGGGTAGTCAGGTGCTTCTGATCCATAAGAGTCATAGTAGGAATAGTATATTATCAAAGCATAAGACAAACAGATTGTGATGAGTGTTAAAATTTATAGGTTTTCTGATTATTCTTGGCTGATCACCCTTATAAATATATTAACTGGTCATTTTCATCATTGTGAAATTCTCTGCGTTGTATGATAGTGAAATGTATTCGTTTGATAACAGTATAAAGATTATAATCCATTATTGAGCAAGCACTACTATTGAGTCCAAATCTTAGCCAGTATTTCCTCTCAAATACTTAGGGTGTCCTAAATAAGGATTTGTTCCCTTATACCACTTAACTTGATCCATGCTCAGATCCTCATTTACAACTTCTCTCTCTGATGAGACACAGTCAGCAGCAATCCCCAATTCAGATTAGCTTTTCTTCTCTAGGTCCACGCTCAGATCCTTACTTTATCCTAAAGATTCTCCCAAAAAAGAGAACACAGCAATAATTTCCCTGAGAAATAATAGAACTCAAAAAGGATTCTGATAAAGTATATTAAGATAATACTCTGGTAATTAGTCTTATGTAAAAGTGATATTTTTAATAGTGAATTCTTAAGGTAATTTATAGTGGGAATTTGGTGCCCAACCCTCAGTTGGCACCTCCTCGATGAAATGGCAGCCATTGCCATTTAATCACCCATCCTAGCTAGGATTCTGTCATTGGACATTCTCAAGACCTAAAATGGAAAGAGTCATAAAACGTGTCCCTAACGTTTTCCTCTTGATCCCAGCTGTAGGAATCAAGCTTAGGGGTACTCACTAATGCTAACGCCACTGGATACCACAAAAGTTTTAAATAAATTTAATAAGAAAACACTAATAAGAACTTGAGTTTTTATCATTTTATTAGTAGCATGGGGTATATGAGAAAAAGTGACCCCCTTGACATCTGCCTGATCCATATTTAAACTGAATTCAAGGGTGGGGGAGAATTTAAGGATAGTTTCATAATAGACGTGATAAATTCCAATTTAGGAAATATGGTAAACTCTACTATCAGATTGTGGAAAATGGGAGTTGCTTTTTAGGAAAACAATAATTGGGGTTTTGGGCAAAATGTACCCATGTGGTAAGGTTTTGATGTACTTCAACCAATCGCCGCTAGAGAAAATACTTTCACCTTGGGGGACCTCAGCCATGCCTATAAAAAGGGGGTGTCCCCACATAGGTGCTGTGAAAGACTTAGTGATGGTTAGGGGAGTACCTTCCGCTGGTTGCCCCAAAGTCTGTCATGCGTTCAGAGTAATCTGACCATTTGATTTTGTGTTTAGCGCCCATGCAGCTTTCAAAATGGTGTTACCCCAATTAACTGGGTTCCACTGAGAATTGACTTGGTCTTTTGGCATATTTCTGAGATATTTTATTAAAATTAATTTAATTACTTTTCAGCTCATTGCAAACTCATAAATGGCTGACTTTTACCCATCTAGGCAGATTTTGACCCTCAACATTCTTCTCTTGAGGCCTGGGAGGCAAATGTGCCATCCCTTCCTCAAGAATGTTAGGGCGAGTAGGGATGAAGGAAATGGCCATGAACGTAATTGATGGTGAGTCTGGAAGAGAGAGATTTGATAGAATACTCATCCCCTCATCTTTATGTGACTGAGAAAGACCCTTCCCAGACAGAACCAAGATTTTCATTTTTTGGTGTAATTTGGTTATGGTAATAAAGTACCTAGTCCAATACTTGGAATGAGGGGAAAGGGCCCTGAGCTCATTCGCAGCTTAGCCTTTTTTGGTAACAGTCTTAGCTAAATTATTCATGGCCTCTGCTTGTAATTTAATGATGTGTTGAGCCACTTTTTCATGGCTTGTTCAGTATCAATCCGATTAGAGTAAAAATCCTTAGCTAATAGAGCTGGCGCCCCCAGTTCTCACCCATATAACACCTGGAAGGGGGACATTTTGAGGATGCAATGATAGCTAATATGGTAGGCCATGAGTGCACTGAGCAAATAAAGATTCCAGTGGAGAGGGTCTGAAGTGGCCATTTTGTGTAATATTGAGACCAGGGTCCCATTAACTCTTTCTACCGCACCATTTGTGGATGGGCTATATGGGGCTGAGAAGAGTAGTTGAGCTCCCATAGAAGTGGCGAGGAGCTTTACCACTTGGGAAGTAAAGTTTTTCCCATTGTCACATAGGAGGACCTGGGGGCACCCATGCCAGGTGAAGATGTACTAGTGTAAGAAGGTGGCCATGGCTTTGGCAGTCTGAGCGGGAAGAGCAACAGCTTCAACCCATTTGGTGAAATGCTCAATACTGACCATGATATAGCAATTTACACCTGTAGTATTACAGAGAGGACTTACCACGTCCAAACTTATGGTGTGGAAGGGTTAGTGGGGCGTCATAGGTGATACTGATATCAGATCTTGAAGCTGGTTTGTTTTTTACAGTTTTAGGCATGCGTCCAGGACTTCAGTTATGGTCTCCTTGATGCCTTCCCAATAGTACCGCTCTTTTATTCACTTGTAGTTTTTTCATACTCCACCATGCCCCATAAGAGCGTGAGACTCTAAAATGACAGGTACTCGCTTGGATGGCCAGAGGTAAAGCAACTTTTTTACCCCTACTTTCTTATATAATTTGCCATTCTCCACCTTCGTATCTTGGGAGTGCCAAGCGAGCATCTTCTGTACTTGTTAATCTAAATCAGCCCATGTGTCAGGAGTCATTAGGAGGTCATGCAGCCGCTCAGCTTTTCTATTGCTATGGTGAAGGACAGGCATCCTTGTCAGCCCATCAACGTTCCTATGGCGTGTCTCAGCTTGGTGCTCAATGGTCATATTGTTATGCTGGAGCTTAAGAGCTCAACGATCCAACCGCCCTAGGCATCTTTCATATTTTGCAACCACGTCAATGAAGCATTATTTAATTATATTGAAGGGAGTCCCATATAGGAATGGGCGGTAGTGTTTGACAGCAAGCAGGACATCTAAGCACTCCTTTTTTGTGACGGTATAATTATGATCAGCTTTTGGAAAGTTTTTACTAAAGTAAGACACAGGATGATCGACTTCATTCTCATCCAACTGAGTTAATATTGTCCCAACAGCGTAGTCAGAGGCATCTTTGAACAACATGAAGTGTTTTCTGTAGTCAGGGTGGCAGAGTATCAATAGTTTTTGTAAAAGTGCCTTTAGGGTCTCAAAGGCGGCTTTTTGTTCATCACCCCAATTGAAAGGGGTGTTCTTAGTTAAGAGCCGTACTAGGGGCTCACTGAGATGCGCAAATTCTGGTATAAATTGATGGTAATACCCCATCATACCCAAGGATACCTGGATGTCGCAAAGGGTTTTGGGCGCAGGCATCTTGGATATTACTTCAACCTTATCTTGAAGTGGTTGTATCCCATCTTGAGAGATCATCGTCCAAGCAAATCCAGCTTCCTCTGGAAAAAATGTTCATTTAGAGGGCTTTAATTTGATATTCGAAGCTCATAAACGTTGGAACACCTCTTTCAGATGTGCAATATGTTCATTAAAAGTCTTAGAGAATACTGCAATATTATCGAGATAGACAATGATGCAGCTTAATTTTAGATCCTGCATGATATGATTCATCACTCGCTGGAAAGTGGCAGGTGCATTACACAGTCCTTGTGGGAGTCTGGTAGGCTGAAAGAGACCCTCGCTGAAGATAAGAGCACATCTCTCGTGGTCTTGTGGAGAAGGATCCATTTGCCAATAGCCGCTAGCCATGTCCATGGCGGAAAAATATTTAGACCCAGAAAGTTGGGTCAGAGCATCATCAATGCAATGGATAGGGTAACTATCCTTCTTAGTGAGGTTGTTTAATTTGTAATAGTCCATCTCCACCCAATTAGCTCCATTTTTCTTCTTTATTAATAAAAAGGGGGAGGACCAAGGGCTTTGTGAAGGCACCAGCAATCTGGCATCCAGAAGCTGTTTGAGTTCCATCTGCATATGTCACAGCTAGCGACATATTTCCTGGAATTAACCGTCCTTCTAAAGCCAAGTCCAACAAGCCCTTGGGGCAGAAACCAGAACTCCTAAGAATCACCAATGACCTATTTAAGGTCAATGTCAAAAAATGGGTTTTGGCTTTGCCATCCAGGGCTGAGGAAAACGGCTTATCTAAGGCAAAAGCCCAGGTGGGAATCGAACTCAATGCCCAGAATATCACAAGATATGAGGTTACAAAATCTGGCCAAATTCGAAAATTTTTGATTTTGTTGAAAAAAGACAAATTTGTAGCTCATATCAGATTCCAATAACCACTGGAATCTTCGTGAAGCAACCCCCTATAAATTAAGTCCCAAGATGAGAAAGGCTTTGCTTTTCTCAGATATTCTGATCACCTCAATAAAGTCTAGAATTTTTGGGCCAGTTTCCTGTATAATTTTTGTTTCCTTTAACAAAAATATACCTCTCTGAAGATCTGTGATGGCTGGAGTTCGTTTTCCACTCTGTTTTGCACCCCCTGCTGTACGTGAGCCCTCCACCTATTCTGCCAGCTCCGCCTCCTCATATTTCTCTGAACTTAGCCTTGGATTTTACGCCTCTCTCCCAGCTCCCAGGGCCTCTTGTCACTGATGGTTGTGGCCAGTTTAATGTGCTTTTGCTCCAAAAATTTATTTTAGAACACAATACTGACCATTTAGGACGTCTCTTCATTTTGTTGGGTCACTTGGCCTTGTTGTATCACCTTTGGCCTGTGTCTTTCCCTCCAGCGACCTCCTGCGCTCCAGTTTCCCTGACATTATCTGAGAAAAGCATAGAATTTTTTGTGAGTTTCTTCTCCTGTTGGGTGGCCAGATTTAGCCCAATCCTCTCTGAGTTGTCACCCGTTGAAACGGTCCACTGGGCTGGTACTTTTGTATCCCTTCTGGCCTTGGTTGTTACCTTTCTCAAAGGGTGTGCTGAGGGTTTTGAGCAGCTCCCCTCACTCAAGACGCTCATAAAGTATGAAGTACCTGCCACTACTGGTCTCACTCTCCACTTTTTTCACGGGATTCCAAATTTAAAAATGAGACCTTCAACATGTTGTCCAGCCTTAGGGCCTACCAGAAGTCTCAAGGCAAGAACTTAGCTGACGTCCTCCTCCTCCAGCTGCTGCTCAATGAAGTTTTAGAGGGAGCTAACTAATGGTTACTATCCACTGGTGAGAATAATAGATCCCTCCAAGAATCTCTCCCAGAGTTGGAAACCTTTGTCAAGCCCTGCAAGTACTCCCCCTGCTACCTTTAAGGACTATAACTCCTTTGTACACTTGTCCAAAGGAGACCCAACTACAGCTTAATACTTGCGCCTATTTCAAGAGCGAGCATCAAGGTTGGAATCTCTTGAACAGTTGAAAATGGCCCTTCTCCGCAAGTCCCTAGATAATACTGGTGCTTCCTTTGGCATATGGGATAACCCACCCCCTCCTTATCTGGGACATGCTCCATCCTTGCATCCCTGTTGTCTATCAGCCTCTGTGCCACCAAGCTTAATTGTACCGCTAAAGTTCAGATCCTAGAACTTGATGGCTCCATCACTGTGGGGCACCAGCATGTTTCTAATCCAGTGGTGACATATCCAGCTGAGACACTGGCCGTTATGGACACTTCAAACCTGATTCTAGAAAGCCCTACTTCTATACTCTCCCAATACCAATCAGAACCAGCAGTGAGCTTTCTGGAAGGTGAGACTGAAACCTCCATCATAGGTGGGGGTCCCCTCACCACTGGCCCTGCACTGCCGCGCTCCACGGAGTACCCCTCAATTTTGTCCTCAAAAGTAGAGGGTTAGTAAATCTATCCCATTTGATTCAGAGCATTCACTTCCTTCAGGGTATGTATCTGCCATTGCCGTTTTTGAACCTATGCCTTCTGCACAACCTGTCATCCCAGTTGGCCCAGTTGAACAACTCTTTCCTATCACTCCAGAGTCACCTCTTGTGGCGGACTCCATCTGGAAACGAGTAGAGATCCACAATAGGATGATTGAAGAAGAGATAGCCGTGGCTGACCCCACCAAAAGCTTGGCTGTCCTGGCTGGTGTAGTCTCATGTGATAAAGACCTTCCTACCGCCGAACATAGAGCATTAAGCTACCCCACACCATTTAATTCCCGTGGACAACTTTATGGCAATGTGAAGTCATACGGAAAACTTTTTAGGGAAATACTCCACATTATACGCCGCCCTCTGGGATTGGAATCATCCTGTCATCCCTTGGATCTGAGGGAAATAAACCCTCCTCTGCTTACTTCTTGTTCATGGCTACCTTTTCTTCTTCAGGGGAAGAGCTTTTTAAGCATTCGCTTTGGTGGACACTGGTGCAACTAGAAACTTCATCCGCCAAGAGTTGGCAGAGGCCCTGGAGCTACCCCTGGGAGTTGTTCAGCTTGTGAAGGGTGGTGCATTTCAAACCATTCCAAGTTACCGTATGTTAACACCTGTCCCTTTCATTGCAAGTGATGGTTACTTTGTTGAGAGCTTCTTCTCGATAAAGAACCTCCTATACCCTGTTAGCTTAGGGGTTGGCTGGAGGCGCCGATTTGACATTGCCACTAACCTCCTAGACTCTACCATGCATGCACAATTTCCTGGTGGTCACAGTTACCATCCCTTGATTAGATGAGAGCGCCACGGTTCTCCCCAGAAGGTGGGGCCCCTCTCCTAAGGTGGGCCTAGCCTCTATTCAACCTACTGACGCCCTGACACCAACACTTACTCTGCCAGAATGCATCCGTGGATATGCTGATCTGTTTGATCCCATAAAGGCCCGCCCACTCCCCAAGCACACCAAGTTTGACTTTGAGTTTAAGTTGACCGTGGATCTCGTCAAGATATCCTCCCAATTTACCCCTTGTCCTTGAGGGAAGCGCCTTGGACGCTTGGGTTAACGACATGCTCTCTAAGGGTCAAATCTTTAAATAATCTTCACCTGTGTGCTCCCCCTCCTGTTTGTAGAGAAGTCTGTTGGCTCACTTCATCCCTGCATTGATTATGGCAATCTGAACAACGTAACAGTGCCTGACCCCCATCCTCTCCCTCTGGAGCAACAGATTGCCCACTACGTGGAGAAGGCTAGGGTGTTCATTAATCTTGACTATCTCAACGCTTTCAACCAGATCCGCATTAAAGAAGGCCAGTAGTGGTTGACTGCTTTTCACACTTGGAAAGATATCTACCAGTTCATAGTTATGCCGTTTGGTTTGAAGAACGCTCCTGCCTGCTTTCAGAGGCTTATTGATTATGTCTTGGGAGACCTTATGGGTACTTGCGCGATTGCATACATGGATGACATAATGGTCCTTTCCCCAGATGCAGAATCTCATGCCCGCCACCTTGCATCTGTCATGGAGAGACTTTCACAGGCAAACCTTACAATTTAAGGCTAGCAAGTGTGAGTTCTTCCAACCCAAGGTCGAGTTCTTAGGAAATATTATTTTCTCCCATGGTCACATGATTGCCACAGATAAGGAAGCAGCTATTCACAGTTGGGTTACTCCCTCATCTCTCACGGAGTTACGCAGCTTCCTTGGGACATGTAACTTCCTCAAGAAATTCACTCCCCAGCTCTCAGAAGTTGCCGCCCCTCTCTACACCGCTTCAGGGAAGAAGATTTTTAGTTGGACCAATGAATGCAATGCTTCATTCCACGCCGTCAAGTCTATACTATATTGTCAAGCCCAGTGTTGGTACATGTAGACCCCAGCCGCCCCTTTATTGTCGCCACTGATGCTTCCAACTTTGCGGTGGGAGCTGCTCTTCTACAAGAGGGGGAGGATGGAGTGGAACGGCCTGTTGCTTCCTTTTCTAAGAAAATGACCCTGGCGCAGCTCAACTATGCAATATATGATAAGGAACTCCTTGCAGTTGTTATGGCAGTACAACACTGGCGCCACCATTTGCATGGGTCTAAGTGAACATTTACTGTCCGTACTGACCACAAGGCAATGATGTACAACCGCACCCCCAGAAGCTATCCCCTCGCCAGTCCTGGTGGTTAGAAATCCTTTCAGTGTTTGACTTCAAATATGACTTCATTTAGGGCACCCATAATATGTTACCTGATGCTCTATCCCGGAACCCTTCCCTAGCACCTGACCCAGCACTAGTTGACGCCCACAATACCCAGGTGTTGATTAAGCCGGGACAGGTGAAGGAGAGCCCACTGACCAACCCCCCGCTCTGCTTATGATGGAACCTTTGGAAAGTGACGCTGACACCCCTTCCCATGTTAGGTTTTCCCAACCTCTGTCAGCTGACTATGATAAGATTAAGCAGGCCTGCCATAGAAATGGCGAATTACTAGACAAAGGCTACCAGGTGATGGATGAGGTCATCCTCCACCAAGGCAAGTGGTGGGTACCTCCTGGACCCCTGCATGAGGAAGTGATCCATGAAGCTCATGACCCTCCAACTGCTGACCACCCTGGCAAGTACAAGACGCTTGAGTTGGTCCGCCGCTCCTACAGGTGGAAAGGTACTGCCACTGATGTGGCAAAATTCACAAAGTCCTTCTTGACGTGCAACCGGTCAAAGCCAAGCCGCCTTGGAAGTGCTGGATTGCTTGTTCCCCTCGAAGCTGCTGAGGGCCCTTGGACATCAGTGTCTGTCAATTTTATTGTGAAACTTCCCTTGTCCTAAGATTATGATGCAGTAATGGTTGTGGTGGACCGTTTTACAAAAATGGCCCACTTCATCCCCTGCAACACCACCATTACTTCAGTTGAGACAGCCCGCCTCTTTGTAGATCACATCTTTTGCTTACATGGTCTCCCAAAGGAGATTATCAGTGATTGGGGCACAATTCACCGCTGAGTTCTAAAAAGCCCTGCTTTCTATCCCTTACAATCGCCTCTGCCGCTCCACAGCCTTCCACCCCCAGTCAGATGGACAGACGGAGAGGGTGAACCAAGGTTTAGAGAAATTCTTGCGTAGTTATTCCAATGCTGAACAAAAAAATTGGTCCTTTCACCTCCAACTGGCGCAATTCGCTTATAATAACCTTACCCATGCCTCTACAGGAACTTCCCCTTCTTTGCAAACAATGTTTACAACCAAGTTTCAACCTAAGTCAACGGATTGAGTCCACCATCGTTGCTGCCAATAAGCGCGCTAAAGAGCTCAGGGACATACATTAGGAAGTGAAGGACCATTTCGTTGATGCTGTGAGGATCTACAAAGCATATGCTGACCAAAAGCGCCGTGAAGGACCTGAGTATAAGCCTGGTGACTTGGTCATGGTCAACGCCAATAATAGACACCTGAAGCAACCCTACCGCAAGTTAGGTCCCAAGCATGTTGGACTTTTCAAGATCCTCAAGAAAGTTGGCCCATCAGCTTATCAGGTTGACTTACCCCCTCAATTAAAGTGTTCAGCACCTTATATGAATGCCTCCTGACCCCCTTAATGGTCCCATATCACCTCACCCAGATCCCATGATAGTGGATGGTGAACCCCAATATGAGATTGATGCCATTCTTGCTTCTCATCTATCCTGGTGCCGCCTGCAATACTTGGTGTCCTGGAAAGGATATAATGAGACATAGAACAGCTAGGTATCTTATCAGACATGATCAATGCTCAGGACCTAATCTATGACTTCCACTCTATATTCCCAGATGCCGCAGGACCTGCCACCCAAGCCTCTTTAGCTGCCATGAAGTTACCACTCCCCACAAGAACTTTGCCTTGGCCAATGTCCCCTCAGGTGGTGTAGAACCCCGTCCAAGGCCGGAAGGTGATATCACAGCTAGTGACATATTTCCTGGAATTAACCGCCCTTCTAAAGCCAAGTCCAACAAGCCCTTGGGGCAGAGACCAGAACTCCTAAGGGTCACCAATGACCTATCTAAGGTTATTGACAAAAAATGGGTTTTAGCTTTGCCATCCAGGGCTGAGGAAAATGGCTTAACTAAGGCAAAAGCCCAGGTGGAAATCGAACTCAAGACCCAGAATGTCACAAGATATGAGGTTACAAAATCTGGCCAAATTCGAAAATTTTTGATTTTGTTGAAAAAAGACAAATTTGTAGCTCATATCAGATTCCAATAACCACTGGAATCTTCGTGAAGCAACCCCCTATAAATTAAGTCCCAAGATGAGAAAGGCTTTGCTTTTCTCAGATATTCTGATCACCTCAATAAAGTCTAGAATTTTTGGGCCAGTTTCCTGTATAATTTTTGTTTCCTTTAACAAAAATATACCTCTCTGAAGATCTGTGATGGCTGGAGTTCGTTTTCCACTCTGGTTTGCACCCCCTGCTGTACGTGAGCCCTCCACCTATTCTGCCAGCTCCGCCTCCTCATATTTCTCTGAACTTAGCCTTGGATTTTACGCCTCTCTCCCAGCTCCCAGGGCCTCTTGTCACTGATGGTTGTGGCCAGTTTAATGTGCGTTTTGCTCCAAAAATTTATGTGGAAACACAATACTGACCATTTAGGACATATCTTTATTTTGTTGGGTCACTTGGCCTTGTTGTATCACCTTTGTCCTGTGTCTTTCCCTCGAGCGACCTCCTGCGCTCCAGTTTCCCTGACAGCATCTGTATATCCTCAACTTTTGGTTTGCAGTAGGGCTTGAAATGAACAGGTTTAGCATCACCAATGTCAGTTATATGTATCATCCCTTCATATGCCCATAGTCGTTGTCAGATTTGGATAAAATGTCACTGTAGGCCTCAAGTAAGGAGTGGACTTTTTTAACTCAGCTGGGGTTAGTTCGTCGGAGATTTGGTCAGATGGTAGGGTAAATATGGAGTGGTTGTCAGGTAGCCCATAACTGCCATAGACCCAATACAGTGGGCATGCTTGATGTCCTCAACGGGTATCAACAGGCCTCTTCCAATCTCTTGATGCTTTTTTACCACCATATCTTTATTGGTGAGATTTCCTAGCAAAAGATTGATAGGCCGATGATGGACGGGGTCTATCACGCCTGGAAAAACTCTTGGCTCAAAAGGACTAACTTCATCTTTGCTAATGAGGTGCAGTAGACAGATGTGAGGATTTGCATGGTAGTTTTCATGTCAACTACCCTTTGTTCCCCAGCCTTAATGACCACCTCTTCAGAAGCATAGAAAGGGACACCCTCCAATGCGTCCACTGAGGGAGGCAACAGTTTGGAATGACTTCCTGCCGTGGTTTTATGTAGGATAAAGCGGAAAATGGATACTCAACTGTGCAAATATAATCCTTTTTATTGAGCTCATCATTAGACAGAATCAGAGGAACCTCATAGTTAAGCAGGAAGAAATATCCCTGCTTCAAATTAATAACACCTTCAAACTCAAGCATAAATTAGGTTCCAATGTGTAAATCGTAGGTATTGTTAGTCAAAGCCACAGCTGGAGCTGAAAATAGAAGTTTCCAAACCATATGGGCAGAGAAAAGTAGGCTCCAATTGCTTGGGTGTTGTTTGGCCCAGCCGTTCCAAACTCTTGAGTGTAGCCAAGGTCAGGTGCCAGCTTTATTTTTTCATGAGCTTAATTGACACAACGTTCACCGGGGACCCAGTGTCAAGGATAGCCTTAACCCACACTCCTTTAACAACGACCTCCACTTTAGTTAAAGTACCACCCAAGAAGGGGGAAGAGCGAGGACTTCTTTTAGATGAAAAGTGGAGGCAAGGCGTTTTGAAGTTTCATGGTATTTCTCCTGGATAGTCTTCAAGGTAAGCACACTCTTGATAGATCATAGAAACGTAGCAATGAACTGGTCCACGTCGCTAGAAGTGTTAATAATCTTAAGACCCCTTATCACATGCTGAAGGTAATTGTGACGAGGGATCTTAGCCCAATTTACTCTTTCTGGATTCAAACGATCAGGTACCTCCACTTCACCTGGGACTCCTAAAACGTAATGACCAACATCTTCATCACCCTCCTCAAACTCGTCATCAGAGGGGTTATCAATGCAGGTTAGGGAGCCCATAGGAGGTGGAGTAAATCAGGCCTACCCTTATGGGAGGGTAAGTCAATGGGTTGTTCCTTCACCTTGTTAACTTTTGGGGGAGGCGTTGGAATTTCCAACGCTTGAGTTTTGACTTTAAAAGCGAGGGGTTGGTGCTGCCTCAAAGAGATAGGCTCCATACTAGGGTTATCCGAATGAGAGGCTGAGGGGGATATCACTGGAGAGGTAGATACTTTATCTTCAACAGCTTTGGGTTTTTCAGTGGCAGGTTGCTTTTGTGAACAGGAGGTTTAACTTTTGTGCCCTGGTCATTTAACCCACGGTTAGTGGTAGTGATTGGGACCTGAGAAAGGTTTTATATGGAAGAGCAGACTTTGAAACCACTTGGTAAGGCCGCTCTGAAGAAGATAGACAAGTTAAAGGGTCAAAAATTTCACTGACTGAATATTTTGATCTGAAGAAACATGGATGCATTTCCCTGTCACAGCCAGTAACATCTACTTATTGTTATAGGAAGGAGTAACCGTTTGTGCTGGCAACGTTGTAAGAGCAGTTTTACAAAGGGTAACAGCAGTAGTAGAAACTAACTTCGTTGTCGTGACTGCATGACTCAAACATCCTTGGGTAGGGTCAGCTGATAGATATCAGAAACCGCTAATAAGGCCTCCTTGATATCTCATAAAGTTGTGAAAGTGCGCTTTATGGAAGAGAGATGCAGCACTAAGGGAGGACGAGATGCTAAGCCAGCCAAGAGAGCTGCAATTGCCTCATCGAGATAGAGCATTTTGGCAAGCAAAAGAGGTTGAGCTTTTGTCTAGAAGCGCTCAACATAAGAGGTAATAGATTCTCCCTTTTGCAAACTAAGGCACATAAAGACCTTTTTCTGCCGTTGCAAACTCTATTTGGAGCCAAAATTATCAATAAGCGCTTGCTTAACCTCCGCCCAAGTGTTGAGGTTGACCATGGAAGGGACCGTGATTTCTTGAGCTAAACGGCTTAAGCAGAAAAGAATATACTGGATTCTTTTCTGGTCAGTTGCTACTTCCATCGCAGATTCATAAATATAGAGGAAGGAAACAATACTTTCCTCACCAGGTGTGAATTTGTCTCAAAGAGGTGGTTTTGTATAATTGGGCGCTGCTCAAGCACCTTAAGGCAGGATGAAACACTGGTTGATTGCTTTTCAAGAGCAACTAATTTTGAGTACAGGGGTCCCCTGTAGTGAGAACCATTTTTAGGAATCCAGCTTAGGAGTACTCGCTGGTGCTTATGCTGCTGGATTCCAAAAAAGTTTTTTTAAATTTGATAAAAATACACTGATAAAAACCTGGGTTTTTCATCAATTTTATTAGTAGTGTGGGTATATGAGAAAAAGTGAACCCTCAATATCCACCTGACCAGAATTTAAACTGTTTTGAGGGGTGGGGGAATTTTAGGATAGTTTTGGAATAGCTGCAATGCATTCTGAATTAGAAAATATAGTAAAATCTTTTATCAGATTGTGGGAAATGGGTGTTACTTTTTGGGAAAATGATAATTGGGGTTTTGGGCAGGATGTACCCATGTGGTAAGGTTTTGATGTACTTCAACCAATCGCCGCTAGAGAAAATACTATCACCTTGGGGGACCTCTGTCATGCCTATAAAAGGGGTGTCCCCACATAGGTGCTGTGAAAGACTTGGTGATGGTTAGGGGAGTACCTTACGCTGGTTGCCCCAAAGTCTGGCATGTGTTCAGAGTAATATGGCCATTCAATTTTGTGTTTAGCGCCTGTGCGGTTTTCAAAATGGTGTTACCCTGATTAATGGGGTTCCACTGAGAATTGGCCAGGGTCTTTTGGCTAATTTCCTCAATAATATTGCTAACATTAGTTACTTTTTGGCTTATCACAAACTTGTAAAGGGCTGGTATTTCCCCATCTAGGCGGATTTTGACCCACAACATTCTTCTCTTGAGGCCTGGGAGGCAAATGTCTGACACCAGAAAACCAACTTTATTTGGCAAGTGTTATAAAATTGGCGGTTTTCCATAGATACGCCGATGGATTTTGCACAGGGTTTGACCCACTGAGTAATTAGGGCCAACAATATGACAATCGTTGCCCTTAAAACAACAGAATAAACTTTTATCAAATAAACACGAAGCACTTGCTCCAACAACTTCTTTATTGAATATACTTAATACTGCGGATTCTTCTTTTTCCACTTGTTCTCAACTTACTTAACAACCCCCTTCCTGATCATCTTGGCTCAGCTATATTGTAGCAACTTTGGATGCTATGGCTTCTATGGCTTAGTAATTTATTCGCCATATATCATTGGCTCTGTCAATTAATCATTTGTTAATTTCACAATCGCCTAATTTGAGGCGATTTCCTCATAACCCAATATCGCCTCATCTCAAGGCACTCAAATAATAACTACTTGTGTTGAACTCAGTGGATCCTACCCATTCCGCTATAGTGACTTAGGACTTATCATCCAGTCATATTAGAATTGCAACATTACCCCCTCTGACTGGATGATAAGGCTCCTATTGCTTATATGCTTGGAGGAACTTTGCATGCACTCAGTTGATGATCCAGCTGCTAGCGAGGTCCTTGATAGTATATGTGTCCACCCCTGTCTTTTCAATGACTTTGAATGGACCAATCCAGATACTGGCCAACTTGTGTTTCTGGCCAAACCCATGTTGTTCATGGAAGAGAACCATATCACCTTCCTTGAACTGTGACAACCTGCTACGACATACCTGATTGGCAGCCTGATTCCTGATCTTTTTGGCTAAACTGAGAAAGTATGCTTCAGTTTGTAATTTGATCAGAATTTTTGTAAGGTTAGTCAAATAGTGGTGTGGTTCCATTCTGACAGTGTCTTCCACACAAGAATAAAGTAACGCCAGAAGAGCTGGGTGTTGGCCATATAGTAGTTAGAAGGGACTCTTCCCCATGGCGGAATGGTAAATGATGTTATAGGCGAACATGGCAGTGGAAAGAAGGGAGGTCCAATCAGATGGTAAATCTGTTACTAATTTTTGTAGGATATTCACAAGAGTCCCATTCACTCGTTTGACCATTACTTTAGATTCAGGGTGTTATGGTGTTGTTAGAACCCCACAGATACCCATAAACTCGTTTAGTTTGAAGAGGATGTGTGAGGTGAAGTTAGTTCCGTTGTCAGTGAGAATAAACTGAGGGCATCCATGTTGCTGAATAAGACACTCTATCACGAACTTAGCCACTGTAACTGCCCCCAGATCTCATATTGACCTTGCTTTGACCCACCGAGTTAAGTAATTGATAGCCACAAGAATATATATACACCAGTTAGCTCCTGTTGGCAAGGGACCAATGACATCAAGGGAAACAGTATGCCAAGCAAAGTGTGGTTTCACTACCTGATACGAAGTCTTACGGCGGAATGGCTTTTCCACTTAGCACTGATGGCAACAGGAAATGGTTTTGAGCACATCAAAGTTAATATTTTCCCAAAAGTACTGAGGGTGCAACAACTCCATTGTCTTACGCACCCCACCATGTCTGACTGCCTTGTGGGCACTCATAATAATTTCTGGCTGGGCTGAGTGTCGTGGAAAATTCACTGTAGAATCGCCAATCCACTTGTACAGTTCCCCATTCTGTTGGAAGGTATTCACTCTCATTTCATTCAACACTTTGATCACTTGGGGTGGTTTGTTGTCATCTTCCTGCAGATCATTTTGTCAAACATTATATCGCTTACATCTGCCATAACTGCAATTGTTAGCAATCTCAATAAACAATTAGCATTTTGGTGTTTTGCTCCAGGCCAATGAAGAATTTCGAAATTGTATGCCTGCAATTTAAGAGCCCATTGGGCCAGGCGCCCTTCTGGTTCTTTCAGATTTTGTAACCAGCGTAGTGAGGCATGATCCATTACAACTTTAAATTTCACCCCATGCAAATACACCCAGAATTTCTTATAGGCGTAGATCACCGCTAAGCACTCCCACTCAATCATGGTATAATTGTGCTCATGGCTGTTCAAGCTATGTTGGGATTTTTGCCCATATTCCCAGCCTGCTAGATTACCTGGTGATGCTAAGTAAAAATTCCCTAAAGTGAAGTGAATCGTAAACTGGTTGGCCCAAATTTTGGAGGAACTACATTTGGGGGATTTTGGGATATTCGCCTGGTCGTATCCATCAGGGATCAATCTGGATAAATATTTAATATCTCATTGGGTGGAGTGGCCAACAAAATAGGGTCATCTGATAGTGATTAATTATCAGGTGTACTAATTGGGATCGGTCAGGTTTCATCACCAACTGATTGGGAATGTATAGTGAGTTGTGAGGCAAGTGATGCCGCCTGCAACTAGCAAATCGATTGGTTGGTGAAGTGACCTGCCATAATGGGTAAAAAGTCCCATTACCTAAGCAGGTCGCTAGCCAATTATGGTTGGTTTGCTTGGATTGAGAGGAAAATGTTAGGGACACGTTTCTGACTTTTTCTGTTTGAGGTCTTGAGGATGTCCAATGACGGAATCCTAGCCAGAATGGGAAGACCATTGCTGCCAAGATGAGGAAGGGTGATTCAATGGCAACAGCTACCGTTTCATTGAAGAGGTGTCAACTGAGGGTTAGACATCCAAATACCCTATAAATTCCCTAGGATTCAATATATTAAAATACACACATATACCCATACAGATATACATTAATACATTAGAACATTATTAGTTTTATTGTAGATTCAGTTATAGTTAGACTATCAGCATCTAGCGTGAAGTTCCATCTCAAGGATATTATTGCAGAAGGCAATAATTGGTAGACTCTCAGAGAGAAGAGTAGAGATCCAAGCGGGGATCTAGAGATGAAGGGAATCATGACTAAGGGATCACTGCCGACTGTGTGTTGGGCTGAAGGAGACTGTCATCAGAGGATCTTGACAAATATTGAGTGGACAGTAATATAGGGAATGAATCCCTAAGAGTACGACTATAAAGTATTTAATCAGAAATACTGGCCAAAGCGTTGGGCCTGATAATAGTTCTAACTCAACTATGGATAATAGTCTCCATACTTTTATTGGATTGTATATTCTTACAACGCGAGGTGCACAAGGGAACTGAACCTGTGCAGTAAAAAGATTACTAGGGTTGACAACCAATAATCAACTCACTTTGCAAATTTTTACAAGCTGCGACTGCAATATGCTATGGGGTGCTCCTCCCCTTCCTCATCTTTTTAGGATAAAATTGCCCCACGGCGTAAAGGGATGCATCCATCTGAACAATGAACTCCTTTTCAAAGTTAGGATAGCGTAACACCGGTGTGCTTCTCAGTGCCATTCAAAGCGCATCAAAAGTGCGTTGCTGCCATTCCATCCATTTGAAAATAGTGTCTTTCCTTAATAACTCAAATAGTGGGCCCCAATACAGCTGAAGTTAGGGATGAAGCGCTGGTAATATCCAACCATTTCCAAAAAGACCTGTATATCCCACTTGCTGTTGGGTAAAGTCATTTTTCAAATAGCTTCCACTTTGGCTGGTTGAGGTCTCAGCCCTGTGGCATCAACCACAAACCCCAGGTACTCCAGCTGGTCCTTAAAGAAGTGGCATTTCCATGGTTTGTTCTTTATATTGGCCTCAGCGAGCTGATGGAATACAGCTTCTAGATAATTGAGGTGTTCAGAGAAGGTTTGGGAGAAAACATTAATATCATTAAGGTATACAAGGAAACATGACAGCTTTAGGTCCCCCAGAATAATATTTATTGCTCGTTGAAACGTAGCTGGGGTGTTACACAGCCCTTGCAGCATCTGAATTGGTTTAAATAGACCTTTGGAAGTAATTACAGCGCATTTTTCCTGCTCCGCCAATGGCAACTCAATTTACCAGTAGCTTGAGATCAGGTCCATAGTCAGAAGAACCTAGCTCCTCCTAGCTGATCCAAAGTGTTGTCAATCCGCGATAAGGATAGGAGTCCTTTTTGGTGATGCTGTTGAGCTTTTGGTAGTCTATTACTGTGCAGTTGGTGCCATCCTTCTTTTTAACAATCAGAATGGGTAAAGCCCATGGGCTCTTGGATGGTTCAAGCATCTCTTGCACTAATAGTTTGTCAATTTCCTCGGTTACTACTACTTCTGCCACCTGTGATTGGCGGATCAGCCTTGACCTGATGGGAGGATGATCTCCAGTGTACAGCCTATGAACCACCCCCACGCACATCCTTGATTGTGGTCATTGACAGCAAAAATCCCTTTATATTTTTGAAATAAAGCGATTGCCCTATCCTTCTGTGGTTCTGACAGCCCCATTAACTCGTCATGGGATACAACGGTCATTACACTGAGCTGTGGTTCACAAGGCAGACAAAATTCCTTTAGCGAACCAAACTTGTGAACCAAAAGAAGCTCCTCAATGGGAATTAATTGTAAGTATGCCACTATTTGGTGGCGGCGGATTTTCAGTGGTATTATTTGTAGATTTGAAAGTAAAACTTTGATCTCCCCTTGCCCTGGTAACAGAATTCCTGGGGCCATGTGGGGCTCAAACTGTGATTGCTGATATGGCCCAATAACCTCCTTGTAGAGTCCGTCTGGAATCTCAACCACCAACTCAGTGTTCAATATAACTTGATGTCCAGATGTAATAGATATAGATCCGACTGCTCTGAGCGGCAACCCTTGATATTCATAAATCTGTTGAGGAAGGGCCCAAGTTTTGCCCTTTAACCAATGGTAGTGTACTGGGATTACTCCATCACTATAAGCTAGATTGATATTCCCCATATGCACTGGATCATTTGGCACTCCACTATAGGTGAAGTGAATTGGGATTCGCTGACCCAATATTTCAAAAGTCTCATCCATCATATCAATAACAGCTCCATAGTGTCGCAAGAAAGTGGTTCCAATCAGCAGGTCATAATTGCTATTTGTTAACACTATAGCTGGGGATACCACAACAATAGAACCAAACCACAACGGAAGTGCACTGTATGCTCCCTCAGAGATTATGTTATCCGCTCTAGCAGTCCCATATACCACCCGATGGTCCACGTCCAGTTTTAATGACAACCGGGCCACCAACTTTGTGGAGACTATATTGACAGGGGCACCTGTATCTATGATGGTACGGACTCAGGTTTTAGCTACAACCAGGTCACAGTAAGTACATTTGGAGTAGGATGCATTTTGAATGTTTATACCGTGGACATTCATGGCGTTTCTGTTTCCAAGAAAACCCACAATCCCCTCACCAATACTGGGGTATTGTTTGATAATAGTGTTGACTGGAAGAGCGACGCTTACCGCTTGCAAGAAAGGTGCTTCAGAGGAGGGGTCTAACTTTTCAGGTGAAACCTGGTTAAACATTTGGCAAGCATATGGCTCAACTTGCAACTGGGACCCCTCTTTTGCCACAGCTGCAGACTGCACTCGTGTCAGAACATTCACCCTCCAACCAGCTGCTGATATAATACTGACACATCGGCCATGGAGCTTCCACTGAATATTCTAAAGTGGATTCAGGTGGGACGTTTGGGTTTGATATAGCGGAGGTAGATAGTCCCATCTCTACTCCGCTCTAACTTTTCCCTGGCAGTACTGTTCTGACTGTATGCAAGAGACCTGTTGATTGGGGCACCACCAGGCCATGTGCCCTTGTTGACTTCATTTGAAACAGCTGACCTCATAGGGCCCGCGTCCCTGATTAATGCAAAACAAGCCATGTCGAGAGTTGGGCTAGACATGATAAGTGGAAACAGGGGTAGGGTAATAATTGGGCCAGTGACCATAAGCAGGTATGGGGCGGAAGTTAAACTGCTGCGGGTATCTTGGTGGAATGTGAACTGGACTAGCAGAGTTCCCCATGTAAGATGATTTGGCAGTTATAGCAGGATGAATCTGCTCGGTATTAGGTGGAGGGAAGTTGGCAGATATACAGTGCAGAAACTGAACAGTTTTAAGCAATGGTACATCTTCATCCAACATTGAGGCCATAACGTTATATAACTCACAGTATGGCTTTACAGCAGAAGTCATCGCAATACATACGTCTGATTTGGATAAAATTCCAGCCCCAATTAGCACATGAGCTTCCACCATAAATCGCTCAGCAAACATGATTAGGGTCTCATTCCGTTGAAACTTGATGGTCAAAACTTTGGCCTTCCGCTGGGACATTTTTGCAGGTCCACTGAACAACCACAGCACCGTCTCTTTGACTTCTTGGTATGTAATAGAACTTCTGGAAAGGTAACAGATGACTTAATCAGCACTTCTGACGTCCAAGGTAGAATCAACAATTTTGCTTTCTGTCAATCTGAGACACCTTCAGTTGCAATTTCAAATCGCTTAAAGAACCCAGGAATATTCCCTTCTTGATCAAAATGGAGGCAGCTTATCGCTGCAAACCTTCTGGAGCAGCTCATCTTGTTTTTTCAGCACAGTGTCCAAAGTTAGTTTTAGTTTTGCATAGGCAACTGACCCAGAGTGATGAGTAAACTCTTTATCAATGCAACATTGATGTGACATAGCTGGCAACTGATATTTTATCATATACAAATGATCAATGGGCCCCCTGTAGTGAGCACCACTGTTATAAAATTGGCGGTTTTCCATAGATATGCCAATGGATTTTTCCAGGGTTTGACCCACTGAGCAATCAGGGCCAATGATATGATGATCGTTGCCCTCAAAACAACAGAATAAACTTTTATCAATAAACATGGAGCACTTGCTCCCACAACTTCTTTATTGAATATAATTAATACTGCGGATTCTTCTTTTTCCACTTGTTCTCAACTTACTTAACAACCCCCTTCCTGATCATCTCAGATCGCTTATATTGTTTAAATTTATTGCAAGGAAGGCTGACCATGGGATGGACAATTCCAAATTTGACACGAAAGAGACAAAACTTAGTAACAGGGAAGGCACCCCAGAGAAGTGATGCTATCTCTTGTTGCCAGCGGGAACGCCATTTACGGGGAGGGGGAGGGAGCGTGTGAAGGGGCCATAGCCACAATTGAGCACGTGTGGAGGAAAGGGTCTGATTTGATGAACCAAACTGGGAACCAGGAGGAGACCAGCTGTTGGTGATGCAGTGGGAGGTATCCAAACATCCACACCTGAAAGTGGTCCACCAAATGAGACTGGAATCTGTGGACAGCTTCTGGGAGGGTGGGGGTGGAGCCTGCAATGGCATCCAAGACAATCTTGTGGATAGTCCACATGGCGATTGCAACCACCAGAGCATGGAGGGAGGGTGGAAGGGGGAGGCCATTGATAAAGCAAACATATCTCTTGACAGACTGAAGGGATGCGTTTGATCCTGGCCCAGCAGACGTTGAACTTCGCGCCATATCACTTTAGAGGTAGGACACTTCTCCAGGCGGTGGAACAGCGTTCCATACTGGCCACACACGACGCAGGATGAGTGTAAAGCGTTAGAGCGCTCAGCCATATGGTACACCCGCCTCAGACAGCGCCACACATGGGAATGGATTTGAGGCTGCAACAGAGGATGGTGTGCGTATTTCCAGATAGTTTTTTGGGTCTCAATGGAGTAAGGGATGTCCATCATGTCCAGGTAGTCCACCCTGGATAGGACATGGGGCCGTGTGGGGATCACACCATCTTGGATGGGTAGCCCCTGTACCTCTTGTGTGAACTGAGGAGAGGGGCGGCATCTCTGGGCTGTGTGTCTGCTAATACAAATTCTCCACTCAGCGCTCTGCATGGAGAGGAGGATTCGTTTGTAGTGGTTTTTAGTCCCGTGAGGACCTGTGGCCGATGGGTGTGAAGCCAGGTATTTTATCAGGGAGTGAGGGTTCAATGGATTGTTGAGGCCCAAGGCGCAGGAGAAGTTGGAGTGGGACACGCGGGACCAGTGTTGGGAGGGGAGCGTAGGGGCGGTGACAGCCGCAATCCAGGCGCCAAGGATCTTGGCAGAATGGGCTTTGAAGTCAAGCAGGCCCATGCCACCATGATGATGAGGGCCAAACATGACCTCTAGCCGTACTGGTGGTGGGCAGCCTGACCAAAGCCATCCTTGCAGCAGGGCATACAAGGGTTTGAAAAATCTTGGGGAGAAGGGGATGGCATGGGCTCCAAACCAGACTTTGGAGAGGAGCATAGAGTTGGCTAAAACAACCCTGCCAGTAAGGGAAGTAGGGTGGTCTCTGAGGGAGGCGATGCGCTTTGTCACGTTGTCTAGAATATGACACTCCATTACTGCTGATGCGTACCCGCCTGCCTCCACCCACACGCCCAGATGGCGGACCGGCCCTATGGTAGGGTGTGGCATGAAGGGGAGCACCAGTGGGGAGGTGTGGGGTGAGCTGGGAGGGCGAGCACGTGTGCGAGCAGATGGGCCGGGCTTGGCACTGGTTGCAGGGGCCCAGCAGGTTTGATACCGACCAAGGAGGATTTCAGTTTTGGAAGCATTCAGTGCAGCGTTACTTACCCAGGAATACTCCTGTATGAGATCTTCAAGTGTGCGTGCATCTTTATTATTAGACACCCCAACCACACAGTTGTCTGCAAACGCCATCATCTTGACTGGGGCTTGGCCTGGCACATGGACCCCAGTGAGTTGGGCATTCACGTTTTGAAGTAGTGGGTCAAGACTGAAGTTTTATAAGGGTGGGCTGAGGGGGTCCCCTTGTCGCAAGCCCCTTTGATGGCGGACTACTTCCGTTAGGAAGCCAGGGCCATGCACTGCCATTGTTTCAGATTCCATGAGCAGCATCACCCAGTTGATGAAGCGAGGGGGTAAGTAGAATTGATGGAGGCAGGCCCTGAGGTATTCCCAGTTTACTCTTCATAGGCCTTCTGTTGGTCCAAGACTACAAGTGCCCCAGAGGCTGTAGACTGGCATGCGTTAGCCAAAGAGTGCACGTTGTCCCAAATCGACCTTCTGGGTATGAAACTGAATTGTTCTGGGGAGATGGTGACAGATGCTAAAATCCCTAAATGGTTATCCATGATTGTGGTTAACATTTTTGTATCCATGTTAGTTAAAGAAATGGGGCGCCAGTTGGCTAAGTCTAGCTTGTCCCCTTTTTTGAAGAGTGTGACAGTGAAGGCCTCTTGTCCTCCTGGTAGGAGGCGCGTTTCCAGAAGGCTCTGGTTAAGTGAGGCAAACAGTAGTGAGGATATATATTTGAAGTACTTTTTGTAGAATTTATATGGAATGCCATCTGGGCCTGGGAATTTCCAGTTTGGTGCACCGCAGATGGCTGTCCATAATTCGTTTGGAGTAATCAAATTCATTATTTCTGGGTATCAGGAAATGGTGCAGATGTGGGTTCAGTTGAGAAATTCTGCCACTTCGGCCAGCTGAATTGGATCAGATTGGTATAACTCAGAGTAATACTTTTGTGTTTCAATTGCCACTTCAGCTGGCGTATCCGTGATGGAATCATCTGATCTTCACACCTGTGTGCAGGCCACGCTCTGGCGTGGTGCAAAAATTTTTTAAAAAAATATGCGGTGCACTTGTCACCCTCTGTAATGCGTTTGGCCCTGTACTGAACACAAACCCGATGTTTGTGTTGCCTTTCGAGCATGTTGAGGTGGGTGGCTGCCTCTGCCCACTTCTGGCCCCATGCAGGGCTGTATCCTGTGGCTGGGATATTGGACTCCAGGTGTACCAACTCTGCCAGAGCGCACGAGATGATGGCTGATGTGGCTCATGAGCGTTGGGAGGAGAGGTGGCAAGAGTGGCAGATGGTATCCTTTTTGAAGGCTGCCCATGTGGAGATGGGGTCCGCGCAAAATGGTGTAACAAACTCTTTTTCCAAAGTTGCTGATTCCACCCAAGTGGAAAATCCTGGTGATACAAGTTTGGGAGGGTGGAGTTTGCACCAATGTGGGGCCTTAGCCACTGTGACAGGCAGGTGGTAGGTTATCAAGACCAGCCGGTGGTCAAAGAATTCTATTTTTATTGTTTTGAAGTGGAAAATGTGGGGTTGGAATTTCGCCGGCGTAAGGATAAGGTCTATGCGGGTCATAGACCTTAATTGGCCATTGTGGACGTGGGGTCACATCATGTTTTCAAGCAGTGGGGCTCGTCGCAGCAGCGCATCCATTAACCCAAGGGTGGCCTTTAGAACGCAAAGTTCTACATGACCCTGGGGGGCATGGGAGGAGGAAGGCCAATGGTCCGTTGGTGTGTTTAGCCAACAGTTCATATCGCTGACTATGAAAGGGTCTGGGGGTAATGGGAGGGATTTGACTGACAAGAAAAATTCCTGACATTCTCGTGCACAGGTTGGGGCATAGATGTTGATGATAGCGTGTGCCACGTCAGCCCATGAGAAAGTGACAACGAGGACTTGGCCATTGAGGAAGGATTCTGACAATAAAAATTTGAAAAAATTGTTTTTTCAAACTAGCACCCCACAGTGCTCTGACCAAAAGGATAGGGATGGGAGGAGCATGGTTTTCCAAGCACCCTTGGAACCTCATGGACAGTGGGACTCCTGGATGGCCAGGATATCCATGGGTAAATTTTTTTGTAAAAAAATCAGTTTCCTAGCCCAGGACGGCAAGGCCTTGAGTCTGGCGATATTCAATGTCCCTAAAGTGAAGGTTTCCCCCATCACACCTTAGGTGCAAGGGGTGGGCACCCAGGCCCACTAGCCTCCTCTAGATCCTCATGGGCCTTCACAGTAGCGCGGGTGTTTGCAGCAATGCTATTGGTAGTTTTATTGATTTTAGCAGAAAGGTTCGCATTGGCTTTTGCCTTCATTTTTGTTTCCCTGACATCAGATGAATTTTTTGCGGTATGGATGAGTTTAGTGCGCCATCGAGCAGGTCAAAAAAAATTTCCAGGTAGGTTGGAGACCAAGTCAGTTTTGACTGGAGCTTGGTTGCAAAGATTGGGTGAAATTGAGTCACCCATCTGATCCTCAGATTGGGTGGCCCAATCAGCATGGGCTTCCCAATCTGATTGGTTGATGGATTCCTGAGTTGCTTCCACCGCGAAGGTTTTGATGTCCTCCTGGTGTTGGGAGTGTGGGATAGCGGTGGTGACTTTGGCCGCTTCCTTTGCCATGGCCCTGCGGGCCTGCTTAGCCTTCTTCTGCTCTTGTGGGGAAATGGTTTTACCAGTAGGTAGCAGCCTTGTGCTCCCCACAGGAAAGCCTCTTTGGTGCTTGCAGTTGGTTCGTAGTGCACCTCTCTGCTGGCCATGGCCGCTGAGGGGTGCTCTTGGAATGTGATGCCCTCCTTGGTGGGGCATGCATGTGCCTTATGGCCAAATGCATCATAGTGGGTGCAGATGGGGGGTGAGCTGTCCACAGTTACCCAGAAAGGGTGGGTGGTGTGCCCTTCAATATTGATATATGTGGAGTGCAGGATCTGGGTTAGGTCCTTTGCGATCTCCTCAGTTGGGGTCAGAACTGCAATGGCTTTGCTGGTGCACAGGTGTGGCATCAGCATAAAGTGTTGCATCTCAAAAGAATGTATTTTGCCGTAAATGGCGAGACCATCTTTCAGGTGTTGCTCCAAAATGGCACATTTTACCGTAGTAGGCAAAAAGTCAAACGTGAGGAAAATTTGGTTTTGATTTTGTCCATCTGGTGCATTTGGTTTTGACAACCCATTGCCCTTCAGGGAGGTTGATCATTACGCGCACCACAGCAGCTTCATCTGCTGCCTCCTTGTTTTTGAAACTGAGGTCCAGCCAACCATGTGACATGGAGTGAGGTGCAACGTACACCGTGGTTGGGAAAAAAGTGTGCACATCCCCACAAAATTTTTCCCATAGAGCTGTTTGTTGGATGTCCAGAAACACACGGACTCCGTATTCCACTGACAAGAGTGGTTGGGAGTGCGGCATGTTGATATACTGGTTGCATCTCGCTTTCCAAGTGAGGATTTCTGGGGAAATAGTGACCGCCAGTTTTTTTAAATTTTTTTCTATTCCACCGGTTTCTCTGGGCGTTTTCAAATGTTTGAGGCTGCGGGACTACCACCTACTCCTCTTACCTTACTTGCCCAACTGCTCTCTGACATGGGCGCAGACTAATCTCCTCTGTGAGATTATAAAACTAGAATCAGACTTGAATTGAATAAGTTGCAAAAGTGATTGCAATGTGAGAGAAAAGTTAGCTCACTTATATTGTAGCAACTTAGGGATGCTATGGCTTCTATGGCTTAGTAATTTAATTTGCCATATCTCATTGGCTCTGTCAATATGTTATTTGTTAATTTCACAATTGCCTAATTTGAGGCAATTTCCTCATAACCTGATATCGCCTCATCTCAAGGCACTCAAATAATGATTACTCATATTGAACTCAGTGGATCCTACCCATTCCACTATAGTGACTTAGGGCTTATCATCCAGTCATATCAGAATTGTGACAGCAAGTGACCTGCTTAGGTAGTAGAACTTGTTACCCATTAAGGCAGTTCCTGAAACAACTGATCAATTTGCTAGTTGCAGGTGGCATCACTCATCTTGCAACTTAATCCATAAGTTCTCAATTGGTCAGTGATGAAACCTGACTGATCCCAATTGGTACACCTGATAGTTAATCATTAATCAACTATAAGATGCTCCTATTTTCATTGGCAATTCTGCCTGATGAGATCTTAGGCATTCATCCAGATTGATCCCCAATGGATCTGACCCAGGTGAATAACCTAAAATCCCCCAAACTTGTTACCCCAAAATCAGGGTTAACTGATATCCAATTCATTTCACTTTAGGGAATTATTCCCTAGTGATCACTGGTAATCTAGTTAGCTGGAAATATGAGCAAAAATCCCAACACTGAGCCAGTGGTAGATCAGCAAGGCATATCCAATTTGTTCAGGTGTATATCATGTGCAGCGTTAAAAGTGCTGTTAGGGGTATAACCTTTTAGAAACTTGGCAACCACCCACTGGGTGGCTAGATTAACCAATTGGAGAACCCACTCAATAATCATCAGGGCTAAGGTATGAATTATGACATGCTTTTCTGGATTAGTGGAGAAATCTTGTAAGAGCATGGCAGATGTATCTATGATAAACTAAAAGCATTGGAAGGATCTTATCGAGGGTAGAGAGATTAGATAGGATTTAATCTGACAACATACTATAGGAGGGGCTGTTGTTTTTTAGATAAGGGGGAGAATCAAAAAGGGGTATACACTGGACTGACTTGAGGGCATGAGGGTGTGTTTTGATTGGTCAGACCAGGGAAAAGTGCAATAGGTGAGAGATTTATCAAAAATTTGAATTCACTAATAAATTTTTTGATATTGTTAACCTTGGTTTGGGTCCCAGTTCAGAGCAATAGTCCTGATTTGACCCAGGTTTTTTGGGATCAGTCCATTTATGAATCTTGTTCTACCAGAATTTATTCCAGCAGATTAAACAATTGGTGTATACTTTAGGGTTGATTGACTAAATTAGTTTATCTTCCTTAATCTGTTAGACTATAAGTGTGACCCAAACCATCTTTACTAGACTGTTACATGGTAATTGGAATCAGAAAAATATTACCATCATTTGGGGAATCTTGTGTAGGAGGGCAGTGAGTGGGATGAGCCCCTAAATCCTTCTGCTAGCCCCTAGATTTCTCTACCTCTCTACAAATCCCTTATATCATTTTCTACCAAGACAGAAGAGTAAAAGGGGCAGAGAGGAATTCATGGGAGCCAGGGCCATAACCCACCACTCATCTACCACATAAGCTAAGTCTCTCAGTAAAGACAACTGGTTTTCTGGTATCTTGGGCCCCTTCTTATGGCAGCAGGAATGTTGGTCCAGTTCAAGCAAAGGGACTGTGCTTCCAGACTTATAGTTTTTAAAACATTTGCTCAAGTTTTTTACTTATGATTATTGTAATTAAAAGGTGACTATGCACATAGCAATAACTTTTGCTGATAAAATTAATGAGGTCTAATTACTTTTGATTTTTATTGCTAGAACTATAATTTCTTGCTTTCAGCATTAGGAAAAGAGTGACGCATTGTTTCTATTGTATACCTCTATTTATCCTCCTTAATACTAGCCTCAACATCAGCATGCTCTGGTTCTAAAACATGGTTTACTCAGTGAGCATCAAGTGAAAAAGTAAAGCAATGTCTACTTGCTTATAAAATACCATATTTGCTATACATTAAGATGTTATATCAATAGATTGTGCTCGCTCATATAAAAGCTCTCTGGGACTTTAACCTGCAGAAACCATGTAGCCATTTTCCTAAACAGTGGGTAACCTATTCTGTGAGAATCCAGCAAACAAAGATGAATTACATTAGTATGGATGGCAAATACACTATAGCTCATGATTATATTAATTTTCTCATTTATTCATCCTTTAATAAAGTTATACTAAAATAAAATGAATGATAAAAATTATTTTCATTAAGTTTGGTTAATGTAATGTTTAGATAAATAGAATTGCAAATATCCTGATTGAATTTAAAAAGGTAGGATTTTTAGCAAAAGGGCATGCTCACCTCAAATTAAGTGTTACTAGCTTTAGCTTTTTCGTTTAATACCTGAAAGTTAGCATATTTTGTATAACATACCATTTATGTTTTACTACTATCCTTGCAGAAGTAATCTGCAACTTAAAGTCAAACCAAGTTTTTGCTTGTATAATTAATCAGCCTATATTCTAGACAGATTATCATCCTAAGTTTCCTGCGATTTCCCTTAATTATGATCATCTGTTTATTGGTTCGTAAAAGTATATATAATGTTAAGGTGATTATTTAACTTAACTATTGTAATTCTATCTATTCATTGAATTATTAGCGGTTTTGTTGCATAATAATAGATTAACGCTTAATTGTTAATTTTTTACTAGCCTAAACTAAATAAACATAGTTTAGTCCTGAATGAAGGTCAAAGCTTTGAGATAAGATTAAATGACAATTAATATATTGCAAGGCGATGTTAAAGGCCATCCTGATAAAAAAATCGGCAAATGTAATTAAAAACCAACTTTCACGAATTTAAACGGAATACTTTAATTTTCTGTAGTTTGAGGAGAATGTCCTGATAAAGATAACTTCTGAATAAGTTCAAGAAGTCGGGTTGTATCCTTTTGACCTTGCTTTGGAGATACCAAATGATTGACGAGAGACCAACCAGATTTTCCGTTATATCCATCATCTTGGTTGCTTATTACTCTAAACGGGTTTAACTTTAAACTTTAAAAACGGTTACCGTATTTGGCTTTCGATTTTGGCCTGTCGGGCTGAGAAGTACTCCTGCTTAAATTTTTCAAGGGCCTCCTGGGCCTCAGCAATAATTTGCGCATGTCTTTCTTCTTCACGACGATCTCTGTCTCCAATGCGATCCTGAAATTGAATCCTCCAACTCCTAGTTTTAATTTCTAAGTATTTTGAGCCAAAAATAAAGTTTCGTTCTTTATAAAGGCGAAAACAGGTAATTATGAAGATTATTTAAAAGAATAGCAGGGCAAAGAAACAAGGGGGCGCGGAAAAAATAAAATATCTAACAAAAATTAAAATTTTGAATTCACTTGTTCACCTTAAAAACTCCGAATCCTCTTGCGGAGATAGGGCAGTTGATCTAGCAGTCAAATCAGGATAACGATCTGCTATGATTTGATTTGAACCACTTGATACCGGAGGACTGGAAAAAGCCTGGGGTTGAGTGAAAATTTTACTAGAAGACTGAAAATAGTTAATACAAAGGATGAAAGCATAAGTTATGCAACTGCGGGTCGGAACCAACTAGTACTAATAATAAGTTGTGCAGCTGATAACTAAAAGAATAAATAAAATTGCATATAGCAAAACTGCTTCAAGCACCATTTAAATACGAAGCATGTGACTTTAGAAAGGTAATAAGTCTAAGGCTAAACACGAAATATAGTAAATATTAAAAATCATACTTGAACACTGGAAGAGTCAGCCAAGGCCTTGTTAGATGTAGATGACGTTGGCGGACTAAAAACATAAGGACCTGTGGTTTCAAGTGAGGTCTCAGGTAAAGGGAAATCTTGTGAAGGATTTGCTGCTGAGGTATTCACAAAAGAATTTTTCGTTGTTCGTCGTATCTAGAAAATCGGTATTTTCACCCAATATAGCCTTCTCTCTTGCTAAAAAGTCAGCTGTTGGGTCTTCACTCTCAAAGTCTGCCCCTGCGAAATCATTTGAAGGGAAGTCTCCAAAATCGTCCATTAAAATTTTCTTTAAGTAAAACTAAAGTAAAAAAGTATGATTCCTAGAGTTTTAGGATTACACTAATGAAGCACGCTATAAACCAGCACGATTCTTTATATAATCTGCCTTACATTTAAAAATCGCGCGATAAAAAGTCAACTTTTTTAAATTAAAAATAATAATCTAGTAAGAGAGCAATATAATCAGAGCTATTTTTGATTGTAATTGGCATTCTCAAAGCTCCAAGTGGTAACCAATCGTAGATTTAAATGGCGTTGCAACTGATCCCAAACACGTAACAGGGCCACTCAATTTTCATCTCGTATAGTTAAAATTGCATTCATCGAAAACTTCAATTTGAACTTAGAAATTTTAAACCGTTATTCGATAATGAAACAGTGCAGTTAGGTATCTGTTTAGCATAGCCATAAGCTTAATTATTAGCTAATAACATTAATAAAATTAAACTTTTTATGTGCTGAATCTCGGGTAATTCAAGGGATGTCTTATTTATATCAAAGTAAAGTAAAAACCTCAAAAGAGTATGATGGTTTTTTTACATTTTAAAAATGTTTTAATGAATTTCCCTTTCCTTTTAAAACTAAATGGTCACATCTAAAAAAATGCATCAAAGTAATGATTTTGCTTATAAAACTTTTTGATATGGGGTTAATGATCCGAAAATACTTGCCTATGGTAACCTGTGCAAGTAGTGTCGTGGCTCAGGAATCCCAGGTTGATCATGATCCAAGCCTCGGGTGACATCTCCGGTTTCGGTTTGATCAGTTATTCAGTGGTCGGGTGCTGGTGTGGGCAGGAGGGCATTTCTCCTGAAATGTCCGAATCATCGTATTGGGGATAAAACCTGATAAAAAACAACTGGAAAAATATGAAGTAATTTAAATAGTTTATCGTGAATCAGGAGCAGGCTTATATACCTGATCTATGAAAATCTGCAAAGGAAAAATGGGCTTAAAGGGTTTCAAAGGGAAAGTAGATGAAAATGAATAACTGGTAGCAGGTATACGACAAGGGATGGGATATCCACCAATGGGTTGCTGATCTTGGCAGTAGTGTGGCACTCCCCCTATTCATTTTGATACTAAATTTCCTATAATTGAGATAAGTCTTGGACACTTAAGACTAAGTTGTCCAGAGGTGAAATAACGGTCCTTTGGAGTCTCCTTGGCAGTTGTTCAAGTTGGTTTAGCTGAAGTCACATTTTGGAAGGGCTGAATAAAGTTGGGTGGAGGGGTAACTCCAAATAAAGATTGGAAGGGAGTATGATAGGATAATTCCATAAAACTGGATAGGTGCAACAGGTACCAACCATAGCATTTTAATCTTCAGTCATTCCTAGTTGGTAGTGCCCAGGGGAGAAATCAGTAGTAGAGGGTACTTTGACACCCCTTAGGGCTCTGAGGGCATCAGCAATTGAAGGCAAATGGTATACATTTATTCTCAGATGCCATAGCAGTTGGCAAAGTCCAGGGCAGGTCAGATGGGTGATGCAGCCCATAAAAGGGTTTTTTATTCTCAACTAAGTGTCCAAAAGCTGAAGATAAGTGGTAGGGGAATTGGGTAACTAGGTTAGTGTTATTAACATCAAGGTGGCAAAGGTCCTTGTTAACTTTTAGCGGTAGTGGGTGAATTCTGCTAGCTGAATACACACTTTCAATCCCACTGAGCAATGGACAGACAATATGAAGATCACCAATACTTGATAAACAATAATAAAGTACTAAATAAGAATTTATTGCTCCAACAATACTATTTTATTTAATATATATAAACTAATGGGCTACTTCCACCAACCCTTTCCTACTCTCTCTTTTCCAAAAAAAACCCTGCTCCCATTCTCATGCTCAACTCTTAATTCTTGGTGTTCTTATTCAATTTCATCCCTTCCACTTAGTAACTCTCTATTTGCTATAATTTTAGGGGTTTTGTCCCTTCATTGGGGCTCCAGAGGAATTTGCTTTATTCACCAAACTATTATTGCCTCTATTAACTCACATTAATTTTATATAATTTCCTACCCAGTCTTTAGGATTGCTCCAACAATTGAAATACAATCTGCTGAAAATATGGCTTATCATCCAGTTATACCATTTTCTTGACATTACCCCCTAGATTGAGCAATAAGTCTCCTATTGCTTATATGCCCAAAGGAACTTTTAATGTACTCAGTTGATAATTTGACCACCTTCAGTTTTCTTAATGGTGTAGGCATCACTACCAGTCTTCTCAATTATCTCAAATGGTCCAGTCCATATGCTAGCAAGCTTGTTCTTCCTTCCAAATCCATGTTGGTCATGGAATAAGACACAATCTACTATGAAAAACTGTGGGATTCTGCTTCATCTACTTTGGTCAGCCACCTGATTGCAAATCATCTTAGCTAAACTAATAGGATAAGCTTCAGTTTAAAGCTTTATCAGTGTGTCTGTTAAGTTGGTCAAATAACGCTATGGTTCTACTCCTCCAGTGCCCTCCACACAGAAGTAAAGCAACGCCGGCAAAGCTGGATGTCTACCATAAAGTAGTTGAAAAGGACTCTTACCGGTTGACAAGTGGTAGATGATATTTTAAGCAAAGATGGCAGTGGATAAGAAGGTACTTTATTCAGAAGGGTGATTCTTTATATAATTGTGGAGAATGTTCACCAATGTTCCGTTAACCTGTTCAACCATCTCATTAGATTCAGGGTGGTATGGTGTAATTAAAACCCTGCAGATTGCCATTAGTTTGTCCAACTTGGGAAGGAAATGCAACATGAAATTGGTTCCATTATCTGTGCGAATAAATTGCATACAGCCATGTCACTGTATGACACACTCCATAATGAACTTACCAACAGTGACAGTCCCTAAGTTGTATATTGCTCTTGTTTCACCTACCTTGTCAGGTGGTCTATCACCACTAGTATGTACTTAGAGCAGTTTGCACCAGTCAGCAGAGGCCCCACCACATCAAGGGAAACAGTGTGCCATGCAAAACTGGGCTTAACCAGCTGGTAGGTAGCTTTCTTATGGAATGGTTTCTCCACTTGACACTGGTGACAACAAGCAACCATCTCAAGTATGCCATAGTGCATGTTCCCCAATAGTAGTGTGATCATAAAAACTCTAACATTTTCTGCAACCCTCCATAACTACAGTCTTTTAGGCATCCACAATAATTGCTGGCCTAGCGGAAGATTTCAATATTCTCAGTTTCATTTATTCAATTTGCTTATATAGCTTTTCATTGCGCAAGAAGGTATTCAGCTTAAGATCATCTAGCATTTTGATCACTTGTGGCAGCTCATTGTAATCTTTACCCAGAATTATCTTCTCATATATGATGTTATCCAAATCTACCATAATGGCTACCATTGGTAATTGAAAGGATAGTCTGCATTTTGATGTTTCACCTATGGCCAGCGTACTATCCCAAAGTCATATGCTTGGAGCTTCAAGGCCCATCACATAAGCTGCCCTTCATGTTCCCAAAGATTCTGCAGCCACCTCAAGGATTCATGATCTATTACCACTTTGAATTTCACCCCGTGGAGGTAGACCCAGAACTGTTTATATGCATATATTATCACCAAACACTCCCAAATAGTAACAATGTAATTCTTTTCAGGGCATGTTATGCTTTGGCTACAATATGCGATGGGATACTCCACACCATCATCTTCTTTTTGGGATAACACCATTCCCATTGCGGAAAGAGAAGCATCCATTTTCACAATAAATACCTTCTCAAAATTAGGGTATTGAAAAATGGGCGTGCTAGCCAATGCAGTTTGCAAGACATCAAAAGAATTTTGACAACAGTTGGTCCAGTCAAGGGTAGCATTTATCTAATAGTTCAAAGAGCGGAGCTCCAATACAGCTAAAGTTAGGAATGAACTTCTGGTAGTACCCATATTTCCCTAAAAACACCTGGATATCCTGATTATCACCTGGCTGAGTCCTCTTGCATATAGCTTCCACCTTCACTGGCTGAGGACTAAGCCCTTTTGAGACTACTACAAAACTGAGATATTCCAGTTTCTCCTTAAAAAAGTGTCACTTTCAAGGATTAATTTTTATGTTGACTTCAGAGAGTCAGCGGAACACTTGTTCCAGGTGATCAATATGTTCTTTGAACGTCCGCAAGAACACACTAGTATTGTCATGGTAGACTAGAATGCAAGACAGCTTCAGGTCACCTAAGATAGTGCCCATAGCCTTCTGGAACGTAGCTGGTGCATTGCATAAACCCTGTGGCATATGTGTAAGCTGGAACAACCCCTTTGAGGTGATTATGTCGCATCTCTTCTGTTCTGCCACTGGGAACTCTATTTGACAGTACCCCAATATCAAGTGCATAGTGGAGAAATAGTTGGCACCGCCCAGATGATCTAAAGCATTGTCAAATTGAGAAAGCAGGTACAAATCTTTTTTATAAATGTTTTTAAGCTTCTGGTAGTTGATTACTACTTGATTGGTGCTATCCTGTTTCTTGACAAATAGCACCAGTGACACCTAGGGACTCTTTGATGGCTCTAAAATTCTCTTCTCAATCAACTTATCTATCTCCTCAAATATAACTTTTTCTGCAGCTTTGAGTGATGGATAGGCCTTGACAAAATGGGAGGGTGATCTCCCATGTCCAACTAATGCACAATTTCACATGTACATCCCAAATTGTGGCCATTAGATGCAAAAAATGCCTCAGTATTTTTCAAACAAATCCATCACCCTGTCCTTCTGGTCCTCCAATAGGACAGTTAGAGCTGCATTCGGAACCACAGTCATTTTGCTGGATGAGGTTTTTACAGGTAGCCAAGGTCCTCCCAAGAACCAAAGTCATGTATATGGTGGACCTCATCAATAGGAATTAGATGAAGATAAGCCACCACTTGGTGCCTTTGAACCTTTATAGACTCCTACTGCAGGCTCGTTATTAACACCTTCACTTCCCCCTGCCCTGGTAACAGGAGCCCAGGAGCCACATGGGGTTCTAGCCACAATTGCTGATATAGCCCCATAATTTCCCCATATAGCCCTTCAGGGATTTCTATTTTGAGCTCCATCCATATTATGACCTGTTGCCCAGAAGGTATGCTTAAAGCACTTGAAGCACGTAGCGGAATACCATTGTGCTCATGAATCTGGTTAGGAAGAGCTTGGGTCCTCTGCTTCATCCACCAATATCAAACGGAATCACAATAAACTATATGTGAGATTAATTTGACTGGTGCGGATTATGTCCTTTGGGACTCCATTTGAGGTAAAATAGATGGGGATCCGTTGTCCCAGAAATTAAATGTTCCTCTGCTATATTTATCACTACCCCAAAATTGCCGCATGAACATGGCCCCAATCAACATTTTACAGTTGTTATTAGGAAAAACCACTATCAGAGAGGATGCACTGACCAAACTAAACCTCAGAGGCAATGCGCTATAAATCGCCCTCTGACACAGTGCTCTGTGCCCCCGTGGTCCTATACAATACTTGGTGTTCCACATCAGGCTTCAGAGTAAGCTTAGCCATAAGCTTGGTGGATATTATATTAATGGAAGCGCCTGTATCTATAATTTCCCAGTTTATGTATTTTGTATAAAAATATCACAGCATGTACACTCCAAATAAGAGGAACTCTTGTTGTATGTTACATGAACATCCAAGGGCTTTTGGTTATTCAGAGAAGTGATAATACCAGCACCAACATGAGGATACTCCTGGGCAATTTTCTCTGCTGGAATCACCACGTTCACCCCCTCTAGGGTTGTAATATTCGTTGAGGTTCCACCTTTGACTCTACCATTAAGCTCAAGGATTTGCCAGGCATACAGCTTTTGAACATCTCAGAGGAACTCTAAGTTGCATTATTTGTGTCTCTCCCTCAGTTTGAGGCCAAGATATCATAGGGGGTTTATTAATATTATAAATCGTCAGGGTGAGTACCAGGACCAACACAAAGTGACTTGTGGGAAAATCAGAGAAAATAATTTGGATTAGAAGAAGTAGAGCGTCCCGTCTCTACTCCACTTGACCTTTTCCCTGTTTGATCAGAGCAACCAGTACTGCATGAACACTCAGATTGCCTGGACAGCTAGCCGCATAATGGCCTTTTTGGCTACATGAGAAACAAGCACTTGTAAATGACTCTGATCTGTATCACACCTGAAGGTTTGGTTTGGAAATTAGAAAATAGATTGTAATTTGGCTGAGGATGAGCCTGTTGAGAATAATTAGACAAAAAGGACCCTCTAGAAAGTTAAGTGGACAAGGATTACCAACGGATTATGACTGAGTCATTGGTGTCCATTTACTGATGGGGATTTGGTAGCAGTTGCAGGGGCTTTCTGTTACACAATGGGAGCACTAAAAGTGAAAGATAAAAGGCTTAAATGATTGAGAATTTTTAATAGCTTCGCTTTGTCTTGAAGAATGTGGGCCATAGAATTATACATTTCTCAATATGGCTTAACAGCCGCTGTCATCGCTATGCCCACCTACTCAATAGTTAAGATATTTGCTCCCACTATGTTTAATTAAATTTCGTGAGAACTTATGATAAGCAGGTGCTACAAAGGCTACGAAATTATTAGTTCTGTGGCTCTAGTAAAGATTGACACAAGTGCAACGATTTTATTAGTTCCTTTGCTATAATTGATTCCAATTGGAAATATAGTATCCTGTATGAATAGACCAAAATTAAGCTAAGCAAGACAGAAAATAGGGGTACATCATTTGTTAAAAACGAGGGATATTTTTAGGGGTAGATTTAGTAGTTATTTGTGAGGATTTTTGGGATGCACCTGAGGTAAGATCTTTCCTATTAGATGAATATATTCTGATTATTAATACTATACTTGTGATGTCCAGATCTGATAAGATTCTTATTTGATGAGACTGACCTTCTTGTATGATATTTGCCTCATCAGATAGCTTAGCATCATCCTTAAGAGAAGGTTGATAACTTTGAAGAGTTGATCATTGGTCTTATCCTAGAATCAGATATCTCTGATGTGGATTTTGCAATCTCATTAGACCAAGATATCAAATCTCAATCTTGAGTAATTTTGGTCATCATAGTTGAATCCCCAACAATGCCCCCTCAAGATCTTGCCTAGGGGGCACATACTTATGAAGAAATCTACTATGCACTCTATTGATAACAGTACCAGTATCAACAGCTGCAATGGAGTATTCAATACCCCAACAATAAATAATATGGTAAGGACCAGCCCATAAGGTGTCAAGTTTGTGAATCCTTCCTCCCAGCCTATGATGATAGAAGAGTACAAGATCCCCGACTTGATATTCAGGTAGCGTAGGTCTACTAGCGTTGGTTCTTGTTCCCTCTTTTAAGGTGGTAGCAGCAAGGGAACTCAAAGCTAAAGCTTGTACTCAGATGATTTCATCAGCTAGTCTCCTCATAGCTAAATCAGTAGTTTGCGGGGTAGCTTCCTCAAGTATAGGTTGTACACTTGAGGGGAGAATAGGATCCTGACCATATAAAGCTTTAAAAGGAGACATTCCAATTATACAATGGTAGCTAACCCTATAAGCTAACATCGCACTAGGAAAATAGAGATTCCATCTACTAGGGTCATTGGAAGCCATCTTTTGAAGAATGGCTACAAGGGTACCATTTGCTCATTTGACCACACCATTAGTAGAAGGATTGTATGGGGACGTAAATGACTGATAGGTACCCATTAATTTAGTAAGCTCAGATACCACCTGAGAAATGAAGTTGGTCCCATTATCTGATAACAGGACTTTTGGGCTACCATGCCTGGTGAAAACTTGCTTAAAAAGAAAGGATGCAGTAGCCTTATCGGTGACCATGGAAACTGAGATAGCTTCAATCCATTTAGTAAAATGGCCAATAGCTAATAGAATATATCGATGTCCATAAGTGGCAGTAGGGAGAGGGCCCACCACATCAATACTCATAGTAGAGAAAGGTTCTGAAGGTCCCACAATTTTGTGTTGGAACATCAGATTTCCACCACGTTGTTGTTGGCAAGTGAGACAAGTCTCCAACACATTGTGTACAGATTCCAGCATGTTATCCCAGTAACAATGATTTTTCAACCACTGTAAGGTCTTAGCGACAGCTCCATGCCCTACAGTTTGATGAGCCTCCATAATAGTATCAGTCCTTGCAGAGGGCTGAATAAAGGGCAACCATTTAGATCCCAACTTCTTGTATAATGAACCTTGTTTTAACCTGAGTATCTTTGGTTAAGGATTGTAGCTTCGATATAACATCCTTAGATTCACAGTACCAGAGCTCAGGTCTACCAATCAAATCATAGATGCAATCCTCCTCAGCAGAGAATAACGTTAGTATAGGCAATTGAGAAAGTCCATCAGTGTTTTGGTGAATAGCTCCAGCGTGATGTTGAATTGTAAAGTCATAATTCTGGAGCTTTAACGCCCATTAGCTAAACGCCCATCAGGATCCTTCATTTTTTGCAACCACTTCAAGGAAGCGTGATCCACGATGATTTTGAAATGCTTGCCATAAAGATAAGGGCGGAAATGCTTGATGGCGGACAAACTGCAAGGCATTCTCTCTTGGTAACGCTATAATTGCGTTCAGCCTTAGAAAGGGTTTTACTATAGTATGCAATGGGGTGATCAACCAGGTTGGTATCATGTTGAGCCAGAATGGCTCCAATAGCAATATCACTGGCATGAGTAAATAAAATTAAAGGTTTGGAAAAATCAGGATGGGCTAAGATTGGTGCACTAACTAAGGCTTGGTGCAACAAGATCAAAAGCTTGCTGCTGCGATTCTTCCCATACAAAAGGGACTTCCTTGTGCAAAAGGTAAACTAAAGGCTCTGCAATCTCCACAAAATGGGGGATGAATTGTCAGTAATAACCAACCATCCCTAAAAACACTTGGATATTGTGCAAGCTTTTAGGAACAGGCATGTCCAAAATAGTTTGTATCTTATTAGATAAGGGTAAAATCCCCTCGCAATTAACTTTATGACCTAAGAATTCCATCTCAGTCTTAAAAAAGCACACTTGGATGGTTTTAGCTTAAGTGAAGCACAATGCATCTGACCAAATACTTCCTTTAAATGAGCCAAATGCTCATTAAAAGTGCGAGAAAACACAGTAACATCGTCTAAGTATACCAAAACACAAGAAAGTTTCAAATCCCCAAACAAGCCATCCATGGCTTGTTGAAAAGTAGCAGGGGCATTACAAAGCCCCTGCAGCATATGAGTGGGCTCAAATAACCCCTCACTAGAGATTAAAGCACATTTTTGATGGTCTTCCAGAGCCAGGTCAATTTGCCAATAACCACTCACAAGGTCCATAGCTGAGAAGTATTGTGACCCAGACAATAGTCTCAATGAATCATCAATGCGAGGTAGAGGATAAGAATCCTTTTGGGTAACAGCATTGAGCTGATGATAGTCCATAACCACTCTATGACCCCCATCCTTTTTCTTGAATGAGTAGTAAAGGAGAAGCCCATGGACTCTTAGAAGGCGTTAACAGCCCCACATTGAGGAGTTGTTTCAATTCCACTGAGACCTGAGCCTCCTCAACTTTAGATTTGCAATATGGTTGAGCTCAAATAGGGGGAGTATCCCCAGTTTTCACCTGATGCTGCACATCTTTCATTAGTCCAAAATCTCCAGGACCTTTGGCAAATATATCTGCATACTCTTCAATCAGAGCCTCAGCTTCATGCTGTTGTTCTGGAGTGAGTGAATCCCCAAATTTGACGTCAATTCTAGCAATGATAGGGGGATCTTCCAGCCCAAATTCACATAAATCTCCACATCCTGAGATGGATAAAATTTCACTCACAGGAGTAGGCTGCACATAGGCGATGGGGTTATTGCAATTCAATTGCATAGGTTGAGAAGTGAGATTAGCTAGTAGAACTAAAACAGTCCCATTATAGGCAGGATCAAGGATACCAGGGCAGGGTAAAGCCTCCAAATGAGAGGGATTTTGGTTACCAAAGATCTCTAATACATGATCAGTGGGTACAAATACTTGTACTCCCGTATCAATTATGACTTGAGCTTTTGGGGGAATGGTAATTGGAGAGTTAGAATATAAAGGCATTCCCTCAGAGGCACAAGCTGATGGAGGTGGAAGTATAGTCCTTGGTCCCAAGATTTGGTACTCAAGACGAGAGATAGAAGTGGGGTATTCCAATAAGCAAACACGTCGTTTGAGTTTGCCTTTGCTATTGGGAACATCTTGTAGAATTAAAGGTACTTGGTACCCAATTAAAGAAAGGTAATTGTCCTTAAGACTGATTATTGCATCAAAATCAATGAGAAATTTGGTTCCCAAGAGCAGGTCATAGCAGTTGTTGTCCAACACTACTGCAGGGGCTGACACAACCAACTTTCCAAAGCGCATTGGAAGAGAGGAATAAGCTCCTATAGATTTAGTGTAGGAAGGACCAGCAGTTCCATAGTCTTGAGAATGGTTTAAGTCTGGCGCCAATTTGATTTTTTTCATAAGCCTGGACGAGATTACATTGATGGGCGATCCCATATCAATGATAGCCAAAACTTTCACCTTATGCATGATGACTTCCACCCAGGTCACATCAGTGCCAAAGTTTGGGATTGAAAACACCGAGGGATTAATTGATTGAATTGAATTAGAAGAAGAAGAAACAGAAGCGTAAGCAGAAATAGTATCTTTGTTGGCTAATTCATCAGGGATATCAAGCTCACCAGGAGCGGATATCACATAACAGTCTGTAGAAGAGTTAAAAGGTTTTGATTGAGGCACAGGAGGTAGGTCAGCACAGGGAGCCTCATGCCCTATGCTGACTCCTCTTTTTTCGACTCCTCAACTTGTTTTTTCCAACATTGAGATTCCACATGACCCACGAGACCACAATAAGTGCATGGCTCCTTCTTTGGTTTAGGTTTGGGTCTAGGTGGCATTGCATGGATATAAGAATGAGGGTTATTAGCGGAGGTTGGGTGTACCACACCATTAGGAATCTCCATGAGCGCTTCTTTGATGTCAATAATGGATCTGAAATTTCTTTTAAGTGATTTTAAATGTAGTAGCAACTGAGTGCAAGAAGTGAATGCACTCATTACAGCCAATATGGCATCATCTACCATAATCTGGTCACAAGTAGCAAGAGTCTGGGCCTCATGGTAGAATCTTTTAGTGAAATCTTGGATGGACTCTCCTCGTTTGATTTGAATACTCATAAAGGCTTGCTTTTGGTTAGAAAAGGATTTGATCACTCCCAAATTCCTTAATAAGGGCGGTCTTCACTTGAGCCCATGTATTGCAAACCTTCAGGTGAGGAACCATGATTTCTTGAGCGAACTGGCTTAGGCAAGAGGTAATATGCCATACTTTCTGTTGATCTGTTGCCCCATCCATTGCACGCTCATAGACAAAGAGAAACGAATGGATGCTACCTTCACCCGGCTCAAACTTATCCTTAAAGGTAGGTTTGAAGGTAGTGGGTTCATTACTCAAAACATGTACACCTGATACCATGACCAGATCAGCTTCAGAGGGTTTGGATTCTGGGATATGAGCTTGAGTGGGAATTTGGTCAACTTGTTGCCTTAAATGATTGAGGTCCTCCTGTAAATTATGAACCCATTGAGCAAGATGATCATTTGCAGGTTGTTGATTCAAGTTAGAAATCGCAGTGATCATCTCTTCCTGCTTGTTCTCAAGTACTCTGCATCTAGCAGTTAACCGTTCAATGGAAGCGTTTAACCTTGCAAACTGGGTTTCTTGTGTAGTTTGGTTAGCATCGCATAGATGATGAGCATTATCCACGCCATCCAATAAGTTGGTTAAAGAGTAATCTGGGTCAGTTGGAAGGCCTTCCAATGATAAGAAACACCCTTGTGCTATGGCTCAGATTTGGGTTTCTAATGCCTGTACTCTTGATACTAGTAGAATTGAAGGTTCTGAATTGTGAATTGAGGAGCAGGGGAGCCAGGAGGGACCAGGGGTCCTTGTGACCCATCTCACCTGCTGGCCCCGGTGGGCCTTGTTGACCCACAGGACCAGGAGGACCACGTTCACCAGGAGGTCCTGGGGTTACCAAAGGGGAACTAGGTGGTCCTAGTGGTCCAGGAGGACCAACAGGGCCGGGTCCACCTTCTCTGATAGTATCCACAATTTGGACAAGTTGTTGGAGTAGCCCATCAAGCTCAACAAAGCGCTCCTCATGTTGGACCTGCAATTGTCCCAGTTGTCTCATAATCTCATCCTCAAGGGTGGTGATATGGTGGTGAATAGGATTAGTGACATTGCTAACCTGCTGAGATACTTCTTGGCTGATGTATCCCACAACTCCATTATCAATTCTCACCAACTGGTTATGTAGATTGTTGATTTCTCTTCTATTATTGAGTATGGCTTCCCAATTATCCTGATCCAAAGTTAGAAGCCATCTCATAAAATGAGGATAACTGAGAGTGAAATTGTTGCGCCAGGGTCAACTGGCGTTGGATCTCAAGATGATGCAACCCCAAAATCTGGAGTACATGGTGAATAGCGGGATGTACATAATGCCAGAGGTACTGCTCAGTTCTAGCCAAACCAACTTTGGTAGGTTGTAACACCTGCTCTGTTGTATAAGTTCATCATATTATCAGCAACTTTAGATGCTTAGTCTCGATTAGGACAAGCACCAGGCTGGATAGCCCCCCTTATCAAGCCTTTGACCATTTCTTCTACGTTTGCGGCTTGAATCTGATAATTATTTTGGTCAGGGCCCTCAATGGCCAAGTCCATAGAAGCTTGAAATTGCAGATTATTTGTATTAGCGGAAGGCATCTCTTGCCTGTTGGAGTGTACTCATTGGGTGATACTCATTGATTCCTCAGAAGAGGGGCTTTCTTCACTAGACATATTCATCATTGTGAAAGTATGTTTTCACCAGGTAGCCTCAGAAGCAGACCTGGCAGAGAGCACCAGTATTAGAATTTCATGAGAAATTATGATAAGCAGGTGCTATGAAGGCTATGAAATTATTAGTTCCATGGCTCTAGCAAAGATCAACACAAGTGCAACAAAGTTATTAGTTCCATGGTTGCTATAGTTGATTATTAATTCCGTTACTATAAATGAAATGGAAATACAGAATCCTGTATGAATAGACCAAAATTAAGCTACGCAAGACAAAAATAGAGGTACATTTATTTGTTAGAAATGAGAGATATTTATAGTTGTAGATTTAGTAGTTATTTGTGAGGATTTTGGGATGCACCTGAGGTAAGATCTTTCCTATTAGATGACCGATATTGCTGATTAAAAATACCATACTTGTGATGGCCAGATCTGATAAGATTCTTATTTGATGAGACAGACCTTCTTGTATGATATTTTTCCTCATCAGATAGCTTAGCATCATCCTTCAGAGAAGGTTGATAACTCTGAAGGGTTGATTATCGGTCTATCCTAGAATCAGATATCTCCAACGTGGATTTTGCAATCTCATTAGACCAAGATATCAAATCTCAATCTTGAGTAATTTTGGTCATCATAGTTGATTCCCCAACAAAGCTTTTGAACCTGGAGCAGTGTATAAAAGGCAAGTTTCAGTTCCACATATTGAGATAACTCAATAACTGGGGTAGTACGCCGTCAAGGTGAACCATTGCACCATGACTTGGCAAATATGAAGCTTTTTAATGTGTTGATCAATGGCCCCTTGTACTGAGCACCACTATTAGCTTTTGGCAGTAGTGGGTGAACTCCGCTAGCTAATTGCACAGTCTCAGTCCCAATAAGCAACGGATGGATGATATGAAGATCGCCAGTTCTTGGTAAATAATAACAAAGTACTAAATTAGGAGCTATCATACCAATGATACCAATTTATTCAATATATATACTAATAGGCTACTTCTGCTAACCCTTTCCTACTCTCTCCCTTTAGCAAAAGACCCCCTGCTCCCATTATCATATCCAACTCTTAATCCTCAGTATTCTTATTTGGTTTCAACCCTTCCGCTTAGTAACTCTCTATTTGCTAAAATTTTAGGGGTTTTGCCCCCTCATTGAGGCTCCAGCCGAATTCTCTCTATTTGCCAAACTATTATTGCCTCTATCAACATTATTTAATTTAGCATAATTCCCTACCCAGATATTTAGGCTCTCTCTGACAATTGAAATACAATCTGTCAAACATATGACTTATCATCCAGTAATATCAGTTTCTCAAAAGTTAAAATTCAGTAAAGTGGTGTCATCAACATCTTGTTCAAGCACATTTTTACAATCTTGAGCTAATTGGGGTAACTCCCCATTCTCAGGGTCTGGTGAATGAAAGGACCTTGGGCCTACTAGAAATCTTCAGTACATAGATAAGAAACAAGTTGAGCAGGGGGTTGATCTAAGGTGTCAGGATTTTGGGGGAGGAACTCCAACCTGATCTCTAATAATAGGGCCCCAAAGCACCCAGCGAGTTAAAAGGCCATCAAGGCCCAAAGAAAAGCTAAAACGGAAAAGTAATTGGGAAAAAATGGTAAGTTTATTAGAAGGATCCTTGAGGTATTTATATGACCTCAAGGAATTGAAAAAGGGAAGGGATTGGAAAGTTTTGGTATGGATTGATGACAACAATCGAGAAAATGAATGAATAATTTACATGGGAATGGGCGCATCCTCGGCATAAGTCGCTGGTGCGCCCAAAAAGGATAATTGATTGGGTACTAGCGCTGAAAGAAATTTCGCCATGACCAAATTGAGTGGTCAGCATCCTCAGCACTAGTTGCCGGTGCCAAATTTGAATTTAAATAATAATTTAATTATCAGGGCCAGTCCATGATACTTCAGATTGGGCTCAACCCAATATAATGGGGAGCCCAATCTGGCATCCACCCAAAGGCGGGTCGCGACCCCTAGTTGGGGCTTCCCCCAATTTAGGGAGAATCCTGACACAAGGTCAAGTGAGTGTGGGTATACCAGATAGGCAGTGTTTTTATCCCTTGGCCAGTTTATATGTACCACTTGTCATTTTTGAAGTTGGCAATGATTTTGAACTCTTTGATAGCTTGTCAAGATAGCAGCATCAGGAATATTCTTGGCCAAATACAATGGCATCAATTGATTGTACTTTTCCAGCAATCTCAATAGGCAAATTGACACCTGACCACAACAGGACTGTTATAAGCTGCCAACCATCAGGAAGACAAAGTCACTTTTGGAGGATATATTTATAGCTGACATTGAACAGGAATTCCTTAGTAACAATGTTAGCAGATGGTCTTACTTCCAAGATGATTGGGAAAGCATATCAGAAAAGATTTCTTTGAGTGCAGGGTGCTCCTAGGTTGTTAAAGAGGGTTTTGAGCTTCTAATGGATGTTTCAGAGTTGCATATGGATAATGCTTTAGTATAAATCTTGATATAAGGCTGGACTTGACTTGCATAAATTGCTGAGGGATACTGATAAAATAATAATTTCAAATTCTTAGTAGAAAAAGTCCCTCAGGTTGATAGGGGTAACTGGTCAAAATGGGGATAATTAAGGCAATTTAAGGAGATACTGAGTAGCAAATTTTTTAGAACTAGTTAGCTGGGTCAGGTTGATTGATAGGGACAGTTGAGGCTTGTTTTTGGACAATATGAGTTTAGGATTGAGGGTTTTCTTTTCCCTTCAATTCATTTTGATGTCTGAAGATAAAGTTGGTTGGACGCAATTCCTGGGTAGTTGATTGGACTCAAGGATTTTCACCATATTCCTCTATTAGGATTTCATGGGATTCAGGCATCTTTGGAGATCTGGCATCTAGTAAATCATCAATCTTCACTTGCTTCAGGAATTTGGGGTAGCAATTTTTGGCGTGGGTGCTTTCAGGTATTCATAGTTCAGTAGAGCTTAATCCTCATTTTCTTTAGTTAGTAAGGGGTAATATTTGAGCTCATATTTTTTAATTCCCCATCTCTTTGGCAACATATTCCTCCAAAAGTAAGGCCAACTGATCAGCTTTGTCTGAGGGGGCTTCAATTGTATACTAAATTTATTATAGGGTTTTTGAGTTGGGATATCAGCCATTGCAGGTTGCATGGGAATTCTGGGATGGGGAGGATTGGACGGCGAACTGGAGGGGGCAAATTGCAGGTCTCAAGGTAGGTGGCGTGGCCCAGGTTTGTTGCTCTCCCTAATAAGGGAAACATACACTTTGATGAACTATCTGGCACTGAACACAATGGGCTCAACATTAGCAGAAGTGATGCTCGGGTTGGCCAATTAAAGCATCAAAGATTGTAGTAGGGCTGCTGCCCCTGAAACACATGGTCAATTGCTGGTTTTGTTTGGTGAGGGTGTGAATATGGTGGTTAATTTCTGAAGTTATGTTAATATCAGCAATTAATAGATTATCCTTATTGTCAGAGGCATCCAAAACATCAGTCTCTGAATTTGTAACAGTAGAATTTTAAGGTTTTATTTTAGCGGAAAGTCACCATTCTCACGTAATTTCAGTAAACAGCAATATCTTGATCCACACAAGTTGGTTGTGCTAGATTACTGCAATGAGGTAAGGGTTTTTTAGCCATCAAGGAGCCAGTAGAGGAGTTGCTGATTAACTTCCTTGCAGTGGCAGTAGGTCATCTGTCCCCAACGCCCCATAAGTTCCCCAAATTTGGTAAAAAATTTGTTAATACTTGAAAACTTGGAGGTGAAGCTAATAGAACTTAAATATCATTGTATCACCCCCTTGGGTTGGGACCACCTAGTGCTGAAAATGAAGCTGATGGAACTTTTTGTGGAGTTAAGAGGCTAAAATCTGAAATTTTTTTAGGCACATGCCATTGGGTCTAAGATTCAAAGGCAGATTGGTAATATGCTATTTTCAAGTGGTTTCAGTAAGCAGGATAGTCACTTCTCACAAAAGTTGCTAGGAGTTACCTCCATAATCATCTCCACAAACGTTATAGTTTTCCACCCTTTCATCAAAGGGTCTATGATCAAATTTCTCTAAATTCCGTTTTGTTCAGGTTTGTATAAAGTAGATGGCAGTCACGGGTTGGTAGGTTTATTAGTATAAGCTCTGGGGTGTATTTTCAGGCAAACAGCACATAAGAATTAGATCAGCCTGCCAGCCTAGGTGTCAGAGCACTTGAATGGCAAACCAGAATGCCAAAGGCACTGCTGCTGGTATGATGGATATGAAACTGGAAAGGAGTTTCACCAATAACTGCCAGTGAGGCAGAATCTCATACAGGCACATAATAGAATACCAGACAAACATGGACGTTAACCCCAAGGGGTGTGAGAGTGTTGGCGGAAAAGGCGGTTTAATATCAACATAAAAAGCTAAACTTTGAGGCAAAATTTTATTGCAAAGGAAAAGGAATAAAATTGACCAACAATTTTCTCAGTGCAAAGCAACTGGTTTGATAGTGGTCAATTAAGGAGGAAACAAGCCAGGATCAGGTCCCACAAGTTCAACCTAACTGGCAAATTGTTCGGAAATGGGGAACAGATAAGTTAACTGAGTTCTGACATCAAAGAATTTGGAGGCAGGACGAGTTGCTGTCAGTTTAACCTTGAACGCCTGAGATGAGACTCAACTACATTTACAACGATTGGCGTGATGGCATTTAGCCCGGTGAGCAGCGGGAATCCCCAAGGCCACCCCACATAGGGGTGGTCCCAATTGGTTGGGAATGGGTTTGTGATGCCCAACCCACCTATGCCCAGTCAGTGGGCCATTTGTTCAGTTAAAAGCATTTCATTGGCCACAACTCCCAATTGGATGGAAGGGAGCTTTAAACTGTCATTGATGGCATCTGATGCTGCTAACCGCACGTCAGGGATCATGCCCAAAGATTTTGGGAGGGGGTTAATTTTGATGATTGAGGAGTTGACTGAATCAAAACTGCCGGCAATTATGGCTGATGAGTCAATCTTAATTCTTTTCAACTATGTAGATCCTGATCATCAGGCTCATTTCCACTCGTTTTTAGACTGATTACCTTCATTTCAGCAATTTTGGTGCAAATTTCCCTGATCAGGTGTACAAGTTTGGGAGAGGTGAATATGGGCACCGGGGGAGGGATCCAAAGAGGGAGGGCTGTTACCCAGCGCTTGTCTACCATGTGGGCAAGATAACCCTAGGTGATGAGAGGTACTGCCACCCTCTTTGGAGCCTTTTTGCTTGGAAATGGGAAGAGGGCCCGTTTGACACAAAGGGTACGTTCCCCTGGACTTACATGTATCCCTGGCAAGATTACAACATTGTTGTGATGGCTCATGAATCCTAGGCTGATCACAACCTAAGGCTTGGGCAGCATGCCCAGTTATGGTTAATCAGTCATTTCAGGGTTAGGCGTTGGTGTATTCAGGAGTGCATTCTACCAAAAATATCCAAATAAGCATATTGGGGATAAAAAATGATAAAAACAAATGAAAACTATATCAGGAGAAAAATTTGATAGTTTATTGGGAATCAAGAGCAGCCTAATTTACTGGATTTATTATAATTTTGCAAAGGAAAATGGTTTAAAGGGTTTAAAGGGAAAGCAGATGAAAAATGAATATCTGAAGGCAGGGATAAGGAAGAGGGAGGGGATATTCTATAATGGATTGGAGATCTTGCAGTAGCATTGCAGTAGACAAACAGTCCAACAAGTCTTTTTTTTGCAATAATACTTTCTACCACAGATTGTGAGTAAAAAATCACTAAATTTCATCATATAATGCCATTTTCATTAATTTTAAACACTTTTGCTATGTCAAATATCTTAAAATTTATTTTCAAATTAGTTTTCACTTCAACTAATACTATATTTGGTAAATTCTTTACCAAAAGTCTAAGCAAACTTAGCATGGTACTATAATTCTAGAAACTACAGTGAAAGCAGCTCCAAATGTTTTAAAGCTTTCTCAAGGTATGGAAAAATGTAAAAAAGTGGTGACTATATAAGACCAAACAGAATATCTCAACTAATTTATGAATAACTTTTTTCTTTTGGAAAATTAAACCTTGCACAAGCATTAAATATGGAATCATTGATTACTAAATCATAGCATAGTTTGCTCAAAGGATAACTTTAATAACTTTATAATACAATTGAAGAATATCTACATTAATGTTTACACCAATACAGGCCATCAGAAGGCCATCTATATTTTGGCTTATGGAAGGCTATAAATTGTACGTTAAAAATACTAGTAATATACCATAATGTTATCAATAATACAAGAAATATGCGAAGTGATAATCTCTGCTCTACTAAATTACCTAACCTGATATAGCTTATGGGCCTAAAATTATAGTATTTTAAAAAGAGCTCACTTGAATATCTTTCTACATAAATGTTAAAAACCCTTTCTATATCTAATGTTATCCCAAATAATTGCTAACACATGCCATTATATACCAAAATTAATTTAAAAATTTTTTGTATTAACAACTTGATCATAAAATCTTTGAGAACTTGAATACAAAAAATAACTTAACAGAATTAAAAAACTAGTTATCTTATCTACCTTAACACTCTCTAAGCAGATTAATCATTTAGCATTTGTTTAAAAGAAGTGGAGCTAGTGTTATATTATGCATAAGATTCTTGGGATAGCTTCAGTTATAACATTTGCATATGTTTATAGTTACTTCATAGGTAATAATATACTTATAACTTAACATAATATGTGTGTTAAAGTGGTTGTTACAAAATCTAGTCTCTAAATTTTAGTTCTAATATATATATCCCCATTAAGTGCAATTCTTATTATGTCTACCAATAACAAATGTATATCAAAGTCAAAGGTATTTATGAGATATATAGTATACCAAAGGTGTTATTAAATACTTAACATACTTAAAGTTTAATAAAATTAGCTTTCAATGCAATAAAAATATCAAAGACAGACAATACTAGTCTCAGAAGCTCAAATTAAAATAAATTCTAAGATATAAATAAAGAGCCCTATTTAGAGTCCAAGACTGTGCCTCTTGGATTCTGATTGGCGTCCTCTTGAAGCCTCAAAACTATGCCGCTTTAGCCCCAATGTTGATCTTCATAAAATCCTAATATTTATTCTTGGACTAAACAACCTTGATAAATTTTCCATAGCCATTTTCAGAGTTTACAAAGATAGATTGCTTGATACTCAACTTGATTAAATCCCCAACCTCTTCAACAGACGCTGGAAATTAAAAAAGTTATACAAATTAGTTTTTACATCTCTTGCAAATGTATTTAAACAGATAAACTGTCAAAGGTAGAATTGCACCTTTATAGGTATAGCTTTCTGAAGACAGTATACTTTGATATAAATGTGTATATTAGGTAAAAATATAGTTTTTATTATTTATATATTCTTTAGTTCTGCTGCAATCTTGTTTGGTACTTTCAGCTTTAAAAATATGATAGATAACCTAAAGCTTAAGTTCCTCTGAAGCTAGTAGATTCTAATTGATTGTATATACAGGAAATTGTGTTGCCACATCTTTCCTTTTCAGCATGTGACCCCTCCATTATATAAAATGGAGCTTTTGGAATGTAATCCATGTGTTAGCCTTCTCCACAGTTCCTAAAACTCCTTAGGTTTACCATTTTTAGACAGATAATAGGTTTTCTACGCTTTTGTGGGGGTTTGGTCATTATTGGGACAAAGATCAGATACATCTTTTTAAGAGCATATAAGAGATTGACTGATGGGAATGTTTAAGGTGAATTGCCTGAGAAATTTTGATATTTTTTGACTGACAGGAATGTAATTGGTTTAAGGCATCATATGTTTGCCCAACAAATCAATAGGATTTAATTTATCAAATTAGGGTCAAATGGGAAATATTTTGTAATACTAATATTTTGGAAAGAAAACATCAGTAAAATTTCTGAAATCTTATTGAAGGGAAGATATCTGCTGAGAGACACAGATGGTGAGGCGAGGTGGTCTGGGGTAGTACCCATTTTCATGAAGATGCAGTTGGAGCATCTTTGAGGTTTATTGAATATTGGGTATTATTACTAAAGTCAATATCATATGGATGGTCAAACTATATTATTGAAAACGCCCTTCCTGCTTCAAAAACTGTAATTAGGGATGAAAAAATTATAAGACCTGGTTTTGGTTTACAACATTGCTTGGTGCAAATTTTGATCTTTAAAAGAAAATACAAAAGGTTTACGTATTTTAATTGCTAGAATCCAGTCAGGATTTGAAATGACAAACAAGCCAAAATCCCTGCTCCTAAATTGGGCCTCAACATAAAAAGCTTAAACCAGCATGAACATAACTTTACCCTGAAGGCGCCAAGACTAGATTAAATCAAGAAGCATCACACTTTATGAGAATAAATGGAAACACCTTCAGGAATCCTGTCCCTGCTTCCCAAGTCACAAGAGGCACCGACCCACTTCTGCAGTCATGAGGATGACGCAGTACATTGAGGGCGCTACCAGGCAGTTGATTTGAAAGCAGTAAAAAAGCATGATCTTATGGGTCACAAAGGTCCCTGAGCACCATATTATTACACGCCCTATAGATATAAACGTTTCTAACTCAATATAATAGTCTAAATTCACTATATCTTTTATTTTTTGATCGCTCCACTAAATTTTTAGCTTTGAGCTGATTTTTAACTTTAGTGACAGTCAAGATAATTTTTACACCAAGAGAAGTGGTGCTCACTACAGGGGGCATGACCTGTTCTAAGTGAAAATTTCTATCACGAATAATGAGAATACTACAGTTGTATAAATCAATCTGCTTATCAGTTATGAAGAATAACTTGATGAATTAGTACTTTGTGATATGAAGTACTTCCCACGCAGCATGAAAGTTTATAATTTCAGGCCACGCTCTAGTTCTTTCTACCCTCAGTTAACAGAAATTAGTATCAACTTCAGTATGAGAACCTTTTTTACACTAATGGTTCCCACCCAAAAGGGGGAGCCACCACGCATTTTTATTTGCAAATGAGCCAAATAAAGGAATTATTAAAATAAAAAATTCCTAATATGGCAACTCAGCTAACAGCCTAGGAAGCCATATAAGAAGGGGAGGAAGCTTTGGGGAAACTTTTGTCCAGTGCATGCTTTAGCTGGTGGACCATGGTGGACTGCATTATGGTGGGAGCATCAGCACATGTGGCATGAGGAGGTATAATTGTGGGTTTTCTTCAGTAATGAGGCCAGAGTGTCCATCGCCTCAATGTATTAAGCAAGTTGATTCTCAGCAAAAGTGATGTGAGCAGGCACACAAGTAAATGACTTGATGCGCCAGCTGGTTTCAGGATAATTGGGGTCAAAAAGAGAGGTATTTGCTGCGTCAATGCAAGCGTGGATTGCATCAAAAGCATGCTCCTCAATTTCATATTTTGCATCCTCCTCAAAATCATGAGGGAAATTTGGGACGGGAATACCCTCAAGAAGGGGTTCCATCACCCCATGGAGTTGTTGGAAGAGGAGGGTGTTGGCAGGAGCTGCAGAGGCTTCAACTGCTATCTTATTTATATTCTTATAGATGGGATAACCGTTTTTAGGATGGAAACAGTTGGTGCAATTTGGGAAGATCGATAAAAAACTCCTCCAATGTGAAATTCAGTTTAACGTTATACAACTGGTCGTTTTCATCAATCCAATTGAGAAAATCAAAAGGATTCAACTCGGCTAACGCCAGACCAGCCACCATAGTTGGCACGTTGGATGCACCTGATTGGCTGTGAAATGTCAATCATGGCAGCTCAGCTGAAACTGTTTCAGCCATTGGCTCAGGTTGCCATAACTTGATCAAATTTTTAAAAATCTTAAAATTTTAATTGGCTGTGGCTTTAGAAGCCACACCAGAATTCGCCAAGGTTGGGGTGAGAGAATCAAGCCCCACTCAAAAAATTTAGGCATGGCAGCAGCCAAGCTGACGCCGGAGGGGGAATGGTGGAAGCAGTGGAGACAGAAGCCAAAGGGCACTTGTGCTTCAAGTGATCAAGCTCAAAGCACAAGGAGCAAATAGTGCAGCCATTCTTGATGTGTGCCCAGAATGGATGATCAGGGGTGGATCTGATTACCATGCGAGGGGGAATTGTGAGATGGGTGTTGCGATGGAATGAGTGATCATTGCAAAGGCGTGTGGCCCTGCTAAATGAGCACTATATTTGGAACCATGAATAACACTATGAGGTCTGTGCCATAACTAGCCAAACCCTACATGAGCTTGTGGCAGAGGCGTTTGGGGGAAAGGTGGGAGGGCAACCCAACAAAATGGACCACCAAAGTGGCATCATCCAGGAGCTGTGTGCGAACAGTGGGGATAAGGATATTTTTGTAGACGATTGGCAGCTTAGACACTACCGCCGCATCAGCCTCAGATCAGTTTACAAGGTCAAAATAGTATTTGAACGGGCGAAATTTAATATATCTGGCAGGTTTGAAAACAGCTATAGTCATCTCAATGATGGCTGCGGCCACATATGGGAACATATTCCCATATTTGACCCAGAGGCCAAAATGCAGGTTGCTCCAAGGGAGTACCAAAGGGCTCTGGAGCACCACCTGTGTGCATGTGAGATGGTGGGCTAAGTCCTGAGGTGGTACATAACGCCCGGTGGCATTGGGAGGGCTAGCAGAGACAACCCAAATGCGCTTTGGCAGTGGCCAAAGAACACCAGAAGGTGGCGCAACACCACACCAAGCTGGGGTAGCAGGCGTCGATAGCATCAACATTCTAATTAAACTTGCTCAATTTAAGCGGCGGTTTCTATATTTTTTTAAAAAACTTAAAATTCAGCTTCAAACTAGTCAATCGAAGCAAAAGAAAGGTTCAGTATGAGAACCTTAACAACATTATTCAACAGTTATTAAATGGCATTTACTCCATGGATGCCCGCTCCAGCTGCTTCCACGCCTCTTCAGTGCCTTCTACTGTGTGGGATCTTTATACCTTGGCCCAACTACAAGGGGGAAACTGACCTTGGGGACTGAGCGCTACCTTTGAAATTTTGTTCACCCTGTTATTCATCACCTCCTCCAGTTAGTCAGGTTTTACCATCATAAAGTCTCCCAACAGCTAGGGCTTACCAAAACTTTACACTACCATGTAGTCAATTTCTACAACGCGGCCTCCTCCTTCCTCCAAGACAACTGAGAGGCCATTACTAATAACCAAAAATAAAGTAATGAAGCCCAAGGCCAAATTGTGGTGTTGGATAGTGGGATTTCATGTTACCTCAAAGACCAACTTTATCAGAATATACAACTCCTCAAGGCTTCTCTGAACCAGCGCCTCTACCAAGTTGAAGTTCAGATACAAATCCTATTACAACGCTATCAGAAGCTGGCCTCCCGCAACTACACCTCCAGGAGTAAGGACATGAAGGTCCCTGTGGGCCTTGAGGGACCTCTGGCCCCATGGCACCTACTCCCAGAGACCTTGATGACCTTTGGCAAAAGGATATATTGGCAGCCCTAGCTGCCTTACATAATCAAATCTATATTTAGCCCAGGGATGTAAACTATGAGTAGACGGAGTCCCCCTAAACCCAAAGGTTTTAATTGAGGCATTTTCAGACAAAATGGATAATTTTAGCTCATTCACCAAGCTTAGTTATAGTCACATTTCTCGGTTAAAAAATCTCGTTGAGGGTTTGAAACCCTTTTGATCAACCTAGAGAGTCAGCTTCTTCTTCAGGGCACCGATATTTAAGCCCTAAAGAAGCAGGTTGCCCATAAGGCTTCTATTTCCTCCCTTAACCAAAACTGGGATAGTATCCAAGATGACCTTTTGGGCTTAAGATGACGGTTGGACCACCAGGCCCCCCATGACTATGCGGAGACCAAGATCTCCAAGCCTGCACCAATCCCTGGCGTTACCACCCTCTTCACTACTTTTGTAACTAATTTTGAACCTAGTTTTAATGATAAGTTCACCCTAGTCAGGAATGCATCAGCTCTTTCCTATATGTCTATGAGAGTTCCATGGAGTGGTTACCAACTGGCAAAAAATGAAGCATATCCACACCTGTTTTAACAGCACTGCTTTATGAGATCATGAATCTCCACCCAAAAGAATGCAACACCTGGGAGCAGGTTCATACAGCCTTAGTCCAAGAATTTGGCAGCAATCAAGCCCTATCCAACCAAAAATATGCATTCATAGATATCTTCCTAAATAAGAGGAGAGCCCCATAGAGTTTGCCAGCCGTTTCTATGCCCAAGTGCAACCCTTGATTACCACCATTTATAGCACCTCAGACAACGCCATTACCGCTGTAATCTCCACGTTGGGATCCTATCTGAAGTCCAAATGCATATGATCGACCAAAAGAATGTTTCTACGTGCAATTGAGAATTCAATGAAGAAATAATAAGATCCCTGCGACGACCCTATATCCTAAGGCCACCTCTTCAGCTCCTCCATCCATCCTCAGGTTCATGTGGTCAAAAACCATAAAAATCCTTGATCCTGATGCACCTACTGCAATGGCTTCCAGCATAGTACTAAGATATATTGGAAAAATTTGCTGATGAGGTGAAAAAAGGGCCTTCAGCATAAAGGATGAGGCAATTTAAGCTGAAACCCTACCACACCTTAAGAAACATCCATGACCTTAAACGAATTTAAAATTATTGTATCTGAAGAAGAATTTTTGGTGCCTGTTGATATTAAATAAATTATACTGCTTACTCTACTTCAAATGAATCTCCCATGTTTCTCACACTACCTCATTAATTTGGAAGTCTATTTACCCACATCAATGATTGAGTTAATAAGATTCTAGCTCTCGCAATAGTTGACAGTGGTACCCCATAAATTTTATATCATCCAAATTGATAAATCATAACAAGATCGTGCTGGAATTGCCAAATTATATGGAGTATAGCACAAGGCTTTTCTTTCTAGTAACAATCACTTTAGTTACTATGATTTGATTTGAACAGCAAATTTGAATAATCACACACAGGAAAGATGGGTGACTCTATCAATAAAAATAATACAACATTGGTGAGCGTTGCGGCGAACAGTGCACTTAACGGTGCAACTAAGGGCGAGAAACGCCCTGGAGGGGGACCAGGAACCCAATCTGTAAAGAAATTGAAAACTCAGACACCGTCTGGGTTTATAGTATTTACTGTAAAGTATGCGCAATACATGTACATTCAGTTCAATTAACCCTTGTCAAAGGTGGAGCATGGGATCAGACTCTTCCTTGGGGATGAGTCACCAACCTTGTGGGAGAAAACATGTGAGGCACAGCCCTCACTTTTCCCTCATGCGGTGTACGTAGCTACCAACAACATGGGCCACAGCTGGATCAATATTGGTTTTGAAACAGCCAATGATGCTGATGCCGCAGAAAAAGTCTGTGTGGAAATTGCCCTCCCCGAGGGCAAAAAAATTGTGTGCACCGCATGCACCAGATGGAACAAAGCAAAAACTTTGTTCATCTCTTTTGACTCGCTCCCCACCAACCTTCCTCATAAGGTAATTGAGGAGGAGCTCCGCAAAGGTCTTGTGGCCTATGGAGAAATTCAGCAACTCAAATTACAGCAATTTCGCTTAATGCCCGACCTGTGCATGGGCAAAGCTATCGCTGTAATTAACCCCTTCTCAGAAGTGAAAGAGGACTTATCCAGGATTCCCCGCACAGCAGAATTTCACTTTGAAGATGGGGGCCAGTCAGCCGCGTTCCAAGTTACACCGGAGCGCGCACCACCCATTTGCAACCACTGTGGCTCACTGGGCTACAAGGAACACGCATGCCCTGTGAAAGAGGGCTTAATGGAAAATGACTATTGTGAGGAAGCAATGGACGAAGATAACAAAAACTTTGCCAAAATGACTGATGGTCACCACCCATTCCGCTGAGGTGAAGATGGACTATACTCCATTGTGGACCCAGTTACAAGCAAACAACGTAAAGCAGCACAAAAATCCCGCAAGTGAGCAGTGGCCAAAGCAGCGGCACATGCAGAGTCCGCCATTAACCCCAGACAAAATTTGGGAGGATATTTTGGATATTCACTGAACTAACCAATCAGAACAATATGCCCAGGTCGATAATTTTCACAGTAACCTGAATGAGTCACAAAGCAACATCAGTCATGCACATATTGAGGAACAATGCAACCGCAATTTTGGCAAAAATGTGGTGCATAATTCACCAAAGTTGAACCTCAAAAATACAAAATCCAATCAACAATCCGCATCAAACCAACATGAGACCTGTGCAGGAAAAGTTGACGCAAATGCAAAAAACTGCAATTCCATGAAATTGGGTCAGATCAAAGGAACCAACAATGGCAGTGAAAGAATTGGAGTACAGACGCGGAGCATGGCCAAAATGAGCCGTGGTGGGATAGGGCCAGAGGGCCCTCCCAACCGCTCCTGAGGCGCCACGGGCACCTCAGTGTCAATAGGGACGCTAAACATCGCAAGAGCCAGGGCTCATACGTCCCAAGCTAAAAAGCTGGCATTCCTGAAAAACCTCTTGAAGACATCTTGGCCATCCAAGAAACCCACTGTCTACAAGGGGAAGAAGAATTTTGGTCAACCAAGGTCGCACCATCACAATCAGTATGGACGTCTCACTGTGGGTTGATCATCCAAAACAACAAAAAATTAAAAATTGCAAATTCGTCGTCACACTTGCATAGTCAAGTCTTGGTAGCAACAATTATGTGCCAAGAGGATATAATTTCGGTAGCATGTGTCTATGCACCATGCACTGCAACTGAGAGAAAACAATTTTTTGAAAACATTCTTACTCTCACCCTCCCACCAGATATCATCATGTTAGGCGATTTCAACTGCTGGGATAACCCCAATACAGATCAATGGCCTAATCCCAGGGGATACACACCTGAACACATTGAATATTGCACAATGAAGGCATCTATTGGCTTACAGGATGCTCTTCCCCCCAATTCACCACTCCTTCCCCACATTATGCGGCCCAACATACACGAGGGAGTGCTCATATTGATGAGTCGCATTGACCACATCCTCATCCCGCAATCCCACCGCTCAAGAATCTCCAAATTTATAACAAAGAAGATCAATTTTCTGACCACCAATTAGTTACGGTACAGTTAACGCCAACCCAATCACACACACAGGTGTCGCCTTGGAGAAAGCTTCACCCAGAAAATATAAGATTGCCTGAGATACCTGACTGGGTTGAAGAAAAGGCTACGAACCCAGAATTCACAACCCCATTCACTTCAGATCCCATTGGAACATGGGAAAATTTCAAAAAGGATTTAATCAACAAAACCTGACATATTACATCATTCAAGTACACCGCGGACACAGCCACAATCAAGCGTACCTTGGCGGACTAGACCACATGGAAATAAATACTCTGAGATCTGGCTATAGCCCTAAAAGGGGATGCAAATAGGCAGAAATTTCTGCCCAACTTAACAACCTCATCTTCAAACACCAACACAGAATCAAAGTATCAAACAAAGGTAAGTTCATAAAGGAGGCGAAACCTGTTTGACATATTTTTTCCACCAATTCCACTCCCACGGAAACCATCCCACGTGCACACAGGTCCACAAGACCTACGGCACCGTGTCAACTGACCCTAAGGAGGTAAAGGCGGAAGTACACCGCTATTACACTGAATTATATTTTGAAACACCAACAGATTCACAAAAAAATAAAGAATTTATACAAACTGCTGAGATACAATTTACACCACCATATTACAACATACTATCCCTAATTACATGGGAGGAGCTTTGGGAGAAAATTCGCGGTGCACCACATAGGAAATGCCCAGGGCCTGATGGGATACCCTACAAATTTACAAAAAATAAACTCAACAAATTGCCCCCCTCCTATTGGCGTCTATGAACCAGAGCTTATTAGAAACACGCCTATTACCAGGAGGCCATGAATCCTACGTTATAACCTTTTATAAAAAGGGTGACAAGTTGGACCTGGCCAACTGGCGCCCAATTGCACTCTCCAACACTGACACAAAAATTTTAACAAAAATTCTAGCAGCTAGATTAGGCGCAATTGCATCTGACTTCCTATCACCCAACCAGTTTGGGTTTATACCAGGGCGTTCAATATGTAACAACATTCACCCTGTTGCAAATATTTGCCAATCCAAAGCAACTGGTGCCCTGGTCTTCTTGGATCAGGAAAAGGCGTATGACCGTGTTAGCTAGCCATACCTAAAATAATGTCTACATGCCTCCAAACAACCACCAAGATTCATAAAATGGGCGATGCTCCTAACAGAATCGGCAACCATGGCTGTATGCGGCCCTGGATTCCTAACAAACAAGATTAAACCACACAGAGGGCTCAAACAAGGGGATCCCCTCAGCCCACCGCTATACAATTTCAGCTTTGACCCACTCCTCTGAGTAACTGACTCATGTCTCATGGGAATAACCGCACAAGGACAACCAACAGTCAAGATACTGGCCTTTGTGGATGACTGCGTAGCAGGTATAGCAAACAATGAAAATGCCTGACAGCTGGAACGCACTCTAGAGGAATACTCCAAGGTGAGCAATGCATCGCTCAACAAAAGGAAGACAGAAATTATCCTCTTAGGCAAATACACAAATAATTGGGCCACAACATCAGAACCTCATACCAACACACGAAGAAAAAACCCAATCATTTTACCCTTTGCAACACCTCCCACCAACACTCCTGTCTGACACCTTGGAATCTGGCTAGAATCAGGGGGATATGCTAATGAGACAATGGAAAGTAACCTGTTACAACGGGTATCCAAACGCGTCGCCTCCCTCAAGGGAAGAACCCCAGGACTAACAGGACGAGTTACAGTTGCTAACTCGCTCATCCTCCCAATACTGTGGTACCAGGCCCATGCGATAGCCTTCTCACCTACCTTTATAACCTCAATCCGCGCGCTTATCCAGGGCTGGCTGTGGCCTGGCTCTCCCCCTCCTATACGGATGGAAACACTATTTGGCCCACGCTCAAGCGGAGGCATGTGACTAATAGATTTTGAGAGCCACGCCAATCACATCCTAGGTACCTGGTTAAAGGAAATCCTTGCTCCAGATCTCCCACAACAACATTGGTCCAGAGCAGCAAGGACTAACTTTGCACAGGCGCTCAAATTAACCAACCCACATAGTCCACCCAGACTACTTTCATACCTTGCCAAGCACCCTAATGCAACGGGTCCACATGGAACCTCCCCTAATTTCAAACATATCCTCCAAACTATCCGCCGTATGGGATGGACCATAGAGAACATGGGTTTTATACAGGGAAGGGGACGACCCAGCCCCCAATTCAAATTAGGAAACCCAGAAAACCACCCCCAGAGGGATATGCTCGCAACAACCCCAAGCATAGCTAGGATAGAATACCTAGATATGTTGGACATTCCCTATATTTTAACTCTACAGAAAGCAATGTGGAAAATGACACACCACCCACTCTACAACCTAGGATAAGAGAAAACGCCTGGCGCTGTTTGAAAAGGACCTATAGGATGGCGAATCATTCCAACTCCCTCCACAAAACATGTGCAGTATGTGGAGGGGAGGGATCCCTACATCACCGCCTAGAAACATGCCCCCCAACCAAAGTTATATGGCAGGAAGTCGCACGCCTGCTTAAGATCCAAAACGAATAAGAATTCTCGATATCAAATTGCATCTTCACGCTCCAGATCAAGTCACTGATCCCATCTACCCTCCGTTCCCTAATAGTACCCATTGCAATGTGGACAATCCACACAATTGGATTAGATGCTTTCAATCTCAACCATTCATGGGGTTATTAACAGATTTTATGTCCACTTACTATAGCACTTCCAAACCTGGCTCTGTGGATATATGAGACCAAGGCAAAAAGCGCTCATAGAATCATGGTTCCCACTCTGGTTTCTCCACACAGACTTTTCCTTCACACCTGTTCCATAGCAGGGGAAACCCCCTCGAAATAGTGCACCAACCTCCCATACCTGGCAGTCCCGCTAGCAACAAAGGTAAACTGAGTACCCTGGGGTGCCTAATTTTATGTTTGTCAGTTATTTCCTTAGTTTTGCATATATTCGGTAATGTCCGTCCCCTGGTTGGCTTACCTCAGTTAAATAAAATGTGGAGTATAGCACAGATGGGCTGAAGTGTACCCAGTCTATAGGAGCCTATTCCTCCCTACATTCCAATTTGGGAAGCGCTATGCATATACCTCCACCATTGCGCTGGATAACCCAAGCTATGAAATTCTTATTGGAACTCAGTTTCTCCAAAACTACTCTGCAGTGTTACATTATGACGACGGATTTATATCCCTACTGAGACATTGGGTCACCCTAATATTCAAAACTTCCCATGAAACAAGGCGGAGGTCAAGTCCCAAGCCTGCCTGCTAGAGATTGAGAGCTGAATCAACTGACTTAAATAACATATAAGGTGCTCTTGAGTACAGCTGCCCTCACCTGCTGTTTATGGACAAGAAGTCATGCCAATCTACCTACCTAAGGTGACCACTATAACTCTGAAGTTCTAAATTATTGCCGACACCCAGGTCCATATTAACATCCCATCCTAATATCTGCTGGAAATACAAGGCCTAGACAACCCATCCGCCAAGGTGTTCTGTCATAGAAATGGCAGAAGAAGTTTAGACTGGCCTGCCAGTCAAAGCGTAAGCACCCAAAAATCAATCCAGAATGCCAGAGGCATTGTCAACTGAACAACATTGTATGAAGTCAGGCATTGGAAAATGACAAATCGTTGGTGTAGAATGACAGTGAGTATGATCCCAAGGACAAACCAAATTGAGCCCACACCAGACCCTGGAGGTCTTACTGCAGGGGGTGGAGTCACAGAAATAGTTTCAATAAGGTCACTGGTATATGGGGTTGATTTGACTGGGACAAGGAGGCGGATCCTTGCTTGTAGATGGTGGACGTAAGGCCACAAGATCCCAATATACTGTTGTTGGAAGTTCATAATTGCAGTGTAAAGTGCCAGAAGTATCTGACTCACTGAATCCAATCTATGATGGAGGGTTGCCATAGTGACCATGAGTACTGGTAGAGCCCATTTGGTGTATGAACTGACGGGTCACCAGGGAAAAGCCATTGGGCATGCGGCCAGAAGAAAGTCAACTAAGTAAAAATTGATTGGTTTTTGGGCAAAATTTTATTACAAAGGAAAAGAAAGAAAATTGACCAATAATTTTCTCAGTGCAATGCGACTAATTAAATAGTGGTTGATTGGTGCAGGGACAAGCTGGGATTGGGACCCTCAATTTTGACCTAACCAGTGAATTATTTGGGAATGTGGTGGATAAGTATACTGGGAACTGACATCAAAGAATTCAGCAGTGGGCTGAGTCACTGTCAGTTTAACCTCAAACGTCCAAACTGAGGCTCAGCTATGTTTCGATGGTTGGTGTGATGGTGTTTGGCCCAATGAGCAGCAGGAATCCCCCAAGGCCACCCCACGTAGGGTTTGGCCCATTTGGTTAGGAATGGGTTTGGGACGCCCAACCCGCCCATGCCTGGTCACTGGGCCATTTGATTGGTCAAAGGCATTGTGTCAGGCGCAACGCCTGATTTGCCAACCGGGAGCTTCAAACCCTCATCAATGGAGTCTGATGCTGTTACCTGCCCATCAGGGATGATCCATGACAATTTTGGGAGGGGGTGATTTTTTCAATCGTCATGTTAGCTGAATCAAAACTGTCGGGCATTTCAAACAATAGATCAGTCTTCATCCCTTTTTGACCATTTGAAATCCAAACATTGGGATGATTGCCACTCAAATTTGCTCCAATCAATTTCATTTTGGCAATCTTGGCACAGATTTAACTTATTCCCCATAACAGTTCTGCCAAGGTGAGTGTGGGTACCAGGGGAGGGATACAAAGCAGAAGAGCTGTTACCCAGCGCTTGTCTACCACATGAGCGATATCGCCCTGAGTAACGAGGGGTACAGCCATTCTCTTTGGTACCTTCTTTCTTGGGAATGGGAAAATGGCCCGATCAACACCCAGAGGATGTTCCCCAGGACTTACATTACCCTTTCCTTTTTCTAAGGGAAGGACCCCACCACTGGGAAACTGCACGAGGGCCACATTCTTGTGCACCTTGGGTAACTTGATCGCCATAATCATTGAACCTTTTTTTTTGGGGGGGGGCAATGAGCTTCAGGGTGGGATATATGGAACACTTTGACCAGTTCCATACAGTTTTCACAAACTGCGCGCCTTGACCCAACTGTTTTTGTATGCCGGATACCCTTTCCAGGCCACAAGGTATTATACGGACTGTCAGGATTTTCAGGATGCCTTGATATTCTCTACCTCAGCCTCTTCCCCATTCTCAATGATGATTGGTTCAGGCTCCATGGGGATCGCACCCTTGAAGGGTGATAGCTGGGAAATATGGAAGACAGGGTGCTGTTTCCAATGAGCTGGATGCTTCAACTGGAATGCACCATTACCTAAGACCTCCTCCATCAAATGGGGGCCCAAGCATTTACTAGCAAACATATGGGAAGGGGCTTGAATTCTTAAATGACAGGTATTGTGCATAACGTAGGAGCCCACCATTAAATCGTGACCTGGGAGCTGCTTGCAATCCGCAAACCACTTGTAGTCATCTATGGCTTTGGTGAGGTGTTCTTGCACTAAGGATTGAATTGCCTGATATGTTCAGCATGATCTGTGGCAGCTTGGAACTCGGACCTGCAATCAAGGTCCAACTGAAAATGAAGGATTATAACCCAACATTGCTTTGTAGGGAGAAAAACCTGTGGACGCGTGAAACCATTATTATAAGCAAATTGAGTGAGAGGAAGATCATCGGCCCAGGTGTCTTGCGCAGCTTCAGCATAGCAACACAGGTACTGGTCACATACTTGGTTAAATCACTCGGTCTGTCCATCAGACTGAGGATGATATGCAGTGGAGCGACAGGGGGATATCTTCAAGATAGATAGGAGTTCACTCCAAAACCACACGGTGAACTGTGAGCCACAGTCACTGATGATCTCCTGGGGAGACCAAGCATTGAAAACACATGGCGTACAAAAAGATGGGCAGTTTCTTCCGATGTAATTGTGGAAGTACAAGGTATAAAGAGGTAAAATTTTTGTGAAGCGATACACCACCATCACCGCTGTGAACCCATTAGAGCTGGGGAGTTCGATGATAAAGTCCATGGACACCAATGTCCATGCACCCTCTGCCTGCTGTAAGGGGTTAAAAGACCATTTTTACCAGAACGGTCTATTTTAGCCTTGGCACAAGTAACGCAATCAGAGAACCAGGCTGAGACTCTTTGTCAAACCTGCCCAGTTGTAGGTCAGCTTGATCAAGTCAATGCATTTCTTATTGCTGAGATGACTGACCGTGGGGGGATCATGATGTGAGCGGAATACCTCAGTTCAGAAGGAGGGGGAACCCAGATGTGAGACCAAAAATAAATGAGCCCCTCCTCCAAGGAGTATAGGGAGTGTTTATGACTTGGGTGAGCCAACCGCTCAACTAACTGCACACCCTCAGGGCAGGCCTTTTGACTGGCTAAGACCTGAGCAACTAGAGGGGTGTCAGGAGCCAAAGCGATGGAAAAACGACAGGGGGGACAATTGACAGAATTTTGGGTGGCAGGAATCACGGTAATGAGATCCACTTCCTCTGGGTCCAAGGAACAGTGGGTGGGGCTGCGACTGAGAAAATTGGTAAGTACATTGAGCGCACCTTTTACAATTTTTTATTTTTAGTTAAGACTGCACAGGTCCCAATAGGTTTGGTCTTGCAAATTCGCCAATTTTTGGGGTTTATGAAAGTACAAAAGAGCCTGGTGATCCGTGCGGACTGTTAACTCATGCTGAGCACCCTGTAACAGGACCTCCAATGAGTTAATGCCCATGCAACGGCCGCCAACTCCTTGTCATAAATGGCCTAAGACTGCTCCATGGAGGTGAAATTCTGGGAAAATAGGCAAAAGGGTTTTAAGCCATCGTGCTCCTGAAGCAACACCACCCCCACTGCTACTAACGAGGCGTCACATGCAACAATTTACAGCTTGGAGGGATTGGCATGTTTCAAAATGGGAGGGGACATGAACACCTCTTTAATTGATTTGAACGCCTGTTGGCATTTGGGTGACCAGAAAAACAGTACATTTTTCCTTGTAAGGGGGTGAAGCGGGGAAGCCAGCTGGGAAAGTTCTGGGGAAAATTTTTCAAGAAAATGATGGTTCCCAAGAAACTCCATAGTTGTTTCTGGGTAGTTGGGGTTGGCTATTCTTGGATTGCATCCAGCTTATTAGGAGGGATTTTGTAACCATCTTTAGGGATAAGGTTCCCATGGAAGGTAACCTTCTCCTTATAAAACTCGCATTTGGAAGGCTTGATGAAAAAGCCTGCCTTATTCAAGGCGGCCACAACTGATCCAAGTAAGTAGTGTGTTGTTTGGGAGTCAGGGAGTGAACCAGAATGTCATCGATGTATGCAACTGCTCAGGTAAACTAGAGGTCACCCAGTACATTGTTGATCATATGTTGGAATGTAGCGGGAGCATTCTTCAGCCCAAAGAGCATTACACAGAATTGGAAAATGACGCTTAGTCCAAATCGCTGTTAACATTCTTGCCCTTTCATTATCCAAATTTGGTTAAAAGTGTTCACCGGATCCAGCTTAGAGAACACACGGGATTTAGTGATTGCCTGGATGATCATCTGCTCCAGAGGCAAGGGTAGGGATCAGAAACTGTTAATTTGTTTAAGTGGCCATAATCCACACAGGGATAGAGAACCATCTACTTTTTTGGCGAAGATGATGGGGGACACGACGGGTGAGGTCTCCTTGAACAACCACCCTTTTTCAGCATATTGTCCAACCAGGTGTTGAGTGCAATTTCTTCCTCCGCTGTATGGGGGTACAACAGACAGTTGATATTTACCAACTCCACGGTCGTTCAAAATCCACAGTTGAACCTAGTGTGAGGAGGCAGAAAATCCACCTTTCTCAAGTCAAAGGTACTTTAATAGTGCATTAAGCTCTCAGGAAAATTGGCCGGTATGCCCGCAGAAGTGATGAGGGAAGTGATAGAACTGCGCCTTGTGTTTTAATAAGGGTGTCAATCAAAGGAAATTCTCCCTCCAAATGATCATTAGCGAATGACAACATATTAGACTCCAAGTGAATCTTAATATGTTGTCGGCACCACCACCCCACATATAAGATCACCAGAAACACCAAGTTTGGCATAGCAGAAAAACGATCACAGAAGCTAAACTTGTGGATTGAAAAAGGTACTGGCTGACGGACAACATACAAGGTCTGGGACGCAGACAAGGCCACCATCACTGAGGGACCCGCATCCATTTCCAGTTCTAATTGTTGGACCAACTCAACACTCATGAAGTTCCCCGCAGCTCCAATGTCCACCAGGGCCTCAAAGGGGACATGGTGAGAGCTGATACTAATCTTCATAGGCAATAAGAAATAAGCAAAGTTTTGTTTATTGGAAGATTTGACTGACTATGTTGCGACTGAAGAAATAACTGGCAAATTGGGGTAAGGTCAGGGGCTTTTGTAGGAGCAAAATTGGAAGTACAATGGCGGGGGAGCCGGCTTCCTTCATCTGGGCTTTCATGGATTCATTAATAGGTGACTCTGTGTAAGCCAACTCGGACACAGGAGTTGCAGCAGGATTGACAACTGGGTCTACCACTGGTTCAAAGGTAGACACTTCATCCACATCTTCGTTGGGTAATCCTATCATAAAAGTCCCCTTCTGATAATGGGAAACATGGCGGGGAAAGGCATTAATAGTAGTCGTGGTGGCACATATTTGATATACTGTTCCTTGGATGGTGGATCAGACCTCGGGATGAGTAGAAACCAGAATTTTGCCTGAACTAAAGACTGCCTGAAGCATATTGATAGAAAGACCGAACATGGGAGCCAGTTCACGGAAGGTAGAAATCAAAGAAACCAAGCTAGGGGCTTCAGCCATGGCATAGAACAATCTGAATAGGTGGTCCGATTGTGACACAGGGGGTTTCAAGGCAGCTGACATGACAGCCATCTGTGGAGTGGGGTCTCCCGCTTGTGAGGAAGAGCGCAGAAGGCCTCTAACCCAGCGGCAGGCATCCTCTTCCACAGCGTCCAACAACGCAAGCCCTTGCTGGGCATGAGATAACGTGGAAGCATTATCAAGTGCAATTGTCATATGCATTTGCACCTCAGCGAGGGCGTCAAGAACCTGATTGGCTATCTCCTGGGAAGGAACACTTGAGCTTCCTTCCAGGATAATGGAGGGGGAGGAGCAGAAATCCACGCATCTTGGGCGGTCTGAAGAAGGTTCTCCAAGGTAGAGCAGAGACTAATCCCAAAATTGGTAAGTGACCAAACAAACAACAAACAGCGGGCTACTGATTGCACATTCATTTGGTAAAGGGTAACCACTTCAGCGCCCACCTCAGAAGAGCAGGGCGGAAGTGGCTGAAAAAAATGGTTGGTTGATTATGTCATGGAAATGGAAGAAGAAGTTTAGACTGGCCTGCCAGTCGGGATGCATAAGCACCCAAAAAGCAAGCCAGAATGCCAGAGGCATTGCTGACTGAACAACGTTGTATGAAGCCAGGATTTGGGAAATTACGAATTGTTGGTTTAGAACAGCAATGAGTATGATCCCGAGGACAAAACAAATTGAGCCCACCCCAGACCCTGGAGATCTTACTGCAGGGGCGGAGTTACAGAAATAGTTTCAATAAGGTCACTGGTATATGGGGTTGATTTGACTGAGGAGACAAGGAGGCGGATCCTTGCTTGTAGATGGTGGACATAAGCCACAAGATCCCAGTATACTGTTTTCAGAAGTTCATGATTTAGGGTTAAAGTGCCAGAAGTATCTGACTCGCTGAATCTAATCTAAGACGGTGAGACCATAGTGACCATGAGTACTGGTAGAGCCCATTTGGTGTATGAACTGACGGGTCACCAGGGAAAAGCCATTGGGCATGCGGCCAGAAGAAAGTCAACTAAGTAAAAATTGATTGGTTTTTGGGCAAAATTTTATTACAAAGGAAAAGGAAGAAAATTGACCAATAATTTTCTCAGTGAAATGCGACTAATTAAATAGTGGTTGATTGGTGAGGGGCAAGCCAGGCTTGGGACCCTCAATTTTGGCCTTACCGGCGAATTATTCAGGACTGGGGCAGATATGTTCACTGGGAACAAACATCGAAGAAACTGGCGGCAGGCCAAGTTGCTGTTGGTTTGACCTCACTTGTCTGAACTGAGGCTCAGCTACATTTCCGATGGTTGGTGCGCCAGTGTTTGACCTGACAAGCATCAGGAATCCCCCAAGGCCACCCCACATAAGGGTGGGCCCATTTGGTTGGGAATGGGTTTGGGACGCCCAACCCACCCATGCCCAGTTGCTGGGCCATTTGATTGGTCAAAGGCATTGTGTCAGGCGCAACGCCTGATTTGCCAACAGGGAGCTTCAAACCCTCATCAATGGAGTCTGATGCTGTTACCTGCCCATCAGGGATGATCCCTGACAATTTTGGGAGGGGTGATTTTTTCAATCATCATGTTGGCTGAATCAAAACTGTCGGGCACACCAGCTGATAGATCAGTCTTCATCCCTTTTGACCATTTGAAATCCAAACATTGGGCTGATTGCCACTCAAATTTGTTCTTATCAATTTCATTTTGGCGATCTTGCGCAGAATTCACTTATTCTCCATAACAGTTCTGCTGAGGTGAGTGTGGGTACTGGGGGGAAGATTCAAAGAGGAAGAGCTGTTACCCAGCGCTCAACTACCACATGAGCGGGATTGCCCTGAGTAACAAGGGGTACAGTTATTCTCTTTGGTACCTTTTTGCTCGGGAATGAGAAAATGGCCCAATCAACGCCCACAGGACATTCCTCAGGACTTACAGGTTCTAATTTTTCCAGGAATTCTAGATCCAGATTATGCTGAATCTATATCAGTGTTGTTGGATAAACTTACCAACAGACCTAGGGTAGTGGTCAAAACTTTCCCTCCACCTAAGTCCACCTCCTACCAGTAGAGTTTGTCAATGATGTCCATAGCCTTGGGAGCCTAAGGGACTTTGGTTTGGTGACGCCCTCATCAGTGGCCCTAGTTGACACTAGTATTGGGAAGGGTCCACTGAAGAACAACAGCGCTGAGTTTAGGAATTACTGGAGGAGTATTCCGATCTATTTTTGGCCTCAACCTATGACTTTGGAAAGATGAGTGGGGTTCTACATCATTTGGAGACTTGGGACGCTTCACCTTTTGGTCCCAACCTTACTGAAAAAGTAAGGTTGAAGAGGCTCAGGTGGTGGAACTCAAACAACTACTCAAAGACATACTATCGGTGCCTTTGCGCAGCCCTTAGACCTCACCTCTCTACTGGTTTAAAAGAAAGATGGCAGCCTTTGGTTGGTGATGGACTATTGATAGCTTAACTCCATCACCAAGAAGCACAGTTATCCTCTTCCCTGAATTTATGACTCTCTCTAACTGCTCGCCAAATTGTGGTAATTTTCCGCAATGGACCTTGCCAGTGAATATTGGCAAGTGGAGCTCGCCCCCAAAGATTGAGCCAAGTGCACGTCATAGCCAACGAGAGCTATTAAAACCCACAAGGATGCCCCAGGTACTCTGTAAAGCGCTGGCCACTTTTCAACGTGCTATGGACGGGATCCTCAGGGTCTTAAACTTTTCATGTGTCTTCATCTACTTTGATGACATCACTGTCTTCTCACAAACTTTAATAGACACATGAAGCATCTTTGGAAAGCTTTAATCGGCTTAGGAAGTCTTATTAAATCTCAAACCTTCGAAGTGTTCCTTTTTCCAATCGTAAATGGTGTTCCTTGGACATAAAGTTTCACAAGATGGCATCCAGACCACACCAGGCAAAGTTGATGCCATAGTAAAGAAGCTGCGCATAAGAGATTGTATGATAATAATGTATCCCTTGGCATAGGGGTTATTATTCATCAGTTTATCCTTTAGTTTGCTGACCTATCTGAGCCTATATTTTACCTCCTTCAGAAGAACGTGACTTTTAAATGGCGGCTGGAACAAGAACAAGCTTTTAATACGTTGAGAACCGCTCTCTGTACTAAACCCATTTTACTCCATCTCCGTTTTTATCACCTTTCTTGTTGTTAATGGATGCGAGCAATGTTGCTGTTGGGACCATCCTAGCCCAGCATGACAGAAATCAAGTCAATCACCCAGTGGTCTATTTTAGTAAAGCTCTAAGTAAGGATGAATGGAACTATAGCATTACTGAGCGGAAATGCATGGCTGTCTTGTTAATGATCAAACATTTTTGGACCTATCTCTATGGCACCTACTTTACCATCATCACTGATCATTCCTTTCTCCGTTGGCTCAAGCAGTTGAAGGACCCAGATGGATTTTTAGCCAGATAGGCTTTAAGACTTCAGAGATATGATTTCACTATTGTTCATTGTGCGGGCGCAATTCACCAAAACGTTAATGGCCTCTGTAGGATGCCAGTACTGACTGCCTTGGCCCCCAAGGAAGACTGGTTGTACAATCTTATTGACTGAACAGAACTCTGGGAGTTGAAAACTCCAGAGATCCAAGCCGAGCTCTGAAAGATGACCTGAGATACTCATAATAATAATGGGTTGCTAATAAGAGGGTCAATAAGAAATGGCTCCTTTATGTCCACCCTTCTTCATGAACTGACTTTATCCTAGAGGTTCATATGAGCGTAAGACATGATGCAGTTTATAAGACTCACTAATGATTAAAGACATGACGTTACTAGGACCTAATATTGGAAGCCATACAAGAGGTCCTGGAGGCTTTTATGACTTTCCAATCCCAAGATTAGGCCAGTTCATAATACCAACGCTCAGTTGCTGCCTCAACAGGACCCTTTAATGTAATTAGCTTTGATGTTATAGGCCCTCTTCCCACTGGTTTGCACGGCCATAATTATATCCTCTTAACTTTGAACCATCTAACCAAATGGGTCAAAGAGATTTTGATCACCGCTGCTACTGCGAAAACCATGTCTTCTCTTCCTTATTCAATTCGTTTTCACCCAGCATGGATGCCCAAAAACTTTAATTTCGGACAATGGGTTTAATTTTACCACACAGTAGTCCAAGAATTTACTTCACTTTTTGGCACTAAACAAATTTTTCGCCACCACTTACAACCCATCCATCAATGGGGTGGTAGAACTCACAAACAGAATCCTTGCCTCTATATTGTGAAAGATGGCCGCCTCTGAACCTGCTCTCTGGAATCATTATTCATCCCGCGCTTTGCTTGCCTATAAATTAAGTTACCACCATGTCATTAAAATGTCCCCCTTTGAAGCGTTGTATGGAAGTGCTCCATGGCTCCAAAGTAGCACACAGTCTTTGCTTGAGACCTCCGCTCCTGAGAACTCTGATCTAAACATGAGGGCCTTATATGATGAATTTGTCTGGCTTCAAGCCCTAGCCACTCAAGGCAAAGTCGCTTTACCACAGGAAAGGAGACATCACGATTTAATGTCAGCTGAACCTCCTTACCCATTTTTAATTAGGTGACTTGTTTTTTTATCACCATTGACCTGGAGGTCAACAGAATAAGCTCAGTGTTCTTTAATCCAAACCTTATATGGTTATTCATAAGGTGAACTCTGAGTACTCCATTTCTGACATCAATCAGTGAACAGTAGTGAATTGAGTGCATGACTTATTCCTCAAGCCCTATACTCCCCTAAAACAGGAACTTTAAGGGGGCAGTATCTGGATTCAAGGTGATGAGCAAGCCAATATTTCTACTCTCAAATCGAGTCTCAACAGATCAAATTCTGAACCAGCGCAAACAGAACTTTATCTTAAGGTTCCAAACCTAGATTCTATCAGGAAGCATCATGCATATGAAAATTGATGGAAACACCTTCAAGAATCCTGTCCCCCTTAATGAATCATGAGAGGCGCCTCCCCCACCGCTGCAGTCATGAGGATGATGCAGTACAATGAGAGTATCAACCAAGAAGTTGATCCAGAAGGCAGTAAAAGATCCTGATCTTACAGGGCCACGAAGGTCCCTGAGGCACCATGTCCTACACGCCATATAAATATTGACGATTTTTAACTCAATTAAGTAGTCTATATTCGCTCCATCTTTTCATTTTCGACTTCTCTGATAAGATTTAGCTTCTAGACCATGTTTAAACTTTGGTGACAGTCAAGAGAACTGTTATGCTGAGAAGAATCTTCAAGATCTCACCTTGGGAGACATTGTGTTACTGAAAGCTTCATTTTCAAAAGCTTGGAAGCCTTAGACTTACCATTAGGGATAGGTCAGTATTAAAAGGGCGGGCGTCTCAATCTATCCCCAGCTACTGAGTATGTTCCCCATTCCCTTTGCTACAGGCGATAGATAACTTGTGGAAACTTTCTCTGCATTTAAAAACCTCTTGTACTCAGTTATTCTGGGTTTAGGATGGTGGAGATGCTCAAACATCTTCACCAACCTTACAGATGCCACTATTCACGCAAAGTTACCAGGAGGAGCCATGATTACCATCCTTTGCCTTGAAGAAAGCACCATGGCACTACTAAGGAGGTGGGTCTCTCCCCCAAGGCTGGACTGGCCTCTATTTAACTGACCTTGACACCAACTCCTTCAGTTATCCTGCCTGAGATTATTGAGACTTATGCGGGTATGTTTAATCCCTCTAAGGCTCGCCCACTTCCTAAGCACACTTTGTTTTACTTTCAGTTTAAGCTGACCGTTGGCCTCGTCAAAATATCCTCTCCCATCTATCCTATCTCTGAGAAAGGAGGCCGCCTTGGATTGTTGGGTTGACAACACTTTCTCCAAAGTTAGGTCTCTAAAATCTTAACCTGTGTTCTACCCTCTTCTATTTGTGAAGAAATCTGATGGCTCCTTACTCCCCTGTGTTGTCTGTGGAAATCTGAACAATGGTACAGTACATGACCCCATCCGCTCCATAGAAACAGATCTCCTGCTAAGTAGAGAATGTCATAGTGTAAGTAAGCTGGGTTACTTAAACGCCTTTTTAAAATCATATCGAAGAATGCCAGTAGCGGTGACCACTTTCTGCATCTGGAAAGGCATATACCAGTTCAGGGTCATACCTTTTGGTTTGAAGAACGCTTTCAATTACTTTCAAAGGCTCATTAACCTGTCCTGGGAGACCTTATGGGATCCTACCAATAGCCTACATGGTTGAAATACTGGTATTCTCCCCAGATGAAGAGTCACACGCCCTACACCTTGTAGCTGTCATGTAGCATCTAGAACATGTAAATTTTTATTATCAAAGCTATCAAGTGAGATCTCTTCTAACCCAAAGTAGAGTAATTAGGAAACTTTTTTCTCCCCAGGGCCACATGATTGTCCTTGATAAGTAAACAGCCATCTGCGATTTAACTACTCCCTCATCTCTTACAGAGTTACTTAACTTCCTTATAACTTTTATCCCTCAAAAAAAGTTCAGTCATCAGCTCTCTAAAGTCGCTGCCCCTCTTTACTGCATCTGGGAAAAAGATTTTAGCTGGACCACAAAATTCAACGCCGCGTCCATGCCATTAAATCCGTGTTTTTTCAGTCCTGTACAAGCACATGAAGACTCCAGCCATCATTTAATTGTCGCAACTGACGCTTCTGACTTTTCATTGGTAGCATCTCTAATGTAGGAAAGGAAAGACAGAGTGGTGCGTCACGTTGCCTATTTTTTATAAAGATGTCCCTGGTACAGATTAGCTACACCATCGATGTAAGGAGAGTATCTATAACTCTCCTTTTTCCAGTGTGGTGGTGCTCAGTGCACAGAGCCAATGCATGGAAACTAGTCGGTAAAACCAAAGTTACTAAAACCCAGCAGAGAATGAAGGAGCAATAATAGCTTAAAGGGAAAAATGTGATCACTATAAAAAAATACCAAACTAAAAACGACGCGGTGCACACATGGGAAAGGGGTAAACGTCCCAGGTTGGAGGGAACCTGAGGGAACCAATGGTGCACTAGGAGCTAACCAGATTGTGAGTAAAATGGTATGGTGTATGTAGTGTGAGACCTCCCTGAAAAGGTCCACAAACAGGATCGTTTGAAAAAACATAAGTAAAATGGGCAAAACGGAAAGGTTTTATTAGAAAGTTGACCAACAAGGAGTGTTGTTCATGGGAAACAGAATTAAAATATGTCAGGGAAATATGGGGTTCGCTGAAGTGGGCCCAAGCACCAACCCATTAATAGGCAAACACTACCATCCAAATTAGTTGAATTTTCCAAAGCAACTTCACTCGAGTAATTAATTGAAGTTAGACTGACCAGAACATGTCGTTTTGTAAGTATAATGGGTTTTGAAACCCCGTTCCTTAACTAACCAAATGGAACTGTCTGCGTTAATTAAGTAAACCATCCGCTTTAACGCCTAGGCTGACATAATGAGCTGGGCATTTGGCACCTCACTAGTACCAACCTGGGAATACTTAGCCTGTACCCAGCGTTAGGCTAGTGTATGACTGAGGTCAGGGAGGGCCTGGAGCTTCACCTTCTGGGCCTCCTGGCGCCCAACCTTATCCTTTGGGTTGGTCCCCACTATGGTGTCATTTAACCATGACAATCTACAATAGGAACTACTTGCTGTTGTTGAGGCGGTACAGCACAAGCGTAACCATCTAAATTGTTCTAGGTTTCCCTTTACTGTCCGCACAGATCATAAAGGCTTTGATGTACTAAAGCGCCCCCAGAATCTGACCCCTCACCCGTCTGGGTGTCTGGAAATAATATTGATGTTTAATTTCTAGTTTAACTTTGTCAAGGTTACCCAGAACATGTTTCCAGATGCCATTTCACAGAACCCTGCTTTTGCCCCAAATCTAGCGCTAGTTGACACCCAATTTACCCAGGTGTTGATTAAGCTGAATAGTGAAGGAAATCCCACTTGCCTACCCCCCACTGTGCTTGTGATGGAGCCTCTTAAAAGAGAGAATGTCATTCCTGCCCACGTGAGATTGTCTCAGCTCTTATCAGCAGACTATTTTAAGTTTAAGAAAGCTTGCCAGAGAAATGGTGAACCCTTATACAAGGGCTTCAACTTGTTGGATGGGGTAATCCTTCATCAGGGAAAATGGTGGGTACCGCCTGGACCCTGGGAGAAGAGGTGATCTGCGAAGCTTATGACCCTCTCACTGCTATTCACTTGGAAAGGAAGAGACACTTGAGTTAGTCTGACGTTCTTAAAGCTGGAAGGGCATCGCCACTGATGTAGCCAAATCCACAAAGTCCTGTCTGGCATGCAATTAATCAAAACCTAGTCGTCAGAAGAGCCCTAGCTTACTTGTCCCCCCTCAAACCGCGGAGGACCCTTGGACATCAGTGTCCATCAGTTTCATCTACTGCGCATGTCCCAGAGCTATGATGTAGTGATGGTTGAGGTGGACCGTTTTACCAAGATGGCCCATTTTGTCCCTTGCAATACTACAATAACCTTATTCTTGACTTCCGCCTCTTTTTTGGACCACATATTTTAGACTACATGGCATCCAGAAGGAGATTTTTAACGATCAATGCCCTCAATTCACTGCCCAGCTATGGGAAGCCTTACTGTTCATCTTAGGGATCCGCCACTACTGCTCCATAGCCTTTCACCCTCAGCCAGATGGACAGAAAGAGAGAGTGAACTAAGGTTTGGAGAAATTCTTGCATAGCTATTTTAACGCATAACAGAATAATTGGGCCTCTCACCTAACGCTGGCACAATTTGCCTAAAATAAACTAACTCTTACCTCAACAGGTACGTCCCTTTTTGCAAACTATGGCCACATTCACAGCTTTAACCTGTTTTCCACGGCTATAATCCACAGTAGTTGCTGCCAATGAACGCATCAAAGAGCTTAGAGACATACAATGGAAGTAAAGGACCATCTTGTAGACGCTGTGCGGATTTAAAAAGCATACGCTGACTGCAAGCGCCGCAAAGGTCATGAGCACAAGCCATACGACTTGGTCATGGTCAACTTTTAAGAATTTCTACATGAAGACCTACCATAAATTGGGTCCTAAGTGTGTTAGATACCTTAAGATTATTAGAAAGGTTGGCCCGTCAGCATAACAAGTTGACCTACCCCCTTTTATCAAAGTGTTCAGCAATCTTCATGAGTGCCTCCTGACCCCATTTGAGAGTCCCATGTCTTTCCACCTCGAGCCAGTGATAGTAGATGGTGAACCCCAGTATGAAATTAAAGCCATTTTCTCCTTCTGCCTATACTGACGTTGCCTCTAGTATTTGGTGTCCTGGAAAGGCTATGATGAAGATTAGAACATCTGAATATCTCATAGAGACTGTTTAAACTCTCAGAATACAATAATCAACTTCCATGAATAATTCCCTGACGCTGTAGTCCCGCTACTCAAGCCTCCTTGGCAGCCATAAAGCTACCAACCCTTCACAAGAACTTTGCCTTGGCCGATGTCCCCTCAGGCGGAGTGAACTCCCATCCAAGAGCGGAGGATGATATCAAATTTAGTGCCATTTTACCTATTGTAAATCAGCCATCTAAGGCCAAGCATTTGAAGCCAATGGCAATAAAATCAGAACCCTTGAGGGTCACCAATGACATCTCTAAGATCATTGACTGTGAAGAAGTTCAAGCTTTGACATTTAGGCCTGAAGCAAAATGAAATGAGAACAGTTGAAATTCTAGATGAAATAGTATAAAATCTAGAAAGCCACCAGATATAAAGTAGAAGAATTTGGCCAAATTAAATTTTTTTATTGTCTCTGTAAGTTGAAACATCTTTGGATTGGTTTGGCTTAAATTAATCACTTTGAAACTATTGAAAAACTCTTCCTTATATTGATATCAGCTGATGTGTCTCTACATAATTCAGATATTCAGATACTTTAAGTAAGCTTTGAGTATTTTCTGCCTAATTCTTCCCCTGTTTTTAAGAACTTTTTATTATCAAACTGTGGTTAAAACCTACCATGATGGTCGGAGCATTTTATGGTTCTAGTCTGACCATGCTATCTTATGTAAAACTAGTGCCTAAGTTGTGACCTATTTCAATGTTCAGATGCTTCCTATTTTGACAATTTCTGCTGTAGTACTAGCCATATCTCCTCAACTTCCAGGGGCGTCTTTCCTTGATAAATTGTGTCAATTTAGTATGAGCCTTAATTCAATAATTTATATGGAAACACTGGGTATAACCTGGGACGTTGCTTCCTGCTTCTTAAACACTTTTCCCTCTTTTAGCGCCTTTTTCTTAGCGCGCTACCCTCAGCAGCCTCATGCGCTCCATAAGCCTTGATATTCAGAGCCTTAATGATGTCGTCCAACATTGCCTCTCAGTAGAATATTTTTCAAGATGCTATGCTTTTAAAACCTTCCATGCCCTGCTTATTGGTGTCCTTCATGATTATTGCTATTTGTTTTCTCACTTTGCATAGGGTGTCAAAATTTTACCTAGTAGTAAGATTCCCAACCTTGGGTTTTTGATTCTTGTATTTATTTAAGCAATATCAGCCTAATTTTTTATTAATGAAAAATTATTTGAGGTGGGTCGACCTTGGGACAAATATACCACACCGAGAATGTTTTCTAGCCAGTACAGGTTTCAAAATTAAAGCCCACACTAGGGGTGGAAGCAGTTTTACTCACTTGACTAACCACCCTTTTTATTAATTTATTGATCTATACCTTATTGTACATAAGGCTTAAAAGTACACCAATTTCAATTTACATAGTATATAATGGTTAATAATATAAAATTTATAATGTAACGAAATCTGGGACAAGTTGACTTAACAACGCTTCATCTATTGATGCACCTAAGTGACCAAAAAATCAACCAATGAAATTAATGAATATTGAATGGCAAAATCATAGTAAAGATTAAATCTATAGAGTCACAAATGCATTGCTATTTGTCAATATACAATTTTATTTCAGCTTCATGATGTAATGTAGATACTGTGATTCTCAGTAATTTGCTGAAGTTCCCATAAAGTACAATTTAAAGCTGTCTGATGAATCTCCTAAGAATCATAAAACAGACTAATGCAACGCTGGATATCATGAAAACAATTCTTTCTGTTGTATTCCTTATTATTTAAGCTACCTCCTAATTATACCTATTAATCGTTTTTATTTGACCGAGGTAAGCCGACCAGGGGACAGACATTACCGAATATATGTGAAACTAAGAGAACAACTAAGAAATATAAAGATTGGGCACCCCAGGGTACTCAAGTTACCTTTATTGCCAGCGGGACTGCCAGGTATGGGGGGGTTGGTGCACTACTCCGAGGGGGTTTCCCCTGCTATGGAGCAGGTGTGAAGGAAAGGGTCTGTGTGGAGGAACCAGAGTGGGAACCAGGACTATGAGCGCTTTTTGCTTGGTCTCATATATCCACAGAGCCAGGTTTGGAAGTGCTATAGTAAGTGGACATGGAATCTGTTAATAATCCCATGAATGGTTGGGACCATGCCCTTGAACGCATCTAGTGCAATTGTGTGTATTGTCCACATTGCAATGGGTATTATTAGGGAGCAGAGGGTAGATGGGATTGGTGACTCAATATGGAGCGCAAAGATACTCTTTGATATCGAGAATTCCTGGTCATTTTGAATCTTGAGCAGGCGCGCGACTTCCTGCCATATAGCTTTGGTTGGGGGCATGTTTCTAGGCGGTGATGTAGGGATCCCTCCCCTCCACATACTGCACATGTTTATTGGAGGGAGTTGGAATGATTCGCCATCCTATAGGTCCTTTTCAAACAGCGCCAGGCGTTTTCTCTTATCCTAGGTTGTAGAGTGGGTGGTGTGTCATTTTCCACATTGCTTTCTGTAGAGTTAAAATATAGGGAATGTCCAACATATCTAGGTATTCTATCCTAGCTATGCTTGGGGTTGTTGCGAGCATATCCCTCTGGGGGTGGTTTTCTGGGTTTCTTAATTTGAATTGGGGGCTGGGTCGTCCCCTTCCCTGTATAGTACCCATGTTCTCTATGGTCCATCCCATATGGCGGATAGTTTGGAGGATATGTTTGAAATTAGGGGAGGTTCCATGTGGACCCGTTGCATTAGGGTGCTTGGCAAGGTATGAAAGTAGTCTGGGTGGACTATGTGGGTTGGTTAATTTGAGCGCCTGTGCAAAGTTAGTCCTTGCTGCTCTGGACCAATGTTGTTGTGGGAGATCTGGAGCAAGGATTTCCTTTAACCAGGTACCTAGGATGTGATTGGCGTGGCTCTCAAAATCTATTAGTCACATGCCTCCGCTTGAGCGTGGGCCAAATAGTGTTTCCATCCGTACAGGAGGGTGAGAGCCAGGCCACAGCCAGCCCTGGATAAGCGCGCGGATTGAGGTTATAAAGGTAGGTGAGAAGGCTATCGCATGGGCCTGGTACCACAGTATTGGGAGGATGAGCGAGTTAGCAACTGTAACTCGTCCTGTTAGTCCTGGGGTTCTTCCCTTGAGGGAGGCGACGCGTTTGGATACCCGTTGTAACAGGTTACTTTCCATTGTCTCATTAGCATATCCCCCTGATTCTAGCCAGATTCCAAGGTGTCAGACAGGAGTGTTGGTGGGAGGTGTTGCAAAGGGTAAAATGATTGGGTTTTTTTCTTCGTGTGTTGGTGTGAGGTTCTGATGTTGTGGCCCAATTGTTTGTGTATTTGCCTAAGAGGATGACTTCAGTCTTCCTTTTGTTGAGCGATGCATTGCTCACCTTGGAGTATTCCTCTAGAGTGTGTTCCAGCTGTCGGGCATCTTCATTGTTTGCTATACCTGCTACGCAGTCATCCACAAAGGCCAGTATCTTGACTGTTGGTTGTCCTTGTGCGGTTATCCCCATAAAACGTGAGTCAGTTACTCAGAGGAGTGGGTCAAAGCTGAAATTGTATAGCGGTGGGCTGAGGGGATCCACTTGTTTGAGCCCTCTGTGTGGTTTAATCTTGTTTGTTAGGAATCCAGGGCCGCATACAGCCATGGTTACAGATTCTGTTAGGAGCATCGCCCATTTTATGAATCTTGGTGGGAGTTTATTGGCATGTAGACATTCTTTTAGGTATGGACAGCTAACACGGTCATACGCCTTTTCCTGATCCAAGAAGACCAGGGCACCAGTTGCTTTAGATTGGCAATGTTTGCAACAGGGTGTATGTTGTTCCAGATTTAACCCCGGGTATAAACCCAAACTGGTTGGGTGATAGGACGTCAGATGCAATTGCGCCTAATCTAGCTGCTAGAATTTTTGTTAGAATTTTTGTGTCAGTGTTGGAGAGTGCAATTGGGCGCCAGTTGGCCAGGTCCAACTTGTCACCCTTTTTATACAAGGTTATAACGTAGGAATCATGGCCTCCTGGTAATAGGCGTGTTTCCAACGAATTCTGGTTCATTGACGCCAATAGGAGGGGGTGATTTGTTGAAAATTTTTTTTGTAAAATTCAAAGGGTATCCCATCAGGCCCTGGGCATTTCCTACGTGGTGCACCGCGAATTGTTTCCCAAAGCTCCTCCCATGTGATAAGGGATAGTATATTGTAATTTGGTGGTGTACTTTGTATCTTGGCAGTTTGAATAAATTCTTTAATTTTTTGTGGATCAGTTGGCATATCACAATATAATTCAGTGTAATAGCGGTGTACTTCCACCTGGACCTCCTCAGGGTCAGTTGCCACGATGCCATTGGTCTTGTGGACCTGTGTGCACGTGGGCTGGTTTCCACGGGAGTAAAATTGGCAGAAAAAGTATGTTGAACAGGTTTCGCCTTCCTTTTTGAACTTACCTTTGTTTGATACTTTGATTCTGTGTTGGTGTTCAAAGATGAGATTGTTAAGTCAGGCTTAAATTTCTGCCCATTTGCGTCCCCAATTAGGGCTATAGCAATATCTCGGAGTATTTATTTCCAGGTGGTCTAGTTCTGCCAAGGTACGCTTGATTGTGGCTGTGTCCGCGGTGTACTTGCGTGATGCAATATGTCAGGTTTTGTTTATTAAATTTTTTTTGCAAATTTCCCATGTTCTGATGGGATCTGAAGTGAATGGGGCTGTGAATTCTGGGTTTGTAGCCTTGTTTTCAACCCAGTCAGATATCTCAGGCAATCTTATATTTTCTTGGTGAAGCTTTCTCCAAAGCAACACCTGTGTGTGGGATTGGGTTTGCGCTAACTGCACCATAACTAATTGGTGACCAGAAAAATTGATCTTTTTTGTTGTAAATTTGGAGATTCTTGAGTGGGTGGATTGTGGGATGAGGACGTGGTCAATATGACTCATCGATATGAGCAGTCCCTCACATATGTTGGGTCTTGTCATATGGGGAAGTATTGGTGAATTGGGGGAAGAGCATCCTGTAAGCCAAGAGATGCCTTCATTGTGCGATATTTAATGTGTCCAGGTGTGTATCCCCTGGGATTAGGCCATTGATCTTTATTGGGGTTATCCCAGCAGTTGAAATCGCCTAACATGATGATATCTGGTGGGAGGATGAGAGTAGAAATTTTTTCAAAATTTTTTTTCTCTCAGTTGCAGTGCATGGTGCGTAGATACATGCTAACGAAATTATTTCATCTTGGCATGTGATTGTTGCTACCAGGACTCAACCGTGTAAGTGTGATGATGAATTTGTAATTTTAAATTTTTTGTTGTTTCAGATGATCACCCCACAGTGAGAATTCCATATCGATTGTGATGGTGCAACCCTGGTTGACCAGGATCCTTCTTCCCCTTGTAGACAGTAGGTTTCTTGGATGGCCAAGATGTCTACAAGAGGTTTTTGCAGGAATGCTAGCTTTTTGGCTTGGGACATATGAGCCCTGGCTCCGCGATATTTAATGTCCCTATTGACACTGAGGTGCCTGCGGGCCTCAGGAGCGGTTGGGAGGACCCTCTGGTCCTATCCCACCGCGGCTCATTTTGGCCATGCTCCACATCTGTACTCCAACTCTTTCACTGTTGTTGGTTCCCTTGATCTGACCCAATGATTCAAGGGAATTGCAGTTTTTTGCATTTGCGTCAACTTTTCCTGCACAGGTCTCATGTTGATTTGATGCGGATTGTTGATTGGATTTTGTATTTTTGAGGTTCAACTTTGGTGAATTGTGCACCACATTTTTGCCAAAATTGCGGTTGCATTGTTCCTCAATATGTGCATGACTGATGACGCTTTGTGGCTCAGTCTGGTTACTGTGAAAATTTTCACCTGGGCATATTGTTCTGATTAGTTGGTTCAGTATTTATCTGAAATATCCTCCTGAAAATTGTCCGTGGTTAATGGCAGAATCCACATGTGCCACCACTTCAGCCGCTGCTCTCTTGCGGGCTTTTTGTGCTGCTTTAAGCTGTTTACTTGTAACTGGGTCCACGATGGAGTATAGTCCATCTTCACCCCAGCGGAATGGGTGGTGGCCATCAGTCATTTTAGCGAAGTTTTCATTATCTTCGTCCATAGCTTCTTCACAAAAATGATTTTCCATTAAGCCCTCTTTTTACAGGGCATGCATGTTCCTTGTGGCTAGTGAGCCACAGTGGTTGCAAATGGGTGGTGCATGTTCCAGTGTAACTTGGAATGCAGCTGACTGGCCCCCATCTGCAAAGTGAAATTCTGCTGAATGGAGAAAACTGGATAAATCCTCTTCCACTTCTGGGAAGGGGTTAATTACAGCGATAGCTTTGCCCGTGCACAGGTCAGACATTAAGCGAAATTGCTGTAATTTGAGTTGTTGGATTTCTCCGTAAGCCACAAGACCTTTATGGAGCTCCTCCTCGATTATCTTATGAGGAAGGTTGGTGGGGAGCGAGTCAAAGGAGATGAACAAAGTTTTTGCTTTTTTCCATTTGGTGTGTGCGGTGCGCACAATTTTTTGCCCTCAGGGAGGGCAATTTCCACGCAGATTTTTGCTGCGGCATCAGCTTCATTGGCTGTTTTGAAACCAATATCGATCCAGCCATGGCCCATGTTGTCAGTGGCTACGTACACCGCGTGAGGGAAAAGTGAGGGCTGTGCCTCACATGTTTTCTCCCACAGGGTTGGTGACTCATCCCCAAGGAAGAGTCTGATCCTGTGTTCCACCTTTGACAAAGGTTGGTTGAATTGAATGTACATTTATTGCGCGTGATTTACAGTAAATACCATAACCCAGATGGTGTCTGAGTTTGCAATTTTTTTGTGGCTTGGGTTCCTGGTCCCCCTCCAGGGCGTTTCTTGCCTTTAGTTGCACCGTTAAGTGCACTGCTTGCCGTGACGCTCGCCCATGTTGTATTATTTTTGTTATTAAAGTCGCCCATCTTTCCTGTGTGTGATTATCCAAATTTGCTGTTTGAATCAAATTGTAGTAACTAATTTGGTTGTTACGAGAAAGAAAAGCAACTTTATACCTATTAATCATATTATTTTATTTTACTTTGTTTTATAAGTACCTTTGTTTTATCTTAGCCCTATAAACAGTGTTACTATTCTCTTGATTAAATATACTTTTTAATCTATAAATGCTATTTATTTTCAAGCCACTCATCTTGTGTGCTCAATAGATAGGTCTCAGACTAGATTTGGCGCTCAACTACACCAGTAAGGACTTGGTAAGCATACCGCAATTGTTTCTATAATTTCAGAATTTATCAACCTCTTAAGCACCAGCAAGCTACCATGCGGAAATCCTGACATAGTGTAGCCATTTCATATGTACTATCTTGCCAAGGTGTCCTTCTTTGAACCTCGTTGCTATTAATTAATTCTTTATAATCTCTTCACTGTTTCATCCTCTTCTTCTCATTCAACCTCCGGTCTTCTGATTAGTTTGAAACTTATCACTTTTGGGTGATTGCAAATTAAAAATAGATTCATGTGACAAGCCATCCACTTCATTTGCTTCTCTACAGCCCAATGCAGGATCTCATAATTGAAATCTTGCATCTGAATGGCCCATCTTGCAAGTCTTTTGTTTGGTTTTTTATATGTAAATCATCTCAATAAGGCGTGAATTGTGATATCTTGAAGTGTATGCTGTAGGTGCATATCAGAAGTGCATACTGCTCTGCTCACATTTAGGAACTTTCACTCTTCAACTTTGAAGATATGTTCAGCTCTTATGAACATATTCTAATAGAACTATATAGAGTGATCCACCATTTATTTTTCCAACTGGCTAAGGTCATGCCAACGCTAACATTTCTGATAATTGGTGTAAGTGTAAAAGGTCTTTGCAAATTTAAAGTATATCACAATCTTGGCTTCCATTAACTTTTACTTGAGTTGAGTCAAAGAAACTTCTTGACCTTGTCCCCTATTAAATAGTACTTTTTTGTTCTGAAGGTGCATGAGTAGCTCAGAACTATCCACAAAGTTTGGCACAAATATGGCAGTAGTAGTATACCATGCCCATGGACACTTAAACTCTCTCATAAATTTGGGGTGAACTCATCCACACAATGGCTCTGACCTTTCCTTTCTGGGACTAGATTCCTCTCCAGTTTACTTCATTTCCAAGGAATTCTAACTGACTCTTGAAAAACGGCGCTTAAATTTCCTAATTTTAGGTTTTTTTATTTCAGTAAGAAATTTTCATCCAGATGTTCCTGAAGTTCCTTAAAATGACATGCTTACTACCGTGATGTAATATAAGTGAATGAGAAGATTCAACATTGTTAGATTTAAAAAATGTCCAAAACTTTCTGGAACATAGCCGAGGCGCTTCACAGACACTATGGTATTTATATTAGTTAATAAGTCCCTAGCTGGTTATCAGCGCATACTTATGGTCTTTTAGAGACAGCTTTATTTTCCAGTATCCTCTAACCAAGTCAATACTGGAGAAGTAGCACAATTAAAAGTTTTAACAAAGCATTGTCAATATGCTTTAATGTGTTAAAATTTTTCATAGTCAAGTCGTTAAGTCTTTTATAATCATAACTATTTTACGTGTCCCATCCTTCTTTCATGGTACTAGAAGGGATGACGCACAAGGACTCTTGGAGGAGCGTTCCTGATTTGCATCCATAAGATGGTATAACATTCTAGATATGACTTCTTATTTGCTCTTGGATTAGCAGTAAGGTTTTGATAAAACGATATGACACTCCCAGTTTTTTGTTGAGTTCACGTTCTTGTTGTATATTTTTTACACTTGCACACAATTTTGTCAATGTGGTAATGGTTCGAACTGATCCCATTCTGGCATAGTGATGCATCTTTGCTTTATCTATGGTTTGTCTCTCCTTGATATGAACAAAGTTGTTCAAAATGTTCCCAAGTAGGACTTTAAATACTCCTTGTTATGTTTAATCATAAAATCCAGTCATCACTCTGAATCCCTTGTCTCTAAATCTTTAAGACAATAGATTCTGTGCATTGTTAGATTCTGGTATATTATTAATGATAATGACCAACATAGCCTTTTGCTCTTCAGGTAGTATGTCCATATACTCGCTGGCATTTAAGGGCAAGCCAAACTCTGCTTCTACTGTAAGTGGTGGCTTCTTTTTTCCCTTCATCTTCAAAGTATTACTAATTAGGTAAAAAGAATGTTTAGTTTTAGCCATGTATACTCGCTTCTATTCCTTCTTCTCCTCATCTTGAATAACAAGTGGCATAAGGTAATTTAGTGGACTGTTTGAACTATTATAAAGTTAGTAATTACTTCAAAATTCATTACAAGATAAATCCTATAAGTCTTCATAGTGGTTATTCTCAAGTGCCACAGCCAAGGCAGACAAAAAATCGTCCAGTCCAATGAGAATGAATAAACTCCTAATGCTTTGGTTGACCTAGACCCTGCAGAATTGAACTTGTACTGATTATTGATGCACAATGCAAATTTTAAGCTCTTTATGAGCTTGAAAGACATAATGTTGACTGGAGTGCTGTTTCTGTACTGCTAAAACCTTGACTTGTGTATGGTAACTTGCTCTTTTGTAAAACTCTTGATTATAACTCTCTTTCCGCTCATCATAACTTTTTGAGCCAAATTACACAAATTTATATACAAATTGAATTCGCCTGTATTAGTTTCGCTCTGATGTCCTTGGATTCTCCGCTGGCTGCTCCAGCGTGGGGCAGCGGCGAAACTCCCCCTGCCATTTTCCGTCCAGTAGGAAAACGCGCTAGGACTGGCTCACCCAGTCATTCCAAACCTATGGGCTGATTTGTTCCACCCAAGGACCTGGACGCCCACCTTGCTCATACCCAAGCAGTAACATGCTGCCCCCTAGCGCTCCCCCAGAGCAACATGCGCTACGGCCTAAGGGTCAAATGTGGGAAACTATTCCCATACCACGATAAATCCATTATGAAATGGCACAGGCGGTGATAATACCTATCAGATTTATCGATTTCCACCCCTACAAGGGGTATTTTGACCTCAGCTTCACCTGCAAAGCCGATGCTGCCACTGCAGCAACTGTGCCCCTGGTCTTCCAGGGCACCCTCTCCCCACAATTTGGACTTGGCTCCCAGTGGACACCACTTTGGTTGTCCAGTTTGCTGGCCTGCCCACCCACCTCCCCCCTAAGTGCTCCACCAGGAGCTGATGGATGGTTTGACAGCCTATGGCTCCAACCCCATCTTACAATTTGTGGTCCCAAATGGGGCCACACAACTTTCTGGGCCTCGGACATATGCCACAATAAGATCTGAATTTAATAAAATTGCGGCGGCAATTCTGCCACACACCATTATTCCCTCAGCACCTGACCATCCATTCTGGGCCCTTGTCGAGGGCAGGCAGATGATCTGTCCATCATGTTTCGAGTTAGACTACAAGAAATGCAAGTGCCCCTACGAAACCACTTCAGATGAATTAGACAACTCATCTGCTGACCTCCAATCCACTGCTCACCCTGTACAATTTCAGGTATGGGGCACAATCCTACCTCCTCCACCCCCAAATCCTGTTTCTGCAGCTGCACCTGAAGCCACAAATCAGCCTCCTCCTCACCCCAATGCCATAAATAATCTTTCCAATCAAGCATTGGATTAGATCCCAGTTTGATCCCATGCTTCCACAAATGAATCGAACAAACCTCAACTGTATGCTGATTCCCCAATCCAATTCAACCAAAACCCATGAGAATTATTGGATGAAATTGACAAATCAGGTAACGTTGTTGATATACCAACGCTGCAAGTCAACAAGTTCTGTAATGCAGAATGGGATGCAAAATTCCTACCTCAGAAATATGCCCCACAACCTAACGCCAAACTGTTCTACAGCGACCACCAGCTTGCAGTAGAAGCAGCCGCCACACCAGATTGCCGTCCACTCTGCAAAGCTGCCACCAAATCTGTGGCTGCGCTCACAGGAGGAATTCCACCTCCCATTATCCTCAATGATCTTACTACACAAAGTAAGATCAACATAAAATCTTTACACAACGTCACTGAAGCCATCTAGAACGTGGTAACAGTAGCACGGAATCTGAAAGCCAAAATTACCTGAAATAACATAGCCACATTCATTCAATTCCCAGACACCCGCCTCAAAGCTGAAGACGCTTTGGCCAAATACATCGTTGCCATTATAATGGCTGACAACTATCCAGAAGTTCCAGTCATCAAGATTATCAAACCTCATGCCGCCGATGCCCCCACACCCTTACTATCTGCCTTAACACGCACCCTACTCTGGGATAAGATGGATGCAGCTGAAGATGAGCACCCCGATCCCCCTCCCCCATCCACCATAAAGGGATAGCAGTATCCGCTGCCCACCTGGTTTGATATTTTGATAGGTATGATTTAATTGATCCGTCCATTGTGAGCGTTTTGTTTGAATCATTTTTTATTATGATATTTAGTTTTAGTTTGGTAATTTCCATCCCCTGGTCAGCTCACCTCAGTTAAATAAAAAACTCTTGATTATAGGCATGCTCACGGTAAGGTTTGCACTGACTGTTTTACTAAAGCCTCTTAGCTCTTCAGGAAGGCGTGACTCCTAATAAGCTTTTATTAACTAACAGTATTAGAATGAAATTTTCTTTAATATAGTTTCCACTAAATTCTCGCTATGTAATATACTATCTTTGATCTGCATGGGCAGGGAGCCTGAGTCAAATAAGGCTGTTCTTGGGGATCAAAATTCGATTATTTGTTTGTAGGTAGATGGGATCAACTACTTCACTTGGGATTCAATGATATACTATCCATATTCAACTCTTAGATCAGGTTCATCTTCTTCAATTCTGTTAATGTGGTGAGCAACCCAAATGACTAAATCTGCGATATCCTTGTCAGTCAATTAAAGTCCAATTATCTAATAAGAGTTTATCTTTTCTAAATAAGGAAGAAAATAAGGATGAAATCGGCACAAGACTCTAGCCAAATCTTGGTGGAACCCTTTGAATCAGGGCAATATATTTTTAAAAAATACTCAGTCAAGCAGCACAAGTTTTAGTAAGCGAATTTCACCAACTATGAGGCTAAATCAGGGGAGTCTCTTAAAGAGTCCTATAGCCCACTTCTAGTTCATTTCGAGCACCTAAGCGGGGACCACCCCCTTTATAGGCTTAGTGGGGGTCCCCCAAGGTGCAACTATCTTCTCTCACAGTAATTGGTTAAAGTATATCAAATCATTACCTCATAGGTTCGTCTTACCTATAAATGACTCTCCATCAACCGTTTCAGCGAAGTGAGGTGTGTTTGAAAGCTTTGATAGGTTGACAACTCATATTTCCTAAATAGAATCAAAGTTAATATCAAATCTATGCCTATCTTAGTACGAGCCCAAGTTCATCTAAATACTAATCATCAGATCATAACAGGGTTCTCTTTTTACCCTTTCACTGCCACTAATAAACTAACAAAAATCCTCTTATTTTTCGCTTTAAACTTTTCTAGTTTCATCAGAGTGGTACTAAAAATTCACTATTTAGTAAACAGCAGTGTCAGGACTTTGAGGGAGGAGATCTAACCCAATCTCTACTAACAGGGCCCCAAAGCCCCCAGCGAGTTAAAAGCCCATCAAGGCCCAAAGAAAAGCTAATACAGAAAGGAGATTGGGAGAAAATGGTGAATTTTTATTAAATGATCCTTGAGGTATTTATAGAACCTTGATGGATTGATAAAAAAGGGACTTTTCTTTCTCGTTGCAGACACTTTTGCAACCTATTCAATTAAAGACTAAATCTAGTTTGATAATCTTGCAGAGGAGATTAGGTCTGCGCCCATGTCTGGGAGCAGTTGGGCAAGCAAGGCAAGAGGAGCAGGCGGAAGGCCCGCGGCCTCTAACGTTTGAAAACGCCCCGGAGAATCCAGCAGAATAGAAAAAAAATCTAAAAAAACTGGAGGTCACAATTTCCCCAGAGATACTCATGTGGCAAGCACGATGCAACCAGTAAATCAACACGCCACACTCCCAGCCACTTTCAACGGTGGAATTCGGAGTCTGTGTGTATCTGGACATCCAAAAAATGGCCTTATGGGAAAAATTTTGTGAAGATGTACACAAAATTTTCCTAACCATGGTGTACATTGCACCTCACTCCATGTTGCACGGTTGGCTAGACCTAGGTTTTGAAAACAAAATAGCAGCAGATGAGGCTGCAGCGGTGTGCGTAGTGGTCGACCTCCCTGAAGGGCAACAGGTCGTCAAAACCAAACGCACCAGATGGACAAAATCAAACCAAATTTCCCTCACGTTTGACTTTTTGCCTAATATGGTAAAACATGACATTTTGGAGCAACACCTGAAAGAAGGTCTCACCATATATGGCGAAATACAATCTTTCAAAATGCAATGTTTCACGCTGATGCCACACCTGTGCACTGGCAAAGTCATCGCAGTTCTGACCCCAACTGAGGAGATCACAAAGGACCTAACCCAGATCCTGCACTCCACCTTTATTGACATCACGGGGCATACCACCCACCCATTCCAGGTAACCATGGACAGCGCGCCCCCCATTTGCACCCACTGTGACGCGTTCAGCCATAAGGCGCATGCATGCCCCATCAAGGAGGGCGTCACATTCCAAGAGCACCCCTCAGCGGCCATGGCCAGCGGAGAGGTGCACTACGAACCAACTGCAAGCACCAAGGAGGCTTTCCCGTGGGGAGCACAAGGCTGCTACCTATTGGTAAAGCCCATCTCCCTGCAGGAGAGGAAAAAGCCAAGCAGGCCCATAGGGCCACAGCCAAGGAAGCGGCCAAGGCCACCACCACCATCCCACACTCACAACGCCAGGAGGACATGGAGACCTTTATGGTGGAAGTGACTTGGGAATCCATCACCCAATCAGATTGGGAGGCCCATGCTGAAAGTGCCACTCAATCTGAGGATCTGATGGGAGATTTGATCTCACCCAATCGCTGCACCCAAGCTCCAGTCGAAACTGACTTGGGACCTATCCCAACTAAAAATTTTTTTTTGCCCCGCTCAACGGTGCACTGAACCTATTTGCACCGCAAAAAATTCGTTTGACGTCGGGAAAGCAAAAAGTGAAGGCCAAAGCCAATGCGACTAATTCTGCAAGAATTAACAAAAACCCCAATAGTGTTGCTGCTAACACCCGCGCTGCTGTGAAAGCCCGTGGGGACCTTGAAGAGGCTGGTGGGCCTGGGGGCCCACCCCCTCACACCTAAGGTGCGATGGAGGAAACCTTCACTCTAGGGACGCTGAATATCGCCAGACTCAAGGCCTCCCCATCTCGGGCTAGAAAACTGAGTTTTTTACAACACAATTTATCCATGGATATCCTGGCCATCCAGGAGTCCCACTGTCCATGAGGTTCTGAGGAAGCTT
>JAKSZP010014550.1:0-200633 GCA_022478985.1 Massospora cicadina
TTCCCCACTCTCATCCTCATATAGGTGATACCCGCGCAACAACCATTCCATAATAATTCTTAGTTGTTGTGGAGTCACATTTGTGGAGCGTCCATGTCAGTTGGTCATCAGCTCCAGGAAATTCTCAAATTGCACAGTAATCATAATTTCATCATCCCCTGGTTTGGTAACAGTAAACAATATTGATTCTGAGTTAGGTGTCCTCCGAGCTTCTTCAGCATGCTGTGCTTGGAACCCAGTAAGGTTAGGTTGAAACAAATGAGAATTTTTCATTGTGTTTTCCCCGCAAATAGTTGCTAATTGGCCCCCTGTAGTGAGCACCACTGTTAAATCCTTGGCGTTTGGGTCTGCTGTCACCAAGCTGGAATTGCACAGGGTATAGCCACTGAGCAACCCAATCAAACAATATGAAAATTGTCAATTCTTGTAATAAAACTAAATAAAATATATATGGAGCTATTGCCCTTATTTCTTTCTTTATTTTTAGATGTCTCACAGACCGTTCTGCGCTTCTCTTTCCTCATAAAAGCCTATCCTTCTAATCTTCCATCAGGCTCTTTATACCTTGATTCCCCCAGCCAGATGCATCCTTGGCTTGGTATCTTCTATTCTTCTTCCTTTTTTGAGTTGCTCTCATTCATATCAAATCTCGGCATAATATCTCCCAATTCGCCAAATGTTCTCATTTTTCTCAATTATAATTCGTGTATACCCTTTTCATAAATCTTTAGACTCATCTTAATTCCTTTGTGATCCATCGATATGGGTGGTGTATCATCCAATTATATCAACTTCATGACACCATGCTTACATTGATGCAGCAAAAACTTGTCTTTTTAACCCCACTTATCCCTAAAAATGCTGGCGCATCAAGTCTTTCACTTGTGTACTGGCTCTCATCACTTTTGCTGAGCATAAACATGTTTAATACGTTGAGGTGATAGACAATACTGGCCTTATAAACAAAAAAACCCACAACTATACCTCTTTATAACCCATGTCACTGATGCTCCCACCCTAATGCTGTCTGCCATGGTCCGCCAACTAAATTGGGCGCCAGACATAAGCTTCCCTAAAGCTTTCTCGCTTTCTGATATGCTTCCTAGGCTGTTAGCTGAGGTGCATATAAAGAAATTTTTTATTTTTTTTGTTTCTAATAATCCCTTTGTTTGGCCCATTTGAAAATAAAGATGCATGGCGTCTCCTCATTTTGGTTTGGGCACCACTAGTGCTAAAAAGAGGATCCAGCAATATCACATTTTTTAAAATTATTTTTGGTTCAAAAAGGTGAAAAATAGCGCCATATAGACCCAGTTTATAAAGACCATTCATAGGAACACTCCTTACTAAACCCTGAAAACCCTAAACCCGTTCCTCTGTCATATGCTCAGGCAGCAGTTATTCTCACACTAGTTCATAAACGGGTATTGTTAGATTATAAAAGCTCTAAAGTCAAGAAGTCAGGTCCAATAAGTTGTTCCATCAATCAGTTAGATGAACTCTACTGTTTTATATATAGTTTCTCTTTAAAATCATATTAGAACAGCATATGCAAAAATAATTGCTCTAGTAGACAGTGGAGCCATGAGGAATTACAGTAAACTGCAGGTCATGTAAGCAATAGACCTTGAAGTTACTCCATGTTTGAATGTCATGGACTTTGTATCCTAATGCACACACATCTCTGCAAAAGCTACTGTGGCTTATATCCATGATATGAATTCTTGGCAAACTTTGTGGCAATACCACAGTTATTATACTCGGGGATTTAGGTAGATTCATTGCACCTTTAGTCAGTGAGTATTAAATTAGAGAGAAACAGACTAATCTTACCTTCCAATTCACAAACAGGTAAATTCTCCTCCTCCCCATTATAGCAACGTGAAATTCAATGGCGGCAACAGTGGGATATCCCTCTACTGATGTTGTACCTGTGATACCTGTTGAGATTTGGGTTGACCAACCATATGAGATTGACAACAGAAGTTATACCCCAAATGTCATATAGACCTCGCTGTTACCCTTAGTCGCTTTCTGTATCCCTTGTTTGATTGATTCTCACCTCAAAGCCTATCACAATCATAAAATTTGGGCCAAATATCTCAATAGTAATCTGATCCAATGGAATATATTTTTTTAGAGTTTAACAGACCTGAAGTAAAGAAATTATGAATTAATTTATCATACAATCCTGACTTTTTGGCGGATCAAATACTTTCAATTTTTAAAATGAGCGCCCAGTTTCCCTAACCATTTCCACCCCTAATGATTAAAAATTACCAGAATTACGATGTGTGGCAGCTCCCCCTTTTAGGTTGAAACACTCTTGGTAAAAAATACCATAATTACTCAACGATTAAAGCCATAATTCTGTACCTTAATTTAATAGAAAACCATCAAGATGTACCCAACATATTCAGATGATCATCCAGTTTCATCAGCATTGTTGGCATAGTTGGTTTGACCAACCATCTGGGCTATATTGTGTTAAAGATATCCTAAATTTTACTGATAATTAGATGGCAAATTCTACCAGGTTATAGTAATTTTTCTCCATGTGCCCCATATTTTTTATATACTTGCCTAACATATCAAGTAACTATCAATTTAATCTCTAAATCCTTAATGGCACACATCTCATTCATTTTAATTTATGACCATCAACACAGTGGCCTTGATTTCCATATTAACTTCTATTTTAGTTAAGCGTATTATTTTACATTGCCTTGTGCCAGCATAAAATAATTGGTAATAGGGTCCTTATTTATTATGGACATCTGATGGTAATTCAATTACATCTAGCATATTGCATCTTTTTATGAATCTGCCTCAAGACCAAACTAAACAGTTTCCAACTTTATTTGGAGCTAAAAATTTTTATCTATTATTATGGAGTACTGCTTAGTAACCCTTGAAAGCACCAATGAGAACTCTGTTAGAATGAGGATATCTGGGTGTAATTGCCATCTGATAAGGGGATCTTTTTCAAAAAAGCTGTACCAGCTTACCTAGAGGATTAACTGAGTGAGCCTGTGAGCCTCTGGCAGTATTTTATACTACAGGGTGCTCTTTTGTTTTCTTAGATAAAAACCCTATTGCTGGAAGTATGGTAACTTCTGTTTAGTTTTAGTCAAAGTTGCTGTCCACAAACAGTACTTTAATTTATGGTGTATTGTCCTGTGCACTAAAGATATGATGTGCTTTCACCAATTATAACATTTTTTGCTCACTACAGGGGGACCACACCCAGATTTTCTGTTTATCATGTTTGAAATTATGGATTCTGGTCATTTAGTTGGAGACTACCTTCCAGTAGATGTAGCGAAACTTTTAGAAATTGAGGGCCTGGCCCTGAACCTTGCCAAATTGTTCTAATGAGATTGGTCAATTAAGATCAGAATTGAAGGCCCACGCTGGCTTACTTTCCAAGATCATATTAGGTTAAGTTCTCTAATTTTAAGACTTGATAAAAATATGGACAGAACTGTTTACTCCTTTACCAACGTAGACCAGGAGCTTGACTCTTTACATGTGGAACTTAAAACTCAAGAACAAACATTTTTGTCCCTAGAAAATGATAATATTGCCTTAAAATGGACTTTCAGACTTCTAACAAAATGATTGTTAATATGAAAATTACGTTGCAGGTGGAATGTCACCGTTTATTGATATTTTGACTCAATATAAGTTGGATAAACATTAAGAATACTTGCCAGTGAATTTTGGCTTGAGCTTCTCAGGGAACCTTTTTGACAAAACATGGTAGTGAGTTTATGAACGCGGGTAATGTGTAGATGGCCTGCTGTTTTCCCTTCCATTCTGACCATTATACCTTCTTTTCACCCTGAAAATAAGTTGGCTCACAGTTGTTTCCCTTCCCCTCCACTTATTTATAACCTGGAAATTCAGATAGGGACATCACAAGCACTTTGCCCCTGAATCCATGAAAGCCAATCTTTGGTCAACATTGTTAATTTATCAAAGTCCAATAAGATGGAAAAAGTGAACAATCTCTTTAATATTTTCAATATTAGTATGGTTGGAGTGTTTAATCTGGTAAATTGGAAGCAGTAATGAACTCTTTGGACTTTAAAAGTCAGGAGTTAATTATGAAAAAGCTAAATAAGTCCGTCATGTTACCTTAGTGACAAGGACCTTGTTATCATGAAATTCACAAGGGCTGAAAGGAAGACCACTCATAAAATGGAATTCCTTAATATCTATTTTAAAATAAAAGAAAAACTATTTCTTTATTTGCTGAACGCTTCTATTTTGGAGCCGCAAACACTATCATGGGGCTAACGTTGGAAATGAATTGTATGACCATATAGCTCTTTGCCACATTTGAAAACTCTACATAGATTGTTTTGCAATCTGATACCAGTTCTTAATGAGGATAATGACGTACCCAAAATGGTAATTATCTCCATTGTTGCACTGTCACATCTATAGCAATTAATACAATTATATGAGAGCTGCGTAAATCACCCAACTGGGGAATTTCACTAATTGATTAATTAACTTGGCCATATGGTACTCATCCTGAGAAGCCTGTTATTAATCAGGTCATTTGTTACTTTGTAAGAATTTAAATGTTATGCCAATCATTACCATAAGTCAAGTTCTAAGCCTAGGGTTCATTTGGAAAGTCATGTGAATTAGGTAGACTTGGGAAAAGTTAGTTTATAGTAGAACAGGATATTCTACATCCGCTTCTTCTAAAAATCCCATTTTCAATATAGCTCTGACTCCACCTTCAATCCAGTGGAAGATTTAAAATACCACCTCACCTTTGGTGGTTAATTGTTTAATGGCTGAAAATAGTCTAGTTGTGACAACCGCCCTCTAAAAATGAGAAGCCAAGTTGGTGCCAAAAGCAGTAGTGAAGCCTTACATTCAACAGGTAGCATTTCAAGAGCATCCAATTGCCTCTGAAGATATCCCTCAATTGAACAGGGTCCAAGTGGAAATACCTATTGAGATTTATAAATAACTCAGCCCTTGCTAGGTCAGAGATTCAAACTTTTTTGAGTTAAGCAAATACTTTGGATGTCCTAGCAATAATCTGAGACACTTATTTTTCTGCTGGCACTTATTGATATTTATGCAAAAAATAAACTCCATGCAATGAGGACAGTGGGGCACCAGTTGATATTTTGTCCACTAAACTGGTGAAGGTACTGGTCAAGCCCCTGACATAGATCATCAGAAATCTATAGTACTATAGGCCCTCAGACTGCAATTTCTGAAGAAGCATACAGTAAAATGATGCTGTGATTCAGCTGACAGGTGATCTCCGCTCCCACTAATGTTCTACAAATCAAAGGTACGTCTTTCTTAATGAAACCGCATTTATGAGAGCTCATAGTGTCAAGGCTAACTTTGAGTAGAGTACTTTGAAAATCCTCAGACAAGCTCTTCTGTTATTTTATAATTGTAAGGATGAGGCACTGGCATCTAGAACTCAGGTTTTGGCCAATCTAGTTTCCAAGATGTTATAGTGCCTATGGGTCACCAGCGGATTCAGGCCTGAATTTAATAGTTACCCAACCAGATTGTATAATCTAGGGGAATTCTGCTACGTGCTAACTATAATTTAACCATTATGGTGGCCGTCAAGTTTAGTGGGTACAGAATTTGATTTGGAATTTCCCAAGGATTACACAGCAGAATATTTTATATGTTCTGTTGTTCCAATTCAGAACCTGTCACCATGCCTGGGATTATCCTACCCAATAACAGCAAAATTCAGATGATTTTATCTAATTTTTATGCGTAACCTATTTATATAAAGTAACACAGATTATTGCTTTTTTGCATATGTTACAAGTCAAAGAAGTTTAGAATAAATTTATTTTTGAACTTTGATGAACTAGGCCTTAGAAGCGATATCAAGAAATCCATTTATTTATTACTTCAAGAAAGCCTATCTGGGTTAACTGAGGATAATTAGGATCAAGTGTTGGCCCTTTTAAAAAAGTACAGCATTATTTTTGCAAAGGATAGCTGTGGTTTGGGTTGTGCACATGATGCACTCCATCATATCAATACCAAAAACATCCTCTGATTTCCCCCCATCTAATTAGGCATTCAAAGTGGCTAATGAAGTCGTCAATACAGAAATATTAAACTGGTGCAACATGGGATGTTAGCGCACTCTAAGAGCCCTTGGGCCATCCCAGTGTTGAATATTAAAAAAGGATGATTCACCAAACATGGTAATAGACTACTGCAAGATCAGTAGCATTACCAAAAAGGATTCCTATCATTTAATGCAGAAGGATGAAGAGCTAGACCACTAAGGCGGCGTGCAATATGTTTCAGCCCTGAATATATTTTTTGTTTACTGGTAGATAGAGCTGCCCAAAGAGGAGCAGGAAAAAATGCGCCAGGATTACAGATCAGGGCCTCTACTAACCTACTATAATGCTGCAGGGGCTGTGCAATACACCTGAAAAATTTTAGTGGGCTATGGATAGTATCAATGGTAATTAGAACTTTCCTGAGTTATCATTTATTTAACTGATATCAACGGTTTTTTAAGATGTAAAATGAACACTTACTACACCTGGAAGAAGTATTCTGCTAACTTGCCAAGGTAGACCTGAAAATTAAGACACATAAGTGCAAATTTTAGTGAGCAGTTGAAATAACAAAAGTCCTTAATATTATAACATGGCTTGTATCCACACCTGAAAAAATGAAGCTATTGAATGCTGGCATGACTGAGTAGCATGTGCAACATTCATGTGTTCCTTGGATAAATTGGTTATTGCCACCAGTTTGTAGAAATTCTTAACAAAATCAGTGAACTGGTATTTCACCTCTTTAAAAATGGTATACTTTTTAAGTGGACTGGGAAATGTCAGCTGCCTTTAATAGACTATGGCTTTACCTACCCAAGCGCCACAGTTGATCTACCAAATTTTGCGAAGCCATTTATTATTTAAACCAACGCTTTTCTAACCACTGTCAGTGAAGTGTTATATCAACTCAATTCTGACAGCATTGAACACCCAGTTGCCTATTACAATTGTATGTTAAAAATTCATGAATGGAACTATACGGTAATCAATAAGGAGTGCGTGGATGTCATCTATGTTTCTATAAAATTATGGGTATATGTCCATGGAGTATACTTCCTATATTAACTAATCATGCCTTTTTTGCAGCTTACATAATCCTAAATTTCTGGAAGGGCGGCATGCCTAATGAACTTTGAAATTACAGGCTTATGATTTAATATCAGCATCAACCTGGCTTTAGCATCAAAACGCCAATAGGTTTTTCATGTGTCAATGTGGTATTAGTGGCTGACGTGATCATTAAATTATTTGATAAAATGCTGAATACTATGATAACAAATCAGCAGAGGTTCAGAGCTCCTTAAATGATTAAGGATGGATAATGTTGTCAAAAAATGGTAAGCGCTATAATTATAACAATAAGCATAAATATTGAAACCCTGGCCAACAGAGCAGACCAATATTATAAGGGACCACAAGGCGATGGAGCACAGCAAGTTAAAATAAAAAGAAGTTACAGAAACAGCATATTATTGGGATCAATGATTTTGATACACATGAGACCCTCCACTATTGTAAGAAATGCCAGGTGGCTGGACCCTACTGGAAAGCTACTTCTTATCACCTGGTTAAACCCATATTTGCTTGTCATACTGTTCTATTGACGTTGTAAACTCTCTGTCTTACACTTCTGGTCTATCTAATTATATAGTTTTGGCCATTGATCAAATCATGAAATGGTTAAGGGCCAAAGCAGTCAGGGACTTAAGCACCACAATAATGGTTAAGTTCATATTAGAAGATTTAAATATTGTCATGTATGCCCTCAATCTCTGATAACGGATAATGAGGCAAACTTCACATCGCAGAAAATCTCCAAATTAAATGAATTAATAGGTATATATGGCATATTGTCTACGCCCTGCCACTCAGAGACCAACGGCACCATTGACTGAGTGAATTTTACTCTCATTGGGATTTTATAATATAACTATGGCAAAGGAATCCAGCTGGAACCAAAACTTACCTTATGTTGTTTTTAATTCTAATATATCTTTACATTTGGCCATAGTGCATTCTCCATTCAGTTTAATTCATGGGAAGCAACTGGCGCTTCCCCTTATAATATATCCCTGTTTCACTCATATATATGACACCCTTAAAATAATTAAACATTGGCGACAGACATTAATTCAACTACAAAGTGCAGCATATTATAATGTTATGAATCAAAAAAGACGATATCATGAATGAGATAATGAAGAATGGCAGCCTTTACCCCACTCTACTTTATGGACCTAGTTTTGTGATAAAATAACCATGGACTTAAAGAACTAGAAAGTTGGTGAAATTATGGAAGGGGCCGTTTGAGATCATAAAGAAGAGTTCCATGGATGCTTATAGCCTGAAGGATTTTGTTAAAGGTCACCTTATTAACCGAAAGCACATTAAGTTCTGGAAGAAAGATTAGTAGAGTTTCAGGTTAATGGCCCCCAAATTCTCTTTAAGTTAGTTGATTACATAACATCTTTGCTCCCCTGATGTTTGGTCAAGTGGGGGGGAGAATGTCATAATTTGTTTAATCAACATCTGGGATCTATTACCTAATTAGTTTTATTCTCAATTTAAACTAATGACTAGATGGCAGATTTAAAAAGGATATAGTAACTAATTCGCCCTGTGGCCATGTTTTTATATGTAGTGGCTCAACGTAAAAATTACTATTAATCAAATACCATATACAAGCTGGCACAATTCAAATCCCTTTAATTTATGGCCTATAATGTTATGGCCTTAATTATCATATTGCCTCATATTTCAGCTTAGCATACTGTTTTACATTGCCTGTGCTAGCAAAAATAATTGGGTAACATGGCCCTTATATTTAGTGTGGACATACATTGGTAACTTGTTTACATACGACATATTGCATCTTTTTATGAAACTTCCTAAAGCCTAGCTATATACTTTCTAACTTGATTTGGATATTACAATTTTAGTCTACCAATAAAGGTGCTTCTTAGTAATCATGCAAAGACCAATGAAAACTCAGGTAGAAATAGAATAACTTGGAGGATTGCAAAGGGTGATGGGATCTTTTTCTGTTATTGTTGTATCAGCCTTTTGGACAATTACTTGAGCAAGCCCATGAGCCTCTGGCAGTATTTGATACTACAGTGTGCGTTCTAGTTTTTTTAATGAAAACACCCTATTGCTGAAATTAATTTTTCTTTTGTAGAGTTTTGTTTAAAGAATAATTTCTTCAAAAACTAAATTGTATTTTTGGTGAAGTTACCTGTGCAGTTGGAATATGACGCTCTAGAGCTGGTTCAACAACTTGTCAGTCAGTGTGTCCATTAAACACTGATGACTTCTAGAGCTTATACTTGTTCCAGGGTGCTAGTGAATCCATGAGCAGGCCCAAATTAGCCACAGAGCCATACTGTCGTGAGTTCTTGTTATACAAAAAATTTTCTTCCTAATGTATTATATTTTAATTCCTTGATGATTAAGCAATATAAAACAATTATTAGCAATTAATTATTGCTAAAAAAAGAAAGATGATACTTATAAATATTGACTTGGACCCAATTATTAAATATCAGCCTAATAAATAATTCAGAAATTAGAACCAATACTTAGCGCCTAAGACTACTTAAATGCTTAACTAAGATGATATATTAATATTTGAGGAAATAAATGGTTTATGGAACTTTTCTTTCCGCTTGATCTCACTTTTGAGCGATTTACTTAAAAAAGTTTGTTTATCCACTGCCATCTGGCCACGCCCATTTCCTATTCGATGTCCTCAGATCCGCCACCTGCCACCCCAGTGTGGGGCAGCAGTGCTCATTACCTAGCATTTTCCGCCCAGCGGGCAAACATGTTCAGATAGGATCAAACAGCCCGCCCACCTCATCCAGCTGACTTATCCCCCCACGGGACTTAGCACTTCACCTGGCGCGCATCCACCCTTCTCACCCCCATCCACTCGCCCTCCCTCATTCCGCCATTCAATTTTGCCTCTGCATCAACTATGGGCGTTTATCCCCATATGCTGACAAGGCAATTATTGACCTAGCCATCACGGCCTTAACACCAGCTGGCTTTATCAACTTCCACCCATTTAAGGGCTACTTTGATATCAGGTTCCAAACAGAGGAGGACACTGCAGCAGTGGCGATAACTCCTTTAATTTACAAAAATACCCCTATACCCACTACCCATACTTGCCTCCCTTTGGACACCACCCTGGTGGTGTCATTTGTGAATCTCCCATCCCATCTCCCACCCCAAGTTTTATATGACCAGTTGATCACAGGGCTTATGGCTTATGGAACTCAGCCCAACCTCATCTTTGCAGTACCCTCTGGTGTGGAGCACCTCGATGCCCCTCACGCAACTGCCACCATCATCCCACACCACCCTGCCATAGCCCACTAAATCCCCCCCACGCTAATGTCACAGCAGCACCGGAGCATTTCTTTTAGGCTCAGGTCAATAATGGTCAGCAGATTTGTCCCCTCTGCTTTGGGCTTGACCATGCAAAAAAGCTTGCCCACATGCCACTTCCACTGATGTGACTCAGAGCCCCCTCCGCGGGTCCTGTATGGGACACTTTGCTGCCCCCTCCCACCCTCCACTATCATTCAATGGGCCAGAATGGGAAATTGGCCCCCAAATCTTCCAGCCACATTCTCCCACCTAAACCCACCCCATCCAATCAGAGCCAGGCTTGGACCACCCTTCACACCCAAGCACCCACCCATATACCCACTCCCACCCACCAAACTTCTAACGCCACTATTCTTGTGAACCAAAATCCATGGGACCTATTGGCGGAGGTTGACAAATCAGGTAACGTTCTAATTAGTGAGCATTCCAGTCAACCTCTCAGCCAATACAATTATGGTCAGGCCAAATTTTTCCTTCCTGACTCAGATGAAACCCCACCCCCAGAAATTTCATTCCTCTTCCCAATGCAGCCCCCTACAAAGTGACCATCAGCTCGCCTTAGCTTTGGTGGCCTCTCCCTGGTGCCCAAACCTATGCACAGCAGTGGCACATTCAGTGGCTCAGTTTCAGAATGGCCTGCCCACCCTCTTCTTCCCCCTGACCTCCCTGAATCTACATGTAGCAACATCTCAAAGTTATTTGATGATGCTGAAATTGCTGTCATGAATGTTGCAACGATTGCCAAATTCAACCCTTCAGCTAAAATCACCCACCACAGTATCTCCCTTTTTGCCCAACTTCCCAAAGCCCACAAAGAACTTGAAATTCTTGTTGTGGCATTTGTTGAAGCGCTTTACCGTGCTAATCTTAATGAGGAGATGTAAAACTCATACTACACCGACTTCCACCCCCACTATGCGGATGCCCCAACGCCCTGGCTCTCCACTTTGATCCGCTACTATAATCAAAATCCCATTATTGGGGCGCATTTGTCTGAAGACCACCCCCTGACCCCCCTCACCCTCTGCCATGGTGGGTTAGCGGTTTCTGCTCCCCACCTAGTTAGTAGTTTTATTTTTTTCCAATCATTTCTGATCAGTTTTTTGTTTTGATTTTGATATGTCTGTCCCCTGGTTGGCATACCTCGAATAAATTAAAAATTAAATAGAAATAAACAGTTTATGTCATTAGGTTGATGTATTCCAACCTCAGGACTACCCAGGTGAAACCAAGTCCTCTAAAATTAAATAATGGCACCCTGCATATGTCCATGAAGCTACCTGACTAACTCCCCCTAGTGATTCTAATGTGCCATAAATCAATGGAATGTATGTTTTTGGAGGAATAATTATAATTCCTACTTATATGTTTTATAAGTGTGGGAAACCAGAATAAATTATGCTTGCTGATGCTTCCACCAGCTGGTTTCCACAAATATATATTTAATAAAAAAGATTTAAATAAAAGCGCTAGTAAAAATTGGATTTTTAAGGTTTTTATTAAGTGCATGATACAGGAAAAACAATGCCCCTCGACCTCCAACTATCTAGTATTTAAAGTAATTTCAAAGGTTGAGAGGGAATTTGTGAATATGTTTGGAATATCTTGCATGAGTCCAAATTAGGAAATATGCAAGAGTAGCATATCATAACTTGGAGCCTCACTTCAGGGAAGAGGAAGGAAGAAAGGGGAATTCTTATTGGCCCAAATATACCCATGAGGTAACATTTTTATGAACTTGAGCCAATCACCACCTGAGAAATTTCTTGCACTTGGGGGACCCCCGCCAAGCCTATAAAAGGGGAGGGTCCTCACACAGGTGTGTTGAAGGACTTTGTTGGGGTTGGGGGTGTGCCTTTCGAAGGTAGCCCTGAAGTCTGTGGTGAGGTCAGAGTAATATGACCAGCCAATTTTACTAGTGCTTGTACAAGTTTTGAACTGGTGTTTCCCCAACTAACAGTTTTCCACCAAGAATTGGCCAGGGACTTTTGGCCAATTTCCTCAACTTTTTCATTATTATTTTTACTAAATGAGCTCTTAATGACATCAGAATATTGCAAATGGCCGACATTTCCTTTTTTTGGTGGAACTTGACCTACAGCATTCTTATTTTTAGTCTGCAAAGGTAAATGTCCAACAATAAGAGTTCTTATTATTAGATTTTGATATTCATATTATCAAAATTTACTATCCTGGCTCAGGTGCACATTAAAAACATTCTATTACCCCAAATATTTTTTGGAACAGGTTTTATCACAAAGGCTGCACTTATCAATAAATTTGTACTGATTAAAATTTGGCTAACTAAAAACAAGCCTTCATGATAATAATCCTTAGTAAAGGATAGATTAACCATGAGTCTACTTGAAGTTCAAATGTTGCTAGTAGTAACAAGTTTCAGTAAACATACTTAGAGTAGATGCACTATTATTACTTACCTGGATCCTTTCTGTGCTATGGCTAATATCAAAATATATCTTGAGGCAGTCTAACATGAATTTATTCCTTGTTGCATTATACTAAGCCTTAAGGAAAACCCCATCTTATAAGCCAATAACCTTCTAACCATTTGAATCTTCATCAAGAATGCATCATCATTTTTGGATTTGGGAATCTCTGGGTTTAACAATTATAAAATTGATATTTCACATGTAGCAAGTACATAAATAACACTGTATCCACATGTACCAGATTGTTTTTAAATAAGGTGGAGAGTATGGGTCAAATTAGTGCAAAGGGGAATTCTCTACTAATAGATCTTAATGCCTCATGACCATTATCCATTCTAAGGACTTCTGATTGTTTTTGCTTTCCACTACAATGTAAATTAAGAATTTAAAACTTCTATACAAGACATAAAAATTACAATAACTTTCTATGTTAGTTAATTGTCACAAAAAAAGAATTTAGATCAGCAAGTGAAGGTCAAAAATTTAACTGAAAAAATAATAAAAGCTAGCCACTTACCAAAAATGCCTCTCAGCTTCATTGATATAGTAAATCCAAAGATCTAAGTTTTCTGGGTTCCCATATTTTCTTTTAAAGATCCTAGCTTCATTTAGGATGACTTTTTATTATGGAAAATGGCTTCTAAAAGTTTGCGCTAGGCATTTTAGCTCTTAGGTGGGTCCAAAGGAAATTTTGGGGTCACAACTGAAGTACACTATGTCTTGAACTATATATATGTAGATATATATGCTGATTAAGATAGGAAAAATAGACCTCTTTATTGATTTAAACTTAGCGATATTTATAAAGAGAGTGTATGCCCTGTGACAATAGGAGCGCCTTCAGACTACTCAATCTAGATCTATCTTCTCACTAATATGAGGGTCAATCAGCCTTATATGTTTATCATTATCTGGATTGTTGTGACCTCACTGTCCTGGGAATTCTAGGCTGAAGGTTGGGATTTGTGATTCAGTTTCACTCTTATTGTAAATTTGTTGACAGGTCAATTCTTCCCTATATCAATTCAGCATTATTTTTAATTTAACCTTTTCTTTTAAGAACATCAACTAATCAAATGGCGGGTTGTAAAATCAACTAAGACCTAATTTGGAGGAGGGCTTTGACTTGCTTATCAATTGATCATCAACTGGGTGTTCAATTTGCTCGTCAACAAAGAATTCTAATAAAGCTTCCTAAAAAACTTGTTTTGGGAAACATAGGATAAAGAAACCTACCATAATTTCAATTAATAAAAGTACCATGGCAACATATGTAATAAACTATTCAAATCTCCTTGGAATATGATAAAATATGGGCATGACCAGGAGGTTCTAAGGAAGTTATGTCGTCCACCGGGGCAATAATGTTACATCAAACCAACATCCTCATTTCTGAATTTTGGGAGGAAATGTTTGATGAGTAAGATCTTGGTTACCCCTTTGTTGTAGTCATAATAATTTTTTCATTGGCAACTGCTTATAACTTCTTATTGTTTTCATCAGCTATTGTCCTCATCAATAACTCAAAGGTTTTTGAGCATATAATCTAGCAGCAATTGCACGCTACTAAATATCATGGCTCTCTCCCATAAAGCGCCTGAAAAGGAATTATTTTGATCATTTGATGGTAAAATATATGATGGGCCAGTAATGTGGAGGGTAGATAGTGATCATATCACATTTGTTCAGTGGTTAAATGTCTAGAAAAATTGATACAAGTGTCCTGCTTGCTCATTCCACTGCATTATAAGAAAATAATTGTAAAGGGGATTAAATTGTTGTCTAGTGCCAAACATGGGAGTCAGTTCCTGTCTACTCTAAACTCTAATTAACTATTATTATAAAATGAAAACACCAGCGAACTTGCGTTGAGTGAAAATGGAGCGTAAAATGTTTAAGACTTAAGTCGTTATGGTGACCACAGCGAATGAGATATCTTGGAATCACTAGTAAAGCAGTCAATGGCAAGAGATATATAGTAGACCATGAAGTCCCATGAGAAGTGGACCCAATGCATCAACACTGACCACACTTAATGAAGCTAAAGGAGCCATTACTTATTGTTCTAAATAAAATATTAAACAATCCTGAGTACTAAACGTTAAGCATTGTTTCATCACTTTGTAGATTGGTTTTAGCGTTTTCTAATCAACATCGCTTTATCAGACACTCATAACTTTATATTGATGGCCTTATAGCCTACGCTAGAGTATTTTTCAAGAGTAATTTCAGTTTGAGAGGAAGGCTGCATCTAAGGCATTAATTTAAATTGTCTAGCTTGAAAAGCATCCATTACTTAACCTTATTATTTTTTCTCATAGCTTGTATATCAGCCTTAGTTTCCAGTGCTTTGATTGCCAACTGCTAGGTAGGCCTAACAGATCATAAAGGGGTCTTCATCATGTATTAGTACAGTCGTACTGGCATCCACTATCATGTCTATATTTAGATAAGTATATAAGGTGCGATGAAAGATTGTTAAGTCTTACTTTTGTAATTTTAAACCATCTAGAAAGCCTCAAATCAGGATATTTTATCTGCTGGAGCCACTTGAAATGGTGTGATAAGTGACAATGGTAACATGGATTTTTATAATAAGGAAGAAGTTGCTTAATTGTGAAATGCACAGAAAACATTCATATTTGGTGAAACTGTAGTTTAATTTGCCTTAGATAAGGTTTTACTAAAGTAGGCCAGGGATGGTCCACTTTTTGGTCGTCAGATTGAGCTAATATGGCTTATACAACCAAAATGCTTGCATTAGCTAACAACACAAAGGGCTTCTTAAACTCCATATAAACGAGGATAGCCTGTGTAGCTAATGTAGTCCTAATAAGGTTGAATGATTATACTGCTAATGATTTCATTTGGACTTTATTCCTTTTTAAAGTAGATAGACTAAGTGTTCAGCAGGGTCAGCAAAGTGCAGAATGAATTTTCTATAGTACCCACCATCTTGATAATCACTTTATGTCTCTTACAACCAAATGACATTCTTTTAAATTGTAGTGACTTTATCTGAGATATGTTTATTTATTTTTTTGGCTCCATCGTTATAGTGAAACCAAAGAGTTAGTTTTCTAAGATTACCCTTGTTTGTAATTCTTGATTTCTTTGTGATAGCACTATATGGTAAAATGGATCCTAAAAGTAAATACCTAGCACATTTGCTTTCATCAGGTCCTTCATTTGGCAAATATCCATGGTCTTATTTATTTATAGCAGGCTGACCAGGGGACAGACATTACTGAAACTAAAACTAACAAAACTAAAAATAACTACTTGGTTCAAACAAAACGCCCTAATGAGCGGATTGAATGAACAAATCAAAAAACAACCAACCAGGTGGGCAGCGGAAACCCCTTATCCCTCCATGGCAGAAGGGGAGGGGGGTTGGGGGCTCATCTTCGGCAGCCTCTTTGGCAGCCACTTCTTCCTCCCATATTAGAGTGCGTGTCACAGTGATAGTAATGGCGCTGGGGCATCTGCGGCATGGGGTTTGATATCACTGATAAACGGAATTTAATGGAAATTGCCATCTAGATAAGTGGCACTAAATATTCAAGAAAACTTTTTCAGCTTTGATGCGGGCGTCTGGGAGTTTAATGAGACGTGGCAATGTTGGTTCAGGTTATTTTGCTTTTGGATTCCATGCTATAGTTGCCACGTTCTGGATAGCATCATTTGCATTTTTGTAGAGCTGGTTCACCGTGATTTTACTTTTTGGAGTTAGGGTTGTGGGGATAACAGGAGGTGTAATTCCTCCTGTGAGCATTGCTACTTATTTAGGGACAGCTTTACGTAGGGGATAACAATATGGTGTTGCAGCTGCTTTGACTGCAAGCTGGTGATTACTGCAAATCAATTTGGCGTTTGGCTGTGGGGTTTGAAGTTGAGGGTGGTATCTGGCGTCCCATTCTGCACTAATAAACTGCTTGATTTGCAGAGATGGTTCTTCAATAAACTTACTTGATTCGTCAATTTCAGCCAATAATTCCCAAGGGTTTTGGTCGAATTGGATTTGGGAATCAGCATACAGTTGAGGTTTAGTTGAATTACTTGAGGAAGCATGGGACTAAACTAGGATCCAATCTGATGCTTAATTGGAGGAATTATTTATGGCATTGGGGTGAGGAGGAGGCTGATTGGTGGCTGCAGGTGCAGCTGCAGCAACAGGCATTGGGGTGGGGGAGGTAGGATTGTGCCCCATACCAGAAATTGTACAGGATGGGCAGCAGATTGGATATCAGCAGATGAGTCATCTGATCCGCTGGAAGGGGTTGAGGAGGGGCACTTGCATTTTGAGTGGTCTAACTTGAAACATGATGGACAGATCGTCCACCCACCCTTGACGCAGGCCCAAAACGGATGGTCAGGCACTGAGGGAATAATGGTGTGCGGTGGAATTGACACCGCGATCTTATTAAATTCAGGGATGATTGTGGCATATGCCTGAGACCCAGCAAGTCGTGTGGCCCCATTTGGGACCACAAATTGTAAGATGGGGTTGGAGCCATAGGCTGCCAAACTGTCCATCAGCTCCTGGTGAAGCACTCCAGGGGAGATGGGTGAGCAAACCAGCAAACTGAACCACTAAAGTGGTGTCCACTGGGAGCTGAGTCCAAGTTGTGGGGAAAGGGGTGCCCTGGAATACCAGGGGCACAGTTGCTGCAGTGGCAGCGTTGGCTACGCATGTAAAGCTGAAGTCAAAATACTCCTTGTAGGAGTGGAAATTAATAGAACTGGCGGGTTTCATCATCGCCTGTGCCATTTTGATAATGGCTTGGCCGTGGTATGGGAATAGTTTCCCATATTTGACCCTTAGGCTGTAGTGCATGTTGCTCTGGGGGAGCACTAGGGGGCAGCGTGGTACCACGTGGGTATGAGCAAGGTGGGCATCTAGGTCCTCAGGCGGAACAAATCGTCCCATAGGTTTGGAATGACTGGGTGAACCAGTCCTAGCGAATTTTCCTGCTGGAAAAAAACAGCGGGGTGAGTTTTGCCGCTGCCCCACACTGGATCAGCCAGCGGAGAATCTGAGGACATCAGAGCAAAACTACAATGGACGAATTTGATTTGATTTATAAAGTCGTGTAATTTGGCTCAGAAAGTTACTCCAAGTGGAAATTACCATGGTCTTAGCTTCATATGCTTTTATAAAATTTAAACTTTTAAATTTATTGTGGGGAAAGGCCAACCAGGGGACAGACACTTCCAGATGTAAACACAAAGATAACGAAGCTTAGTAACAGGGAAGGCACCCCAGAGAAGCGATGCTACTCTTGTTGCCAGCGGGAACGCCACTATGAGGAGGAGGAGGGAACTTGTAAAGGGGCTGTAGCCACAATTGAACATGTGTGAAGGAAAGGGTCCGAGTTGATGAACCAAACTGGGAACCAGGAGGTGACCAGCTGACGGCGATGTGGTGGGAGGTACCCAAACATCCACGCTTGGAAGTGGTCCACCAAATAGGACCTGAATCTGTGGACAGCTTCTGGGAGGGTTGGGGTGGAGCCTGCGATGGCATCCAAGACAATCATGTGGATAGTCCACATGGCGATTGTGACCACCAGAGCACGGAGGGAGGATGGAAGAGGGGATACCATGGATATAGCAAACATATCTCTTGACAGACTGAAGGGATGTGTTTGATCCTGGCCAAGCAGACGTTGAACTTCGCGCCATATTGCTTTAGAGGTAGGGCACTTCTCCAGGCGATAGAACAGCGTTCCATACTGGCCACACATGACGCAGGATGAGTGTAAAGCGTTAGAGCACTCAGCCATATGGTACACCTACCTCAGGCAGCGCCACACATGGGAACGGATTTGAGGCTGCAACAGAGGGTGGTGTGCGTATTTACAAATAGTCTTCTGGGTCTCAAGGGAATAAGGAATGTCCATCATGTCCAGGTAGTTCACCCTGGATAGGACATGGGGCCGTGTGGGGATCAAGCCATCTTGGATGGGTAGCCCCTGTACCTCTTGTGTGAACTGAGGAGAGGGGCGGCCTCTCTGGGTTATGTGTCCGCTAATACAAATTCTCCACTCAGCGCTCACCATGGAGAGGAGGATTCGTTTGTAGTGGGTTTTAGTACCGTGAGGACCTGTGGCCAATGGGTGGGAAACCAGGTATTTCATCAGGGAGTGAGGGTTCGATGGATTGTTAAGGCCCAAGGCATGGGAGAAGTTGGAGCAGGCCGCGCGGGACCAGTGTTGGGAGGGGAGTGTAGGGGTGGTGACAGCCGCAATCCAGGTGCCCAGGATCTTGGCAGCATGAGCTTTAAAGTCGAGCAGGCCCATGCCACCATGATGACAAGAGCCAAACATGACCTCAAGCCGCACTGGCAGTGGGCGGCCTGACCATAGCCACCCTTGTAGAAGGGCATACATAGATTTGAAAAATCCTGGGGAGAAGGCGATGGCGTGGGCTCCAAAACCAGACTTTGGAGAGGAGCATAGAGTTGGCTAAAACAACCCTGCCAGTGAGGGAAGTAGGTTGGGCTCTGAGGGAGGCGATGCGCTTCATCATGTTGTCTAGAATATGACTTTCCATTACTGCTGAGGAATACCCGCCTGCCTCCATCCACACGCCCAGATGGCGGACAGGCCCTATGGTAGGGCGTGGCATGAAGGGGAGCACAAGTGGTGCGGTGTGGGGTGAGCAGAGAAGGCGAACACATGTGCGAGCAGATGGGCTGGGCTGGGCACTGGTCACTGGGGCCCAGCAGTTTTGATTTCGACCAAGGAGGATGACTTCAGTTTTGGAAGCGTTGAGTGCAGCATTACTTTCCAGGGAATACTCCTGGATGAGAGCTTCAAGCGTGCGTGCATCTTGATTATTAGACACCCCAACCACACAATCATCTGCAAACGCCATCATCTTGACTGGGGCTTGCCCTGGTGCATGGACCCTAGTGAGGCGGGCATTCACATTTCAAAATAGTGGGTCAAGGCTGAAGTTATATAAGAGTGGGCTAAGGGGGTCCCCTTGGCGTAGACCCCTTTGAGGGTGGACTACTTCCTTGAGGAAGCCAGGGCCATGCACTGCCATTGTTGCAGATTCCGTAAGCAGCATCACCCAGCTGATGAAGCGGGGGGCAAGCGGAATTGATGGATGCAGGCCCTGAGGTATTCCCAGTTTACTAGATCATAGGCCTTCTGTTGGTCCAAGTATACAAATGCCCTAGAAGCCTTGGACTGGTATTTGTTAGCCACAGAGTGCACATTGTCCCAAATCGACCTTCTGAGTATGAAACTGAATAGTTCTGGGGAGATGGTGGCAGAGGCTACAATCCCTAGACGGTTAGCCATGATTTTAGTTGAAATTTTTGTATCTGTGTTAGTTAAGGAATGGGGCGCCAGTTGGCTAGGTCTAGCTTATCCCCTTTCTTGAAGAGTGTGATTGTGAAGGCCTCTTGCCCTCCTGGTAGAAGGCGCGTATCAGAAGGCTCTGGTTAAGGGAGGCAAGCAGTAGTGAGGATAAATATATGAAGTACTTCTTATATAACTCATAAGAATGCCATATGGGCCTGGGCATTTCCGATTCAATGCACCATGGATGGCGGACCAGAGTTCATTCAGAGTAATCAAATTCATAAACTCTGGGTATTGGGAAATGGTGTGGATTTGAGTGCTATCAAGAAATTTCGCCATTTCAGCTGGCTGTTTTGAAACAGATTGGTACAGCTCGGAGTAATACTTTTGTATTTTGATCGCCATTTCAGCTGGCTTATCCGTGACAGAATTATCTGACCTCTGCACCTGTGTGCAGGCCACGCTCTGGCGTGGTGCGAAGAATTTTTTTTAAAAAAAAGCGGAGCATGTGCCACCTATATAATGTGTTTGGCCCTGTATTGAACACAAACCTGATGTTTGTGTTGCCTTTTAAGCGCATTGAGGTGGGTGGCTGCTTCGGCCCACTTCCAACCCCAAGCAGGGCTGTAGTCCATGGCTGGGATGTTGGACTCCAGGTGTGCCAACTCTGCCAGAGCGCGTGAGATGATGGCCAATGTAGCTCGTGAGCGTTATGATGAGAGGTGGTGAGCGTGGCATATGGTATCCTCTTTGAAGGCTGACCATGTGGAAATTGGGTCCGCGCAAAATGGTGTAATAAACTCTTTTGCCAAAGTTGCTGATTCCACCCAAGTGGAAAATCCTGGCAACGTGAGTTTGGGTGGGCAGAGTTTTCACCAATGCGGAGCCATAGCCACTGTGATGGGTAAGTGGTAGGTTATTGAGACCAGCAGGTAGTTGGAGAAATCAATTTTTGATGTGTGGAAGTGGGAAATATGAGATCAAAATTTCACTGGTGCAAGGATAAGGTCAATGCGGGACATGGACCTTAGTTGGCCATTATGAACGTGGGGGCGCGTCATGTTCTTAAATAGCAGAGTGTGCTGCGGCAGTGCATCTAGCAACCCAAGGGTGGCCTTTAGAATGTGAAGTTCTACATGATCCTGTGGGGTGTGGGATGAGGAAGGCCAACGGTCCATGGCTGTGTTTAACCAACAGATCATGTCACCAACTATGAAAGGGTCAGGAGGTAATGGAAGGGATTTGACCAATGAGAAAAATTCCTGATGCTCTTGTGCACAGGTCAGGGCATAAATGTTGATGATAGCGTGCACCACGTCAGCCCACAAAAATGTAACAATGAGGACTCGGCCATCAAGGAAGGATTCATATGATAAAAATTTAAAAAATTGTTTTTCCAAACAAGCACCCCACAGTGCTCTGACCAGAAGGATAGGGAAGGGAGGAGCATGGTTTTCCATGCAACCTCAGAACCTCGCAGACAGTGGGACTCATGGATGGCCAGGATGTCCACAGGTAATTTTTTTGTAAAAAACTCAGTTTCCTAGCCTGGGACGGCGAGGCCTTGAGTCCAGCAATATTCAATGTCCCTAAAGTGAAGGCTTCCCCCATCAAACCTTAGATGTGAGGGGTGGGCACCTGGGCCCACCATCCTCCTCTGGATCCCCATGGGCCTTCATGGCAGTGCAGGTGTTTGCAGCAACACTAATAGTAGATTTGTTAATTTTGGCAGACAGGTTCGCGTTGGCTTTTGCCTTTGCTTTTTTTCCCGCTGTTTAATGGATTTTTTGTGGTGCAGATGAGTTCGGTGCACCAACATTTGGGTCAAAAAATTTTTCAGGTAGGTTGGAGACCAAGTAAGTTTCAATTGGGGCTTGGTTGCAAAGGTCCAGTGAGATTGAGTTGCCCATCGGATCATCAGATTGGGTGGTCCAATCAGCTTGGGCCTCCCAATCTGATTGGTTGAGGGATTCCCGAGTTGCTTCCGCCACAAAGGTTTTGATGTCCTTCTGGCGTTGGGAGTGTGGGATAGCGGAGGCGACCTTAGCCACTTCCTTGGCCGTGGCCCTGCGGGCCTGTTTGGCCTTCTTTCGCTCTTGAGGGGAGAAGGCTTTACTAATAGGTAGCAGACTTGTGCTCCCACGGGAAGGCCTCTTTGGTATTGGTGGTTGGTTCATAGTGAGCCTCCCCGCTTGCCATGGCCGCTGAGGGGTGCTCTTGGAATGTGATGCCCTCCTTGGTGGGGCATGCAAGTGCCTTATGGCCAAACACATTACAGTGGGTGCAGATGGGGGGTGCGCTGTCTACGGTTACCCAGAAAGGGTGGGTGATATGCCCTTCAATATTAATATAAGTGGAGTGTGGGATCTGGGTTAGGTCCTTTGCAATCTCCTCAGTTGGAGTCAAAACTGAAATGGCTTTGCTGGTGCACAGGTGTGGAATCAGTGTAAAGCATTGCATCTCAAAGGATTGTTTTTCGCCATATATGGTGAGACCATCTTTCAGGTGCTGCTCCAGAATGGCACGCTTCACTGTAATGGGCAAAAAGTTGAACGTGAGGAAAATTTGGTTAAATTTTGTCCATCTGGTGTGCTTGGTTTTGACGACCCACTGCCCTTCAGGAAGGCTGATCACTATGCGCACTGCAGCAACTTCATCTGCTGCCTCCTTGTTTTCAAAACTTAGATCCAGCCAACTGCATGTCATGGATTGAGGTGTGATGTACACCGCGGTTGGGAAAAAAGTGTGCACATCCCTACAAAATTTTTCCCACAAAGCTGTTTGTTGGATATTCAGGAACACCCAGACTCTGTATTCCACTGATGAGAGTGGTTGAGAGTGCGATGTGTTGATGTACTGGTTACATCGCGCCTGCCAAGTGAGGATTTCTGGGGAAATAGTAACCGCCGGTTTTTTATTTTTATCTAATCTGCCAGTTTCTCTGGGGCTTTTTTGAACGTTGGAGGTCGCGGGCCTACCACCTGTGCCTCTTACCTTACTTGCCCAACTGCTCCCTGACATGGGCGCAGACTAATCTCCTCTGTGAAACTACTAAACTAAATTCAGACTTGTTCTGAATAAGTTGCAAAAGTGATTGCAACGAGAGAGAAAAGTTTCTTCATATGCTATTATTACAAATCTTGAATTAAACATGTGTATTACAATAATAAAAGTTACAGAGAGTATTTGGAACCAACTTTATTGTATCAAATCTCTTTGAGAAAAGTGGATTCTTAAACCTAGAGTTGAAGAGAGCTACTGGGCCCTTCTCATTCAGCATCTTTTTTTCATTCAATATGAGAGCTAAGTAGCTGTCATCTTTTTCCTTTGACATACTGTCAGATACTTAACGTGCCATTAAAAGACTTGGTTTTCATCAATGGTATTTAAATATCCATTATAAAATCCATAGTCAAAATGACATAGCCTTTTTAATTATCTGCAGATAGGATCTGTAAGGGGACAGGTGTGTGAGGTATTGATCTATGAACATCATCCATGTTATGACCACAATGTTAAAAATTAATCAATATTATTCCCATGCCTCTCACTGAGGGGAGGCTGGTTGAATATGGTTTGGATAGCTTAATTGACTAATCTGGATGAAGGTTTGTTCAAAATTTGGGATTAACCTGGGGTTGCACCTGGTAATGGGGAGCAGTCACCATATATTTTTATTCAGATTCTGCTAATTCTTCTTTGACATTATAATCCGCCACAGTCTTTTCTATGATTATGTCTTAGGCATTTTTTGAACTAATTATATTTATGGATATATTATTCTGGTCAGGAATCAGAATTCATATACTCTTGGGTAAGGGGCTAGTGTAATACATTATAAGATGGGCCCCAAATTAATCCCACTGTGGGATGCTAACATTGAGAATATTCTGAAAAGCCAATTCCATCATTGAGACAGTTAGTGAGGGCCTTTATAGATTGTGGATTTTTAGTTATAGTGGTGAAGATTTTTTAGCTTTTTTAAATCCAAAAGTTTTTTTGGTTTGAGAAATATGCGTTTTATTAAAGAAATATCAAAATATTTCAACACATTTCATAAGCAGAGTGCTGGTCTTATATACTAGTATAGGGATGTGAGTAGTGGGGATATTTTATGAAAAAAATATGCAAATTGACGGGAAAATATTCTCTAAGGTCGCTGAAACTAGGCAGAGTCATTGCGTTGGATTCTGTTTTCTGAGCCCTTGTAACTGGCAATTACTTTTGTACCACCTCAACTTGTATTTCTTAACCAAATATTCCAAGGGTGCCATCATTTTCCTCAATCTCCAAATAGGTTGAATCATTTGAGAAATCTACTCAATTGTATCATCTGAGGGATAATTATTTTGAATGCCTGGGATTTTTACGTTGATTGAGTGTGATGATTCAACCCTTTTTGGAATTTAGTTGTAATATTTTGATTCTTTACAAATTTCTCATCATATGCTCTTAATTTAAGCCTAATATGCTCTGACGGAATTGGTGATAATGAAGGTTGGGATAGCCATCAGTATGTGGTTAGAAGTGGACTCATTCTAGGGGGCAGCGGCCACTCATTGCTCGCAAGGGTTTGCATCAAGTCCACCATTTTTTCCAGCGTATGTGATCAGGGTTCTCTCCTTTCTTTATTCAGAAGGGATGTAGCGTCTGTCAAACTTAATGGCCTTGGTGGGGACCCTTACATTACCCTTTCCTGGAGGGACAGGGTCTACTCCCCTTTCCAGAGCTTTTACCAAACCAAAGTTTTGTGCAGAAATAGAGGATGGCTGCAAGCCCATGTGTTTGGGAGGGAACATGTGGGTGCATCTGGTTTTTGGCGTGGAAGTCCACAATCAAGTTTTTGGCAGTTGATGCAGTCCTGAGCATGTATAAACTATTCTAATATGCTAGATACCCTTTACAGGCCAACAACTAAAAATTCAGCGTTTACTCTATGAGCTTTCAGGACCTCCTTCACCTCTAAATCTGGTTCTCCCTCTATCAATATTGGTTTGACCTCCGCTGGGGTTTCATCTTTAAAAGGAAACATTGCAGGATCATGTAAAGTTAAGTGGATTTTTCACTTAGGTGGAGGATCATGTGAAAAAGACCCAATGTCCAGAACCTTACTGATGAGGAACATCCCGCTCACTTACATGCTAGCTTCTGAAAAGGACCTTGAGGTTAAGATTCTTTATGTTCACTATCATGAGGTTGCCTAACTGATATCATGGTGCTACATCGCACTTATGGTCATAAAATGCTTGCCATCCTTGGCAGCTTTGGTCAGCTGTTTCTTGCATTATGTATGTCTTCAAAATATGCATGCAATGCTGTCTGCCACTGGAATTTCAGTGTGTATTTGCGGGCTGCCAGTGAAGTCAGGTATATAACACTAGGTTAACATAAAACAGCGACATCCCTGGTAATGCATGAAATTTTTGACATGAACTGAGATAGTAAATTACTGGATGTTTAGGTATCATAAGAAGCGTTGGAGTAGCAAGGGAGGTATAATTTGAGCCACTGGCTGGTCCATTCCATTTCCCCATTATATTGGGGGTAGTATGCCAACAACAGGCGCATTAATTTCAAATGCTATGCATGAGGCGTTTCAGAATTCTAAGGTGAACTTAGAACCTCTGTCTCTTATCACTAATTGAGTTATTACAAACATAGTTAAAACATTGAACACAAAGCTACAAGCCATTTTCTTGGCTGTGGTTATTGTCAAGAAGAGGATAAAAGCATGTTTGAATACCTGTATATGACCAATATGATTGAGTAAATCACAGGAGGTTGGTAGACCATCACTAAAGTCTTCTAATACTGACGTCCAAGATATTGCCGCCTAATGGAGTGGATGCAATAGTACATTACAAACCGTTCTGGCTGGTTTTGATCTCACTCAGAAAAAGCAGTGTTTTAACCATATGGGAACGTCCTTAGTTAACCCAATTACGTCAAACGCTCACTTAATCAAGTTACTGTATTTATTGCTGCCAGAGCGCCCCATGGTTGGCAGATAAAGATGTTCCCTTATGACCCATGGGTGTAAAGTTCAGGTACCCTTATTTAATCATGGAAGTGATCATCATATCCTTTTAGGAAACACATCCAATATGGGTTTTCCCTGCTAGTATCTTTTCCCTCAGGGCCTGTCCTTCAAGATTTTTGATTGATCATTTATTATGGCGTCTAGGAGGGAAATTACAGCAACGGCAGTTGGGGTGTTTTGTGTGTGTTGATCTGGATGGGGGCTATGATGTTGGTGATTTGTTTAGTTGTGAGCTTGATGGGTGAGCTATAATGCTGAGGGGGTAATAAAGGCAATGGCACCGTCTACATCAGAGGTTCAGCCATGATTTTTTATAGAGAATCATGTTATCAGCTTTGCATCTTCCACAGGATCAGTTCTGGTGGATGATCTTCTGCTCAGGATGTCCAGTAATATGTGAGTTGGATCTCAAACAAACTTATAATTTAAATTGAAGTTGAGAAGGTCATAATTGGTAATAGTTTGTTAAGCCAGAATCTGAGGTCTGCTGTAATTTGTCAGTGACTTGTGGTCTGTGTGCACCGTAACCATGTAATTTGCCCCCTATTACAAGTACCACAAGTGCATCATTGACCAGGTGAGCAACCATTTTTTTGTCATAAATTTCCCATGAATATTAAACGCCAGTAAATTGTTAGAAAAATAATCCGCCAATTGTTTGCACCCATTGTGTACCTGTAGCAGATCTGACCCTATAGCCGTTTCAGAGATGTCACATGCTACTATGAATAATTTATAATTATTTATGGTGTAAAACAGGCGCGGTGGTAACACCTCTTTGATAACGTAAATCGCTCACAAAAATCTTTCATCCAGATGAATAACGCGTTATTACTCGTCAAGAGGTGGATGATGAGAGCAATTCCAAGAATATGCTAAACTTAGCAAACTGCTGATCTGCTTCTAGGTGGTGGGGTAAGCCACGCCCTAATAATTTTGAGTTTTGAGTGAGATATGGCATGTCCATCTTTGAGTATGAGATTTGTTATTTATTAAAGTTTTGTCTTCATAAAAACTGAACTAAGAGGGCTTCACATGTAGGCCATTCTCTGAAGGGCAGTGGATATTGCTACCTTGTCTTTCTTTCATTGTTCCGGTGTGAAAGTATACCAGATGTCATAGATGTATGCCACAGCACAAGTGAAGCTAAGATTTCTTAGCGCATTGTCAAAGACCCTTTAGAATATGGTGAGAACATTATCTAAGCTGAATGGCATAGTCTTGAACTGCTATAAGCCATGACGTGTTCAGATGGCTGTTACCATTCTTGGCCTTCTTTCATTCAGACTGAAGAAATGCATTTAATAGATCTAGCTTTGATAAGCCCTTAAACTTATGAATTAATTGTGAGATCATTGCCTTTAGTGGTAAAGAGTAAAGGTTTGGAAAAGTAAATTTTACCCGGTGGAAATAATCTATGCATGGCCATAATGTAACCTCTGGTTTCTGAATGATTATCACTGGAGATGATACCAGAGATATTTATTAATTAGCTATCCTTTGGGTAATATCTCATTGATCCATCTCAGGACTTGGTCCTTGATTATGGTGTATGGGTAGAGTGGGCAATTATTCTCAATGAGGTCCACCATCTAGTGGAAGTATAAATCAAATTTAGAGTGGGGTGGCAGATGTTAGCCCTATTTACGTCAAAGATCTCTTTATAGGGTTTATGTATTCCAGGTCACTGTGTGCAACTCAGCTATTGCTTCAGAGGTGGAGTATTTTATGGCGGCTGCTACTGCACTTCCTTCTGCTAGGGTGGGGAGCAGAGTGGTCTCTCCTAGTTGATATAAGGGTGTAAAGGAAATGATGTTCTGATTGATTTTATTGGGCATCAACTGCTGGCGCCATCAACCTGATATGAGAATTTTGGGGTAAAGTAGTACATGGTTTTTTGATAAGTTGGCGTGGAAGAAATTTCTGTGGGATAAGGAATGTAGTGGCTTATATAATGGTAGTGCGATCATCAGTACTTGTGGGCCACCTTGACTGGGGCCCCCGTAGAAATTGAAAGATACAATGCCTGGGCACCTTAATGTTAATGAAATTCCTATAAGCGCTTATGTCTATAAAGGAAAATTATAGTGCATCTCAAAATGACCGTGATGTCCATGGTGAACAAAGTAAGCACAAAAGCTTTATTAAAGCCATTCATAGTGCATATTCTAAAAAGTAGTATCTAAGGTTGAGACTAATTTGACATGGCCCCAAATTTGTTAAGGATTTAGGAGGGCATTGCTGCCGCTTGAGCATAGGTTAATGGGCTGAAGAAGGGTCTAATGAGACCCTAATTGGCGTAGTGACAGATGTAACTAAGCTATTGTAATTTTGTGGCATTCCTGTAGATATAACTTTTCTTTCTCGTTGCAAACACTTTTGCAACCTATTCAATTCAAGACTGAATCTAGTTTGATAATCTCACAGAGGAGATTAGTCTGCGCCCATGCCAGGGAGCAGTTGGGCAAGCAAGGTAAGAGGAGCAGGCGGAAGGACTGCGGCCTCCAACATATAAAAACGCCCCGGAGAATCTGGCGGAATAGACAAAAATCTCAAAAACTGGCGGTCATAATTTCCCCGGAAACTCATGTGGCAAGCATGATGCAACCAGTACATCAACACGCCACACTCCCAGCCACTTTCGTCGGTGGAATTCGGAGTCTGTGTGTATCTGGATTATCAAAAAACGGCCTTATGGGAAAAATTTTGTGAAGATGTACACAAATTTTCCCAACCACAGTGTATGTTGCACCTCTCTCCATGTCACGCGGTTGGCTGGACCTAGGTTTTGAAAGCAAAATAGCAGTAGATGAGGCTACAGTGGTGCGCATAGTGGTCGACCTCCCCAAAGGGCAATGGGTCGTCAAAACCAAACGCACCAGATGGATAAAATCAAACCAAATTTTCCTCACATTTGACTTTTTGCCTACTATGGTAAAACGTGACATTTTGGAACAACACCTGAAAGATGGTCAGGCCGTATATGGCGAAATAAAATCTTTTGAAATGCAACGCTTCATGCTGATGCCACACCTGTGCACCGGTAAAGCCATCGCAGTTCTGACCCCAACTGAGGAGATCGCAAAGGACCTAACCCAGATCCCGCACTCCACTTTTATTGATGTTGCAGGGCATACCACCCACCCATTCTGGGTAACCGTGGACAGCGCGCCCCCCATTTTGCACCCACTGTGATGCGTTTGGCCATAAGGCACATGCATGCCCCATCAAGGAGGGCGTCACATTCCAAGAGCACCCCTCAGCGGCCATGGCCAATGGAGAGGCGCACTATGAACCAACTGCAAGCACCAAGGAGGCTTTCCCGTGGGAGCACAAGGCTGCTACCTATTGGTAAAGCCTATCTCCCTCTTAAGAACGGAAGAAGGCCAAGCAGGCCCATAGGACCGCGGCCAAGGAAACAGCCAAGGCCACCACCGCCATCCCACACTCACAACGCCAAGAGGACATGGAGACCTTTGCAGCAGAAGCAACTCATGAATCCATCATCCAATCAGATTGGGAAGCCCATGCCGAGTGGGCCACTAAATCTGAGGATCTGATGGGAGATTCAATCTCACCCAATTGCTGCACCCAAGCTCCGGTTGAAACTGACTTGGGACCTATCCCAACTAAAAAAATTTTTTTTGACCCGCTTGACGGTGCACCAAACTCATCCGCACTGTAAAAAATTCGTCCGACGTCAGGAAAACAAAAAGCAAAGGCCAAAGCCAACGCGACTCTTTCTGCAAAAATCACCAAAAACCCCAATAGAGTTGCTGCTAACACCCGCGCTGCTGTGAAAGCCTGTGGGGACCTTGAAGAGGCTGGTGGGCCCCTGGGCTACCCCCATCGCACCTTAGGTGCGAGGGGGTGGCCTTCACTCTAGGGACATTGAATATCACTAGACTCAAGGCCTCCCCATCCCAGGCTAGGAAACTGAGTTTTTTACAGCACAATTTACCCGTAGATATCCTGGCCATCCAGGAGTCCCACTGTCCACGAGGTTCTGAGAAGCTTGGAAAACAATGCTCCTCCTATCCCTATCCTTTTGGTCGAAGCACTGTGGGGTGCTAATTTGGAAAAATAATTTTTTCAAATTCACATCCTCAGAAACATTCCTAAATGGCTGAGTGCTCAATGTCACCTTCTCGTGGGCTGACATTGCACACGCAATCATCAACATCTATGCCCCAAACGGTGCACATGAGCATCAGGAATTTTTCTCGTCAGTCAAATCCCTCCTGCTACCCCCTGATTCTTTCCTAGTTGGTGACATGAACTGTTGGCTAACCTCACCAACAGACAGGTGGCCTCCCTCACCCCACGCCCCACAGGGTCATGTAGAACTATGCGTTCTAAAAGCTACCCTTGGGTTAATGGATGCGCTGCTGTGACATGCCCCACTGCTCGAAAACATGATGCATCCCCATGTCCACAACGACCAATTAAGGTCCATGACCCGCATCAACCTTATTCTAATGCCGGCGAAATTCCAACCCCTCATCTCCCACTTCCTAACATTGAAAATGGAATTCTCCGACCACCAACTGGTCTCAACAACCTACCACTTACCCGTCACAGTTGCAAAGGCCCCACATTGGTGCAAAATCCGCCCCCCAAGCTCGCATCACCAGGATTTTCCATGTGGGTGGAAGAGGCAACTTTGGCAAAATTGTTTGTTGCACCATTTTGCACAGACCCCATTTCCAAATGGGCAACTTTCAAAGAGGGCACCATCCGCCACTATCACCATCTCTCCTCCAGGCGCTCATGAGCCACATTGGCGGTTATCTCGCGCGCTCTGGAGGAATTGGCCCACTTGGAGTCCAACATTACAGCCACAGGATACAGCCCTGCATGGGGCCAGAATTGGGCAGAGGCAGCCGCCCACCTCAACGCACTTGAAAGGCAACACAAACATCAGGTTTGTGTCCAATACAGGGCCACACGCATCACTAAAGGTGACAAGTGCACCATATACTTCTTTAAAAAAAAATTTGCACCATGCCAGAGTGTGGCCTGCACACGGTGCGAAGATCGGATAATTTCATTGTAGACACACTGGCTGAAGTGGCAATCGAAATGCAAAAATATTACTCCAAGTTATACTGAGATGAACCAATTCAGCCGGCTGAAATGGTGGAATTTCTCGACTGAGCTCATATCTGCACCATTTTCTGATACCCGGAAATAATGAATTCAGTTACTCTGAACAAATTATGGACAGTCATTCGCGGTGTGCCAAACTGAAAATGCCCAGGACCAGATGGCATTCCATATTAGTTCTAAAAAAAATATTTCAAATATATATCCCCATTGCTGCTAGCCTCACTTAACCAAAGCCTGTTGGAAATGCGCCTCCTACCAGGTGGACATGAGGCCTTTACTGTCACACTCTTCAAGAAAGGGGATAAGCTTGACTTAGCCAACTGGCGCCCCATTTCCCTAACAAACACAGACACCATATTTATAACAAAACTCATGGCTAACCATTTAGGGACTGTAGCATCTGCCACCATCTCCCCAGAACAATTCAGTTTCATCCCCAGAAGGTCAATTTGGGATAACGTGCACTCCGTGGCTAATGCATGTCAGTCCACAGCCTCTGGGGCACTGGTATTCTTGGACCAACAAAAGGCCTTCAATAGAGTAAACTGGGAATACCTAAGGGCCTGCCTCCATCAATTCCGCCTACCCCCGCTACATAAACTGGGTAATGCTGCTCACGGAATCTGCGACAATGGCAGTGCGTGGCCCAGGCTTCCTAACGGAAGTAGTCCGCCCTCAAAGGGGCTTGCGACAAGGAGACCCCCTCAGCCCACTCTTATACAACTTCAGCCTTGACCCACTACTGCAAAATGTGAATGCCCAACTTACTGGGGTCCGTGTGCCAGGCCAAACCCCAGTCAAGATGATGGCATTTGCAGATGATTGCGTGGTGGGGGTGTCTAATAACAAAGATGCACGCGCGCTTGAAGCCCTCATCCAGGAATATTCCCGGGTAAGCAACCCGGCACTGAACGCCTCCAAAACCGAAATCATCCTCCTTGGTCAGTTTCAGAACTGCTGGGCCCCAGAAATTAGTTCCCAACCCGGCCCATCTGCTCGCCCACGTCCACGCCTTACTAACTCAACAAACACCGCTCCACTGGCGCTCCCCTTCATGCCACGTCCTACCATAGGACCGGTGCGCCATCTGGGCGTGTGGATCGAGGCAGGCGGATATGCATCAGCAGTAATGGAGTGCCATATACTGGACAACGTGACGAAGCGAATCGCCTCTCTCAGAGCCACCCTACTACGCTAACTGGCAGGGTTGTTCTTGCCAACTCTATGCTCCTATCCAAAGTCTAATTCAGAGCCACGCCATCTCCTTCTCCCCAAGCTTCTTCAAATCCTTGTATGCTTTGCTGCAAGGATGGCTTTGGTCAGGCCGCCCTCCACCAGTACGGCTAGAGGTCATGTTTGGCCCTCATCATCAAGGTGGCATGGGCCTGCTTGACTTCAAAGCCTATGCTGCCAAGATCCTGGGCACCTGGATTGCGGCCATCACCGCTCCTACACTCCCATCCCAACACTGGTCCCGCGCGGCCCACTCCAACTTCTCCCGAGCCTTGGGCCTCAACAATCCATCAAACCCCCACTCCCTGATGAAATACCTCGCATCACACACATCGGCTACAGGTCCTCACGGGACTAAAACACACTACAAACGAATCCTACTCTCCATGCGAAGCGCGGAGTGGAGAATTCGTATTAGTGGACATACAACCCAAAGAGGCCGCCCCTCTCCTCAGTTCACACAAGAGGTACAGGGGCTACCCATCCATGATGGCGTGATCCCCATTCGACCCCAAGTCCTATCCAGGGTGGACTACCTGGACATGATGGACATCCCTTATTCCACTGAGACCCAAAAGACTATCTGGAAATACGCACACCATCCCCTGTTGCAGCCTCAAGTCCGCTCCCATGTGTGGCGCTGCCTGAGGCGGGTGTATTGTATAGCTGAGCGCTCTAACGCTTTACACTCATCCTGTATCGTGTGTGGCCAGTATGGAACGCTGTTCCACCGCCTGGAGAAGTGCCCCACCTCTAAAGTGATATGGCGCGAAGTTCAACGTCTGCTGGGCCAGGATCAAACGCATCCCTTCACTCTGTCAAGAGATATGTTTTCTTTATCAATGGCCTCCTCCCTTCCACCCTCCCTCCGTGCTCTGGTGGTTGCAATCGCCATGTGGACTATCCACACGATTGTCTTGGATGCCATCGCTGGCTCCATCCCCACCCTCCCAGAAGCTGTCCACAGATTCCGGTCTCATTTGGTGGACCACTTTCAAGCGTGGATGTTTGGATACCTCCCACCGCGTCGCTGACAGCTGGTCTCCTCCTGGTTCCCAGTCTGGTTCATCAAATCAGACCCCTTTTTCCACACGTGCTCAATAGTGGCTACGGCCCCTTCACACGTTCCCTCCCCCTCCCCATAAGTGGTGTTCCCGCTGGCAACAAGAGATAGCATCGCTTCTCTGAGGTGCCTCCCCTGGTACTAAGTTTGTCTTTCCTGAGTCATATTCGGAAGTGTCCGTCCCATGGTCGGCCTTCCCCGCAATAAATTTTATATTTAAAATTATGTGGCATTCTTATTTGACCTGTAACATCATCCCTAGTTGGTAGGGGGATACTGTCAGAACCTCTAGTTCATAAGGAGAGAATGAGCGCCTGGGGACTATTAGCTACGTTGCTTATGAGATCCATGAGCATGAGCCCTTGAGGGTCAGGCTAAGCAATTGAATTCTGAGGGGTATACTGCTGTTAGTTGCAGTAGGAACTCAATTTGTGTATGGCCAGCTGTACTTTATGTGATCAGAGCATTGTTATGATTGCAGGAGTGGAATTCCAACTCGGTAATTAAACTATATTGGGAAATAGTGGGACAATAGGGATCAAAAGAAAGAGCTTTTTAATGCATATGTATCAGTGACCTGGAAGTTCTCTTATGCCATACTGGGATCAGCTGAGCCACCAGCTAGCTGATATCATCCCATATATCTATTGTCAGAATTCATTTATCTTTGACAAAGGACACAAGCACATCTCCTTAGTAACGTATTAGGTGTTTTGTTTTGGCAGTTGTTTGATTCTGTGTGGTCAGTTTTTATTCCATCTGATTTGGGATGGGCTTCATCTGTTGTTCCAGTTTGTATGCTTCCTCCAGGTTCTGAGGTCCATTGAACCATGTATTTGATGACCTTTCCCTGGTTGAGGGAGACCCAGAAAAAAATGGCGATATCCTCTGGAAGTTGGAGGGAACCAGATAGATTTTAAAAACCTTTATTTAACTCTCTAAAATTAAGGCAAGAGCCGTTCATGAAGTTAGTTTAATTAAAAGTTAAAGGTCTTGACGCTGAGGTGGCTACCATTGACAAGACAATTGTTAAAAGTAAGGGTTGAGCCTACCATAGGTGAGTGCTCTGGTAAAGTAGGGTGCAAGCCCACATCTTTGCATCTTCTTGCAGGTCATTAAATAGTGCCAGAATTTGCTGTTACTTGGATGCTTTTTTAGTTCATTAAAGTAGCTCGCGGCTAAACTTCAGCCAGGACTCCCATCACCTGTTGGGACATACTCATCTGAAGGACAGAAGTTAGGTCCTATCACTGTTACATTTCAAGATGGGCGCTCAAGGAGGGGGATTTAATGGTAGTACTTCATAGGCAAGAAGTAATTACTTAGAGGCTCTATACAATGTTGCCATGACCAACATGTCAGGAGGGCGCTTGAAGCCATGTTCGGCTCTTTTCAGCTCTAATAAAGCTCAAGTCTAACAGGTCCTGAGCCATCGACATAACTGAAGTGTTAAGTGGTTGAGTTATAATGTTATTCATCTGACAGGCCAAGAAAGAATTCGCTTCCATCTGGTATTTCAATACAGATGATAGCATCCATAGTATACACAGCATTGGTGTTCTGATTAATTACAATTGGATCTGTAAGGACAGCTGAGTGTAGTATTGTTTTATGTACATTAGCCCCAAATTTAACCATTAAACTGAGATTTAGTTGTAATATCGCCTATGCCTTTCAAGCTAAGGTAGGGTTATTGGATTGGTTGGTAGCGTTTTCGTTGACCATCATGGATGGAATTTAGGTGCAAAAATTGGGTATTTTGCCTGAGTTTGAACCTAAATAACGGAAAGCATTCACAATATCTTAAAAACCCAGTTTTTTAGTGTCTTCTATGGAGTCTAAACTTCCGTGAGTTTTCTAAAATATAGTCTTAGGTATGCCATATCAATTTGGAAGTCATGGATGTTCAATTTAACTTTTAAATCAGCATGTATATAATCTTGGGTCAGGGGTTAATGTGACAACTATTTAATATGGCTTCTTGATTTTCACTGATGTGATACAATAGACTGAGAATACTGAGGAATTGGCCACTGCCCATATGGATAACAATGAGCGAGGGATCTTCATAGATTGTGACTGTTCTGTTATAGGTTGTAAAATCTTTAAAAAACTATTAAATTTCACAAGTATTTCCGGTTTGAAAAGAAATGATTTATTAAGAAAATATAAAAGTAAGCCAACGTTACCATAGGAAGAGTTCTGGGCTAATATACTTGTATATGGAGGCGGGGAGAAGAGGAAGACTTGAGAACTTCTAAGAAGATGAGGGGTGCCAAGTATACTTTGAAGATGTTGGTAACTTTCTCAGAGTCATTGGTTTGTATACTGTTCTAAGGGGCCCTGGAATAGTATATTGCTTTTGCGGCGCTTTAACTTGGAGATTGTTAACTTTTGGCGATATTGCTTAGAACTGCTACACAGATTGCACAGGTAAATCACCACTGAGCAATGGTCAGATGATATGAAGATCGCCGATCCCTAATAATGATATATAAAATATGGAGATATAGTTCCAACTGACTTTTTTATTATATATAAAAACACAGACTATCTTTACTAACTCTTACCCTTCTTCAAATTTAAAAACCTCCCCATCTTCTTATTCTCACGCTCAACTTTTAATAATTATAATCCCAGTTGGTTTCAATCCTTCTGCTTAGTTCTTCTTTATTTGCTGCAATTTTAGAGGCTTCATCTTATCTTGAGGCTTTAGTGGAACTCCCTTGATCCGCTAAACTATCAGTACTTCAATTAATTTTGCTTCACATTTACATAATCTTCCTCACAATATCGAGGCACACCTCAACTCATATAGTATAAACCACCGGAGATATGGCTTATCATCCAGTCATATTAATTTCTCAACATTCTCCCCCTTGAGTGGATGATAAGCACCTATGCCTGTATTCTTGGAGGAACATTGTGTGAACATGGTTGATAATCTGACCACCCACAGGCTCCTTAATGGTGTAGGCATTGATACCAGTATTCTCAATGATTTCAAATGGCCTAGTTTAAATGTTAGCGAGCTTGTTCATTCTTCCAAATCCATGTTGGTCATGGAATGGACATAACATTCTACAGAGAACCATCGCTATGTCTACTTTGGTTAGATGTCTGATCATGAATCTTCTTAGCTAAGCTGGTATAATATTCTTTTATTTGAAGTATTATCAGTGTTTCTTTCAAATTGATTAGATACCGCTGCAGTTCTACGCCTCCAGTATCCTCCACACAGGGTAAGGCATAGCGGGAAAAGCTAGTTGTCTGCTATAGTGCAAACGGAAAGGGATGTTGCTGGCTAACGAGTAGTTGCTGATATTATATGCAAAGAGTTGCGATAGATAATAAGTACTCCACTCAGAGGGCTGATCTTTTACAAGCTTTCAGAGAATATTTACCAATGTTCAATTGACCCATTCCACAATCCATTAGATTCATGGTGGTAGGGTGTAGTCCAGACCCCGTGAATTTTCCATCAGGTCATTCAAATTGGGCAGTATATGTGACGTGAAATTGGTTCTGTTGTCCATGAGGATAAACTGCGGACAGCCATGTCAAAGTATGACACACTCCATGATAAACATGGTGATGGTGGCAGCGTCTAAATCATTGATCGGTCCTGCTTCCACCCATCTTATCAAATGATCAATTTCTACTATTACTTGGTTTAGTTTACGCCAGTCAGCAGAGGCCCCACCAAGCCAAGAGAAACAGTATGAATAAAAAATGGGTCTTAAACAGCTGGTAGGTGGTCTTCTTGTGAAAAGGTTTCTTTACTTGGCACTGATGATAGCAACCAACCACCTTCAGCACCTCATAATGCATGCTCTCCCAAAAGTAGCGGGGTCACAAGAGCTCCAAAGTTTTCCGCAACCCTCCATGCTCTACCGCCCTATGTGCATCCAAGAAAGTCGCTGACCTGGCGGAAGGTTTTAAGAAACTCAGCGTCACTTCTCCGATATTCTTATATAGTTCCCCATTGCACAAGAAGGTATTTTTTATAAGCCTACATAGCTCCTTGATCACATGTGGCAGTTCGTCATGATACATGCTCACCATCATCTTCTCATACATGAGGTAGCCAAATTTTTTGTAATGGCGATCATTGGTAACTGTGAGAGAGATTTTGCATTTTGATGTTTTGCCCCAGGCTATTGTACTATCTCAAAGTCATATGCTTGGAGCTTCAATGCCCATTGTGTGAGCCATCCTTCAGGTTCATGGAGATTCTTCAGCCAACGCAAGGATGCATGATTCAAACCTTTTGGAATCTCACCTTATGGAGGTGCACGCAGACACGTTTATATAAATATATATTACCATTTATCACTCCCAGTCATGGTGTAATTCCGTTTATGACAGTTTAAGCTTTGGCTACAAAAGGCGACATGGTGCTCTACGCCATCATCCTTCTGGGATAATACTGCCCCTAAGGCAGAAAGGTATGCGCTCATTTGCACTATAAATTTCTTACAAAATTAGGCTATTGCAAAACTGGCGTGCTTGACAACACAGTTCGCAAAACATCAAAAGCGTTTTGCCATTGTTCAGTCTTGGAAAAGTGGCTTTCTTCTTTAATATCTCAAAGAGCGGTGCCCCAATACAATTGAAGTTAGGAATGAACTGCCAGTAGTAACTGACCATCACCAAAAACACTTGGATATCTCACTTATTGCCTGGCCAAGTTATCTTGCATATAGCTTACACTTTCACTGGCTGAGGGTAAGCCATTTTGAGTCTAACACAAATATGAGTTATACCAATTGCTCCTAGAAAAAATGACACTTCCGAGACTTTGTATTGATATTAGCATCAGAAAGATGGCGAAACAATTTTTTCCAAATGGTCCAGATGCTCCGTGAACATCTAAGAGAACATATTGATATTGTTGAGCTAGACTAAATCACAAGACAGCTTCAAGTCACCTAACATTGTATCCATATCCCGTTGGAATGTAGCCAGGGCATTACATAACCCTTGGTGCATAAGCGTGAGTTGAACAACCCCTCCAAGGTGGTTATAGCGCATTTCTCTGTTCCACCGATGGCAACACAATCTTCCAGTACACCAATATCAAATCCATGGCAGAAGATAGTTAGCCCCTCCCAGTTGATCTAAAGTGTCATCAAGCTGCGAGAGGGTAAAAATCTTTATTTGTGAAGCTATTAAGCTTCCAGTAGTCGATGACTACCCAGTTTGTGATATCTTTTTCTTAACAATTAGCACCATTAATGCCATAGACTCTTGAATGGCTTTAACATCCACTGTTAGCTTAATTAGTCTACCTCATTGGAGACAACTTCCTCTGCAGCCTTTGAGCGCTGAATAGGACATGAACAAATGGGTGGGGGTGATCATCTATGTCCACTTGATGCACAACCCCCGCACATCCCAAAATCGTGGTCAGTTGATGAGAAAATTCCTAATTTTAAAGCAGGGCCATCACCCTATCCTTCTGTTCCTCCAACAGCCCAGTCAGAGCTTCCTGAAGAACCATTAAAATTACGCTGAATGAAGTTAATACTGGTATGTTATGTCCTCCCAATAACTAAAATCATTAATATGGTGAATATTGTCAAAAGGGGCAAAATTAAATAAGCTACCACTGGTGCCTTTGGACCGTCATAGCCTATTTCTGCAGCTTTGCTACTAATACTTTCACTTCCCCATGCCCTGTCAATAGTAACCTAGGAGACACATGGGGTTTGAGCTGGGATTGTTGATAGGGACCCATAATCTCCCCGTATAAACATTTGGGGATGTCAATCTAAAGCTCTGTCCATAGTATGTCTTGATGCCCACAAGGTACGCTTAAAGCACTTGCATCCCATAGCGAAATACCTTTATACTCATAAATTTTGTAGTAAGGGCTCTGGTCCTCCGCTTCATCTGCAATATTAAACAGGAGTCACCCTGTCACTATATGCTAGATTGATCTAATTGGAGCGGATAGGGTCTTTTGGGACTCCACTGAAGGTAAAGTAAACTTGGATCTGTTGTCCTAGGGTATTAAAGATTTTTTATCCATATTAACTACAGCCCCAAATCGCCACATGAACACAGCGCCAATCAACATGTCATAGTTATCTTTAGGCAGAACCTTCGCTGAGGTGGAAGCCCTGATTGAACCAAATCTTAGAGGTAACAAGCTGTAATCTCCTTCTGGCACAGTGCTCTGTTCCTATACGGTCCCATATACTACTCTGTATCCACATCAGGTTTCAACGGCAGCCTAGCCAAGAGCTTGATGGAGATTATATTAAAAGAAACCAGTATATATATTGCTCGGATTTTTGTGTTCTGAACAAAAATATCACAGTATGTATATTCCAAATAAGAAAAACCATGGGTGTTTATTAAATGAACATTCTGTAAGGATAGCGGCAAGTTAAGTTAAGACTGACCTGCCAGTCTGGATGCCCAAACACTCAAATGCTAATCCCAAATGCCAGAGGCACTGCTGCTTGAACAACGTTGAATCAAGCTGGAAGAGATTTTGCCAGTGAGCTCCAATAGGCCTAAATATAAATTTTAACCTGGAAACAAACCAGGCTATCATGGCCAGGGCACGCGGTTTTGGGAGCAGGGAAAAATGGGATTGGGGTAGGAGGCTTAAATTTCGCCATAGTAAAAAGAACGAGTTTGGGAAATGGGATTTTATTGGATTTAAAAATAGAAAATCAAGCGTCAATTTTCTCAGTGAGTTTATAAATGCTTAAATAGACAATTGATAAGGGGAATAGCTTAGCACAGCTTAGGATAAGGGCTCTCAATGAAAGCCTAACCTGGCAAAGTTTAAGTGAGAGGGAAAACGGGTTAATCTGAACTGACTTTGAAATTGTCAGTGGCAGGCTGAGTCACTGTCAGTCTGACCTCGGATGCCCAAATTGTGATTTTACCAGTTTCCAATGGTTAGTGCAATGGCGCCTCACCCAACAAACAATAAGAACCTCCTAAGCCACCCCACATAGGGGCAGTCCTAAGAGGTTAGTAACAGGTTTGTAATACCCAACCCGCCCATAGGTCGCTTTGGCGTCCATTTGGTCAAGTGAGATTCATCAAATGACAATTCAAATATATGGGACTGGGTTTTGAGATGGCGGCGACTTTTTATAAATGACCCAACGCCTTTTAAAAATTATACTTAAAGTTTTGCATTAAGAATATTCATATTATAAAGCAAATGCCCTGGCACTGTCTGAGAAGGACCTATAGGATGGCGGGCCGTTCCAACTCCCTCCACAAAACATGTACAGTATGTGGAGGGGAGGGATCCCCACATCACCGCCTAAAAACATGCCCCCCAACCAAAGCTATATGGCAGGAAGTCGCACGCTTGCTTAAGATCCAAAACGAACAGGAATTCTCAATATCAAAGAGCATCTTTGCACTCCAGATCGAGTCACCAATCCCATCTACCCTCCACTCCCTAAGAGTACCCATTGCAATGTGGACAATCCACACAATTGCATTAGATGCGTTCAAGGGCACGGCCCCAACCATTCATGGGGTTATTAACAGATTCCATGTTCACTTACTGGAGCACTTCCAAGCCTGGCTCTATGGGTATATGAGACCAAGGCAAAAAGCGCTCATAGAATCATGGTTCCCACTCTGGTTCCTCCACACAGACCCTTTCCTTCACACCTGCTCCATAGCAGGGGAAACCCCCTCGGAGTAGTGCACCAACCCCCCATACCTGGCAGTCCCGCTGGCAACAGGGGTAACTTGAGTACCCTGGGGTGCCCAATTTTATATTTGTCAGTTATTTCCTTACTTTTACATATATTTGGTAATGTCCGTCCCCTGGTTGACTTACCTCGGTTAGATAAAAAAGAAAGCAAATGCCATCAGGATTTGTTCCCAAAATTTTTGAGGTAGTTTCAACTTGGCAACAACATTTCCCAATGGCCTGATGCCATTGGCAAGTTAATCAAGGATCTGAAACTGGCCACATTCCTCTTGGGAGATAAATTCCCAATGGCTTTTTCCCCAATTTTTGAGACAAGTTTCAAGCCATCAACAACGTTTCCCAATGGCCTGATGCCATTGTCGAGATTTGCTGATAATTTGACACTTTATTCTCCATTTACTGAATGTTCTCGCCCATTGGTTTTTTTTTTTAGTACTAGATGGTCCCTCGCCCATTGGTCTTTGCTGCTGAGGATTTAAAGCTTCTGGACCTTGATTTTGAGGGCTTGTTGCCATTAACTTCATAAGGACATTTCTGCCCATGGAGGTGTCAGCTTTCAAGTATTTCAGTGCAAATTTCCTCAATTTGATTACTAGTTTGGCGATGGTAAATTAAAAAACCTGTGGTGGTATCTTTAAAGAAAAGCTGTTACCCATTACTTATCTATCACATAGTCGAGATTGCACTGTGAGATGAGAGAGACAGCTGCCTTCTTGGTCCCTTTTTGTAGGGAACGGAACATCACCCAGTCTAGGAAGAGGGGAAGCTCCCCCAGACTTAAATTACCCTTCCATTTTGCCAAAAAAGGTTCGCCACCACCAGGGAACTGAGTGAGGGTCACATTTTTGTGGGCCTTAGGAAACTTGATTGCCATTAGAGTAGCAATTTTTGGGGGAGGATGGGGAGCTTTTGGGTGGGAAGTATGGTTAGCCCTTAAAGCTCCAAGCAGTTTGTGCAACCTTGGGCCTGACCCAAATGTTCTTGTAGGCTTGATAGCCTTTCCAAGTAACGAGATATTGTACCAATTGCTGAGATTTGTGGGAAGCCAGATTGCCCTCCACTTTAGCCTCCTTCACTCCCTTGATCACTGTAGGCTCTGGATTTGATAGGATTGCTTCCTTGAACGGGGACAACTGAGACACATGAAAGACTGGGTGTTTTTCCAGCTAGGTGGCAATCTCAACTAGAAAGCGCCATTACCCAAAACTTCCTCCGCCAAGTGTGGACCTGAAATTTTACATTCAAATATATGCAAGTGCACCTGCATCTACAAATGGCGTGTGTTATCCATAACATATGAGCTCACTCTTTATTTTATGCTTTGGGAGCCTCTTCCAATCTGAAAACCATTTGTAGTCACTTATAGCCTTGTTAGATGCTCCTGAACCAAGGATTGTGTGGCCCAAATATTGGGCATGATCAGCAGCAGCGGGTACCTCTGGGTAAAGGTACGGGCTGACTGAGAATGAGGGTTTGTACCCCAAGGTTGCTTCTTAAGTAAAACCCAGTGGAGGCATGCATTCCATACTCATATACAAACTGAGCTAGAGGAAGGTCATCAACCCAGGTATCCTGAGCAGCTGCAGCGTAGCACCACAGGTACTGTTCCAGGATCTGATTGACCCATTCAGTTTTTTCATTGGACTGTGGGATGGTACACAATGGAATGAAAGGGCGTAATCTTTGAGATCGCCAAGAGATCATTCTAAGATTGTGCCTTGAACTGGGGCCTGCAGTCACTGACAATCTCCTGTGGAAGGCCGAACATAGAGAACACATGAGCACAAATTGACAGGCAGTTTTCTCGGAAGTAATAGTGGAAGAGCATGGGGTGAATAGTGAAAATTTTTTGAAGCAGTTGACAACCACCATCACTGCTGTAAACCCATTGTAACATAGAAGTTCAACGATGAAGTCCACAGACACTAATGTCCATGGACCCTTTGCCTGAAGTAAGGGATGAATGAGACCTTTTTGGCCAGATCTGTATGACTTTGCCCATGCGCAAGCTATACAGTCTGCAATCCAGGCTGGAACCTCCTTTGACAAGCCCACACATTTATAGGTACGCTTGATTAAGTAAATACATTTAATAATTCCTGGATGTCTGACTGTGGGAGAGTTGTTGTGAGCCTCAATCACTTTGGCTTGAAGGAGAGGAGAAACCCAAACCCACAACCATTATTGAATATGACCCTCAGCCATATTATACAAGTAATGTTTTGAAGCAGGGAGGAACAACCGCTCTAGAAGATCTAACCTTCCGCACAGGTCATTTGCACTGCTAAAACCTGGGTGATTAGGGGCGCGTCCAGGGCTAAGTCTACAGTTGAAACTATAAGAGGTACAATGGATAGGATTTGGGTGGGAGGGATGACTGTGTCCCGATCTGACTCATCTGAGTCTGCAGGACAGTGTGTGGGGTTGAAACTTAGGAAGTCAGGGAGGATATTTAATGCTCCTTTTACAAACTCATACTTTTAGTTAAAGCTACACAAATCTCAAAAGTTTGGGCCTGTCTGTGCGCCAATCTTTGTGGCTTGCGTAAATAAATATGGGCTTGGTGGCCCATGCGCACTGTTAAGTCATGCTGAGCGCCCTTCAAGAGATACCGCCAATGAGTCAAGGCCCATGCTACGGCCGCCAGATCCTTATTGTTGATGGCCCAGGTTTGTTCAGTGGGAGAGAACTTGCGGGAACAGTAGGCGACTGGATGTTCCAACCCATCGTGCCCCTAAAGCAAGACAGCCCAACTGTGGTGGAAGATGCATCACAAGCTACAACATAGGGTTTGGAGGGGTCTGCGTGTTTTAGGATGGGGGTGAAAAGAACACCTCTTTGATTGACTCAAATGCCTGCTGGCACTCAGGTGTCCAACAAAAGGGGACATTCTTGCCCGTGAGTGGATGAAGTGGGGAAGCTAACTGGGATAGATCCTAGAAATTTTAAGAATATGATAGTGCATAAGATTTTTCTCAATTGCTTTTGGGTTGTTGGAGTTGGCCATTCACGGATTTCGTCCATCTTGCTGGGGGGAATGGCATACCCATCTTTTAAGATGAGATTGCCCAAGAAGGTAACTTCCTTCCTGTAAAACTTTCATTTTAAAGGCTTAACAAACAGGCCCGCCTTATGTAAGACAGCCACTACCGCCTCCAATTCCTTAAAATGTTGTTGGGAGTAGGGGGTCATACTAAGATATTGTTGATATATGCGACCGCACAGGTGAACTAGAGATAAACCAGCACACTATGGATAATCATTTGGAATGTGGCCGGTGCATTCTTTAGCCAAAGGGCATCATTTTGGATTGGAATATACCCCATTTTTTTGTGATTTGCGGTAAGCCATTCCTGACCTTCTGTCACCTGCTCTGATTGAAGGCATTAACTATTTAAATTTTGAGAACACACGCAATTTGGAGATTACTCGGCCAATATTCTGTTCCTAAGGCAAAAGGTAGGGGTTGTAGATCATGATTTTGTTAAGATGACCGTAATCCACGCGGGGATGGAGGGAACCATCAGCCTTCTTGGAAAAGATGATGGAAGAGGCAACTAGGGATGTTTCTTTGAACAGCCACCACTTTTTAAGAATGTCATCTTTTCAACATTGAGGCAAGCATCTTCCTTTACTGTATGTGGGTATTTGGGCAATTTATGTTGACTACCTGCACTGTTGTCTGAAAACTCATGTCAAATTCTGTATATGGAGGAAGATGATTCACCTTCTCAGAATAAAAAATACTTTATTATGCTATCAGCGCCTCTGGAAATTTGATGGGATGCCTGTGGGGGAAACAAGGGAAGTAACTAATCCATGGCATTGAGTTCTAGTAAAGAGTATCCAGTAAGGGAAAATCGCCCTCCATCTGACCATTGGAAAACGATAGCATATTTGACCTAAGATAAATCCTTACACACGGCTGAAACCACCAGCACAAACCCAAAATTATCAGGAACATGAGGTAAGGCTTCACTGAAAGTGATCGCAAAAACTAAACTGGTGAACTGAGAAAGGTACTGGTTGCCATACTATGTATTATAGCTGGGAGGTCAACAAAGTGAACATCACTTCAGGACCTAAGCCCAGGTCAAGATCAAGTTGGTGGGCCAACTCTAAGCTCATAAAGTTACCCACCACTCCAGTGTCAACCAAGGCCTCAAAAGACGCCTGGTGAGATCTGATACTTATTTTCATTAGCAATAAAAAGTAGGAGAATTTCTATTTATTGAAAGATACAGGTGATTCTGTTGATAAGTCATGATTGCAACTAGATTGGTGGAGATAACAAGGTTTGCGACAGGAGCAGAACTGATGTGGCACAGAAATTTAACCATTTTCTCTCCATGCTGGACCATCAATGACTTATAAGCCGCAGTGTTAGAATAAATTTAACACGGGCGCAGGGCCAGCGTCAGCTTTTAGAACCAATATAGATACTGATTAAGAGCTGGGATCAAAAACCAAGGTCACTTCGGCAGCTTCAAGCATGAAGATCCCATTTAAGGTGGACTGAGTAAAAAGTTGATGACACTGGGACAGTGCGGCCATAGTAAATCTCCTTCACAACCCTATACATCTGATAGAAGATAACCACTGCTGCACCAATCTTGATGGGAAGGGTGGACATGTAAAACAATGGACGGCTGATTATGACAGGATAGCGGCAAGTTAAGTCAAGACCGGCCTGCCAGTCTGTATTTCCAAAGACCCAAATGGCAAGCCTGAATGCCAGAGGTACTGCTGCTTGAATGACGTTGAATCGAGCTGGAAATGATTTTACAGCGAGCGCCAATAAGCCATAAATGTGAATATTAACCTGGCAACAAACCAGGCTATTACAGCCCTTGTCCCGCAGGTTTTGGAGCTGGGAAAAATGTGATTGTGTTAGGTGGCTTAAATTTCAGCAATAAAAAAGAACGATTTTAGGAAATAGAATTTTATTGGATATAAAAATAGAAAATCAACCGTCAATTTTCACAGTGTGTTATTACTGCTTAAATAGATGATTGATTTGGGTATAGCTTAGCACAACTTGGGATTGGGGCCATCAATGAAAGCCTAACCTGGCAAACTTTGAGTGAGGGGGAAATTGAATTAGTTTGAACTGACTTTGAAATTTTCAGCGGCAGGCTAAGTTGTTGCCAGTATGACCTCAGATACCCAAATTGCAGGTTTACCACATTTCTAATGGTTAATGCGATGTCATCTCACCCAACAAGCAACGGGAACCTCCCAAGGCCACCCCACATAGGGGTCCAAAAGATCAGGAAAAGGTTCAGGATACCCAACCCACCTGCACCTGGTCGCTTTGGCATCTGTTTGGCCAAGCGAGATTCATTTGACAACAGTTTTAATATATGGGGGAGGGTTTTGAGCTGGCGGCGACTTTTGACAATGACCCAACACCATCAATAGATTCCGCTGAGTATTTGACATTTCAAATTCATCTTAGAAAGCACTTGCCCATCAGGCTTTGTTCCCAATGTTTTTGAGGTAAGTTTCAACAAGGTGACAACATTACCTAATGGCCCGATGCCATTGGTGAGTTTATCTGGGGTTATGACACTGTCCACATTCTTCTTGGGAGATACAGGCCCATCAGGCTTTGTCCCCAATGTTTTTGAGACAAGTTTTATACCATTGACAACGTCTCCCATGAACCCAATGCCATTGGCAAGATTTGATGATAATTAGACACATGATTCTCCATTTACTGAATGTTCATGCTCATTGGGCTTTGTTGCTGAGGGCTTGAAGCTTCTGGACTTATGATTCTAAGGGCTCATTGACGTTGACTGCATAAGGACCTTTAGGCCTATTGAGGTGCCAGCTTTCAAGTAATTCAAAGCAAATTTCCTCAATTCACCTAATTTGGCAGAGGTAGTTGCAGTGACAGGTGGTGGTATCCTTAAAGGAAGAGCTGTTACTCATTACTCATCTATCACATGGGCAAGATCGCCCTATGAGACAAGATTAATTGATGCCCTTCTTGGTCCCTTTCTTTAGGGAACAGGATTACTACCCAGTCTAGGCAGAGGGGACACTCCTCAGACTTACACATACAAGGGCTTTTTGTTACAAGAAAAGTGAAAATACCAGCACCAACAAGAGGATAATAATGATCAATCTTTCTACTGGAATAAATATGTTTAGCCTACTAAGAAGGTGACGTCCTTTAAGGATCCAACTTCACTTGTGCCGTTTTGCTCAAGGATCTGCCAAGCATATAGCTTTTCACATCTAAGCGGAACTCAGAGACTAAAGGTTATGGTTACTCTCTTGAATTGAGGCTGAGAAAAAAATGGAGAATTTATTGATATAATGAGTTATTGGGCAGTTACTGGGACTAACACAACATGACTCCTGGGAATTATCAGGGACAATTAAGTTTTTATTTTTGGAGTTAGAGAGTCCCGATTTTACTCCACTCGAGCTTTTCCCTGTTTAATCAATAAAGATGGTACTGCATGGACATGAAATTTGCCTGTGAAGTTAGCCGCATAGTGACTTTTTTGGTTGCATAAGAAACAAGCATCCATAAATGGATTTTATCTATGGATAACATCAAAGGTCCAGGTCTGAAGTTAATTAAAGACTTGTAATTAGGCTAAGGATGGGCCAGTTGTGCATATGGAGGGAGGAAAGGACCCACAGACATATTGGGTGTCCAAGTATTGCCAACAAATTATAACCAGGTCACTGCAGTCCATTTCCTGACAAGGATAATGTGGTGACTGAAGGGGCTTTCTGTCCACATTGGGAGTACTGAAGGTGACAAAGAGATAGCTTAAAGTGTAAAAATTTGTAAAAGATCAGCATCTTCTTGAAGAATGTGAGTCATAGCATTATAAATTTCCTGATTGATTGACCATCGCCAACATTGCTATGCCTACATCTGTGTTGGTTAAGATATTTGCTCCCACATCGATGAATCCCCCCTTGGGTTGGGACCATCTAGTACTAAAAAAAAGATATTTGCTCCCACTAACATATAAGCTTCAGTCATGAACTGCTCTGCAAACCCCACTAAGGACTCGTTCTTTTGAAACTATATTGTCAGAAATTTGGCCTTGCGCTGCACCATCTTCACCGCGCCCCCAAACAGATGGAGCACAGTTTCCTTCACATATTGATACGTTACAGCGCTATTCTTAAGGGACATGTGACCTGGTCAGTGCTCTCAACATCCAGAGCAGATAGCAACAGTTTAGCTTTCTGCAAATCTGATTCTCCTTCAATAGTGAATTCAAACCATTTAATATATCCATGCATGTTCCCATCACAAATAAAAGGTGGCAACTCTTTGATATTGTCAAAATTCTGATATGACTGGACAATAAGCCTGAAATAGCTGTGTCAGATTGGCTAGAATCCGCTGACAATAATTATAGAGTACGAGTATTTGAGCACCTTGGATGAGGTTATTGGGTCAAAATAGATGGGTATTGGATCACTTCCAAATAAGGCAATTAGTAAATGTTGATGATTAATAGATAATTGGTAAATCTCCTTGAACTAAGGCAATCATGAATTTAAGAAATGTAGACTCTGTCAGAACCAATGAGAATATGGCGGAATGAATAGTCTAAGCAGAAAGGGTCATTATTGACCAAAGTTACTAACATAAGCAAGAGGAGAATATTGAAGGAGGAGGATTGTTAGTAGTTTTGAGAGAGTGGAACAGCGAGTAATCGCAGTGAATATTTTTAAATAAAGTGTCATCTGGGGCAGTAGAGCTATATCTTATTATTATTTTAAATTTTTTTGCGGACTGACAATCTTCATATTGTCTGTCTGATTTCTCAGTGGGTTTGACGTTGTGCAAAATCCCCCAGCATCTCTCAATGGCCCGCTAAAATTATAACTGTGGTGCACACTAAGGGGGCCCATTGATCAACACCAAAAATAAGAATAAATAAATAATCTAGGTGTCAGTTATGTCGCATCAGGCCTGCACTGGTGGGGAATCCTTCTGGCACATTAGGCCAACTAAATTGCAGAAAGTAGACTTTCCTTGGCTGCTGTGCTCAAAAGGCAGGAGATCTTATTAAGGGGTTTTGTATTGACAAGCTAACTCCATTTGATCGTGATGGGAACATTCATGGATTTAAATGATTTGAGTTTGCAGCAGAAGGAGCATCACATTGGCGTAAAGTGAAATTGTTAAGATCCATCTTAGGTGTTGGAAGCACCGACCAAGTTACTTGCTATCTTTAAAACAGTTCCATTACTTATCAATAAGTGAAGGATACTGTGCTGTGGTTGTTTAGAGGAACCGCAAAGATGTTACAGCAGAACCAGAGTTCTTACCCATTGGGTTACAGCATAATGAGACCCTCACAGCATTTAATGATCAATTTATGGTGGAAGCCCACGTGTTAATAGAAGCAGGGAATCTATCCAAATCTGATGTCTAAATAGCGATGACATCCACAGTGAAACCATACCGCAATCATTACAATTTCATGGCTCCATTTTTAGAGATGACTTATCCTTGCTTAAAATCATTCAAATTTTGCGGCTACTATCTGCTACCTTTGTTCCTCCCAATACAGAGTGGAAATCTACCACATCCACTTCGAGACTTTTTTTATTTATGGAAAGTAACACGCCTTGTTCAGAGTCCACCTAGTAATCCCCATCCTTATTAACACTATGCGGATTGCCCTCAACCAGGTCAATATCAGTAGTTCAACTATTGGGCTGGCCTATTTATACTGAGTGACCCCAGTCCAACTTTCAGTGTGGTCCAAGTTACATTAATCAAGGACGCAGGCCCTCTGTGGTCAATAAATTTTGAATGCAGTCTCCCTGGGCACCTGGCACAAGGTTGCCCCAAGCGTTGGTCCCATTACCTACCACAGGACCGGTCATTAGGGGAAAAGATGGAAGCAGAGTAGAGACGGGACTCTCTATATAAGTTATTACAACCTCAAACGTCCACCTGAACCTAAACACGTAAATTCAGCGGAAGTACCTCAGTACAATGACACATTCCTATGTTAGAAGCTGGTTGGAGATGTAAATGTATTGACACAAGCGCCAACCAAGGACATGGCAGAAAAAGGGCGCCAGGAGCAACTGAAGCCTTATGCCGGTCATATGTTTGACCAAAATTTCTATAGATGAGCCAGATCCGTCCTCCAATACGTCACTTTTAAAAGGGGTAAGCGCTGATCTCCCTGTTAATGCTATTGTTAAAGAATACCCCAAAGTTGGTGAAGGGATTACGAGTTTTCTTGGAAAAAGAGATTCGTTAAACGTCCACGTTTTAAACAATCAGAATATATCTTACTCTGTACATACTGTGACATTGTCATAGCAAAAACCCAAGTCCATGCTATAATCAATATGAGCGCTTTAGTTAACATAGTTTCCACTAAGTTAGTGGCGAAGTTGATGTTAAAGCCTGATGTAGAACATTAAATGGTGTATGGAACTGATGGAGTGTAAAACACGGTTTCTGAAGGAGTGTACAGTGTACTACCCTTGCAGTTTGGAATGATTGTCATTGTAACCCTGGTGATAGTGCTGCCAAATAATAGCTATGACCTGCTAATTGAAACCACTTTTATGAGACACTTTAGGGCTGTTGTTGATATGATGGCGGAGACCTTTGCAATTTTGGGGCATCAGATCCCAATTTACGTCACCTCCAGCTGAGTGCCAAAGGATCAGGTGCACATGGGTCATACCAACCTGGCATGCAGTGAGGTGTTGATTCTGATTCACTGCCATTGACTAAAGGGCAAGAAATGGGCCCTTCCCCAATAGATATACAAATAATAAGGGATGCCACTCAGAGAAGCTGGGCTGATGTCCAACACCTCTAGTCACCAAGTAATAGTGAAAACCATATTGGCTGTATAAATGCTAGACGGACTCTATGGCGAGGTTATTAATCCTTATCAGCAATTGCATCTTGAGCCCCACGTGGCTCCAGGTATAATACTTCTGTGCCATGGGGAGATTAAGGTTTTGTCAGTGAATCTACATAATGAACCAATGCAAATCCTCTGGCATCAAATAGTGGCGTATTTACACTTAACCCCAGTTGATGAGGTCCTTCAGGTTCACAAGTTCAGATTAGTGGATGAATTTGGTCTACCTTTAAAACTGCAGCTTGGCGTAATGTTAATGGTACCACGCAAAACTTTAATGGGGTTATTAGAAGACCAGAAAGATCAGGTGATAGCTTTTTTTGAAAAATATAAGGAGATTTTTGCTTCCAACAATCATGACTTAGGGTGCGCTTGAGGGAGGTCCATTGAGCGGACATTGGGGATCATCCTCCCATCAGGTTTTGCCAATCCTCCAATTAAGGGCAGCAGAATAAGTCTTTACAGAGGAATTCGAAAAGCTGCTGTAGCAAGAGATGCTCGAATTCTCAAAGAGTCCATGGGCAATACTTTTTTAGCACTAGTGTTGCCCAACACAAAAGGGGAGCTGCCATGCATCGAGTACATGGGCTTCACCTGTTCTAATTGTAAAAAAGAAGAATGGTACCGCCAGGTAGTAATATACTAATGGAAGCTCAACAGCATTACCAAAAAAGGACTCATACCCCTTGCCACGATTGATGATGCCTTGGATCAATTGGGAGGAGCGCTTACTTCTCAGCGATGGATTTGACATCCAGTTATTGGAAAATCGAGTTTCTAATGGCGGAACAGGAGAAATGCGCCATTATCACGTCTAAAAGGGCTTTTTCAACTGAAGCTGATGCCACAAGGGCTATGCAATGTCCAGCTCCATTCCAACGGGCCATGAACACTATTCTTGGTGACCTGAGCTGTCATGAATACTCATTTATCTTGACAACATCAATGTACTTTTATGTACATTCTCTGAGCATCTTACCCATCTGGAGGAGGTCTTCTGCCATCTTTTGGAGGCCAACATCAAAATCAATCTGTATGTCCTTTTTTAAATATAAACCGGAGTACCTTGGGTTTGTGGTAATTGCAACTGGGCTGATGCCCCAACCAGCCAAGATGGAGGCTATTTAAAAGATGACTAAACCAACTACTAAGTGCAACATATAAGTCTTTTTAGGATGGTTGGCTACTACCATCGCTTTATATCTAATTTTAGCTGTATTGGAGGTATGCTGTTTAAGCTATTAAAGAAGGTTGATGTGTTTGAATGGATGAAACATCGACAATGCTTCTTTGATACACTTCAGAGGGCACTGAGCAGTGCGCTGGTGCTGAACTATCCCAATTATGATAAAGAGTTTATCATCCAGATGGATGCCTCCCATTCCTCCGTTGGGGAAGCCCTATCTTAAAAAGATGATGAGAGGGGAGCAACCTGTCGCATCTGCAACTGGAGCCTGAACTTCCATGAGCATAATTATACTGTGACTGAGCAAGAGTGCTTAGCAATGATTGAAACATATAAACAGTTTAGATTGTACCGCATTTAGTGATGTTCAAAGTCATAATGGGTCAAGCTTCATTACTCTGGTTGCATAATCTCAAGGGGCCCAAAGGGCGCCTAGCCTGATGGGCTCTCAAACTGCAGGCTTATGATTTCAAAATCCTTCACCATCCTGGGGCCAAACACCAGAATGCAGACTGCTTATTGAGATTGCCCACAATTGCAGTTACAGCAGATCTGAGCGACATAATGTATAATAAGATGCTCAGCGGAAAGTACAACAATTATCCGAATCAAGTCATCAAAGTATTAGATGGGATAAAGGCCAATATGTTGTAGAAGAATGGCGAGTTGTAGAAGCAGCTGAGGACGCTATGTTAATATCCCATGGCCTTCCACCCGACCAAACAATATAATGAGTGCACACCAAGCATTTGGACATGGTGGAGTATGAAAGACCCTGAAATTGTTGTACCCTCAGTACTACTGGGAAAGCATGCAATTTGACGTGTTTAAAACCATTTCCTGCTTCCACAAATGCTAAGTGAAAAAGCCGATCCACCAGAAGACTTCCTACCAGCTTTTGAAACCATATTTTACTTGGAATACAGTTTCCCTGGATGTTGTCGTCCCTCTGCTAATGAAAGCCAACTGCTCCAAGTACATTATGTTGGCAATAAACCACTTGACCAGGAGGGTTGAAGCACGGGCAATATGGGATTTGGGGCAGTCACAGTGGCCAAGTTCATCATGAAATGCATTACTCAGCAATATAGCTGACCTCAGTTTATCCTTACTGACTTGGGACCAACTTCACCTCTCACATTTTACCCAAGCACAATGAATTGATGGACATAAGCGGAGTTCTAATGACCCCATATCACCCCAAGTCTAATGGTATGATTGAGAGAGTTAAATAGAACTTTGGTGAACATACTTCAGAAGTTGGTAATGAATCAACATTTTGATTGGAGCTCTCTCTTTTCCACCACCATTTTCATTTATAACACCAGCTATAAGTCCGCCACGGGTAAAAGACCTTTTTAACTACTATACGGATGACATCTTGCTTTTCTGGAGTTGCTCTATGCCTACATAGAAGATTACGGAGAACTGGATCCACAACATATTTGACTATACTATCTGTCACGTTAATCAAGCTGCAAACCAAAGCATACTCATCCAGCTTAGCCAAGAAGACAAAGAATAAGGCTACCAACCAGGTATGGTGTAGTGGGCTAGCGCAGTTCAAAGATGGGAACATAGTGCTATTCCATGATCAACATGAGTTTGGATAGAAACACAAATTTACCAGCATCTACATTGGCTCAATTGAAACTATTGAGAAAACTGGTGTTGACACTTAACAAATCAAGGACTTTATGAGAGGTTTAATTATTAACGAAGTGCATGCAAAGTTCCTCTGGGCGTATGAGCAATAGGAGCCTTATTGTCCAGTAAAGGGCGGTAATGTCAATATTCTGATATTACTGGACAATAAGCCAAAGATAACTAATATGGATTGGCTAGCATCCACCAAAGATAATTATAGACTACGAGTATCCAAGCAGCTTGGGATGAGTTGATATTGGGTCAGAATGGATGGTTATTGAATTGCTTTCAAAAAAGGTAGTTAGTAAATGTCAATGCACAATGATTAGTTAATAAATCGCCTCAAACCAAGGCAAGCATAAATTTAATGAAAGTAGACTCTACTGAATTAATGAGAATATGGCGGAATGAATAGTATAAGCAAAAGGGTTTGTATTGACCAAAGTCGCTAACATGTAAGTGAGAGGAGAATTTTGAAAGAGGAAAATTGTTAGTAGTTATGATAGAGTGAAGCAGAGAGTAACTGCTGTAAATATTTAAAAAAAGTGTCATCCGGGGCAATAGATCCATATCTTATTATATCTTTAAGCATGTCCAAGGACCAATGATCTTCATATCATCTGTCTGATTTCTCAGTAGGTTCAACCCTGTGCAAAATTCCCCAATGTATCTCAAAAATTCTGCCAAAATTATAACAGATCAAACAAACTAACCCTGCAACGTGCTTCAATATTAGAGGAACAGACGTGTTAGGTTCAGATTGATCAAGAGGAATATCCCCTTGAGGGCAGGAATAGTGTCGCAAGGATGGAGAAAAACTGCCAAAGTAGACCAAGACGAGGTTGTATTGTTGGTAGGGACTTCTGCACCCCCATGGGTACTCACTGAAAAATATGTAGTATCCTTCTCCAGACTCACTGCTGACTATACCCTTACCTTCCTCGCCAGTCTGTTCAGCGAACAGTTCATCTTTTATCTGCTCCACTTTGAACAAATAGAACAGTCATTTCCCGTCACTCACTTTCTGCCTAAGCTCTTTGAATTACTTATGTATTTTTCAGTGGAATTCATGCTCTGTGTCCATCTTATTCTCCATTTTTTGAAGTCATAAGGGGAATTCTCCAATGTGCCCTGCATTCTCACGTTCTGCTGACCAGTGTCGCATGCTTATCAGTTTTCTTCATCCACGTGATTGATTAGAGCGCCTTATTCCCGCACCAACTCCTCATTTGACTATCAAAGGGTATCTAAGCATACTCGCATATCAGCATACTCCACCATCTCAATGAACGAAAGAGTAATGGCTTGGCCCTGAGCCACCTGACTGAAACTTTCCAACTGACTGATCCACCTATCAATTGGCTGTATTCTGTGGTCACCAAGAAAGAGCTGTTTGAATGGTCAGCCATCCACTGGTTACTCCATTTAACTTGAAGTTGACTAAATTTGATTGCCATTGTGTTGATGTTGTCCATCATCTGCCGCTCTAACAGGGTAGACCAGTCTCTCATCTGATTCACTGCTGTGTCAATTCTTTCTACCCATTCAGATATTTCCACCATATAGCAGTTGGTGTTACTACTCAGCTTCTTGACATCCCATACCCATTCCCCCAAAAAGCCTGCACCAGTCTAACAATTTACAAATTGCTTGGGGTAACTTAAGATTCAAGCGAGGGACTAGTTTGTTCAGCCGATGGTGGACATCCATGACACAACTATCCTCATGAACTAACACCCCTGAATTTTTGAGAAAATGTGGTCAAGGCATTCAAGTAAGAGGTGAGTCATTCTTTTGTGCCTTCATGAAGCGCATGACATTGCCAATCTCAATGTTATGTCAGGCCAACACATGCAGTAGTTTCCGGACTGAAGGATGAACATATGCAACCAAGTATCACTCAGTTCCATGTGAGTTGAGCTGGCAAGACCACCCCATTGTGGTAGTGTCGAGGTAAGACATACAATTTGTAATGAAATTCTTGGTCCTGTTGATTATAAAACAGACTCATAGTATGTTCCCCTACATCTTCTTCATAGAGGCGGTAACCCCACAAGAGCCATTACATGATACCCCACAGTTGCTGAGGGGTAACATTAGTGGACCTGCCCTATTGGGATGACTCCAACAAGGGACAAGCAACTAATAGCAGTTCCATCCTAGTTTCCTCAACCCTGGATCCATCACTGTGAGTAGTGCTGGTTTCTCATTAGATGTCGCCATTGCTTCCCCATAGTATCAGTTGTGAAAACCTATTAAGTTCTGACATAATGAGTCAGGGCTCATCATGATGCCCTAGTTGCTGTTGCACTACAATTGATTAGTTACCCTGTAGTGAGCACCACTGTTAGCTTTTGGCGGTATCACATAGACTGCTAATGGGTTGCACAGTTAATCACCACTGAGCAATGAACAGATGATATGAAGATTGCCGATCCTTAAAAAATAATAATATAAATTATGGAGCTATTGCTCCGACTCTTTTTATTATATATAATATGCAAACTATCTCTGCTAACTTTCTCCCTTCTTCCAATTCAAAATCATCCCTCTCTTCTCATTCACATGATCAACTCTTAATCCTCAGTATCCCTAGTCAATTACAAAAACTTCTGCTTAGTAATTCTCTATTTGCTACAATTTAGGGGTTCTTGTTCTATCTCAAGGCTTCAGCGGAATTCCCTTTATTCGCCAAACTATCAGTACTTTGATCAATTCACTTCATGTAAACATAATCTTCCGCTCAATAATTGACTCACCTTGACTCATATAATATGATCCGCATTATATATGGCTTATCATCCAGCCATATTAATTTCTCAACAGAGATCTTCATAAATATTTAAAGGTGCCAACGTTTCTGCCCCAATCTCCCTAATGGTTCACTCCCTATTACAGTTTTTCTCAGCTGTAGCATCTTTAAGGCATTTATTAAATGCTTAGGGAAATTTTCCATTAGCTGAGTGTAATATTTCACTCCACTTAAGAATAAATTGTAACCTGCTACTTTTTTACAAATTTTCAACAAATGCTATCAATTTTTAGTCATATATGCCTCATCAGTATTGGTGGTAAAGAGGGAGTCAGGGTACCTATCAGTGCATGGTTGGGGTGGTCTCAGTATAGTGGGGCGTCGCCACCCATTGATCTTTAAGGGTGTGCACAAAGTCTTTAATTTTATTCAGAGGTAGTGTTTAGGGGTTTCCCATTTTGATAATAAGTGTTGCGGCATTTTTGTCCAACCTAATGGCCACGCTGGGGTCCTCACACATCAAGATTAGTGCACCCCATTGTATATTGTTTTTCAGGTTATAGCTCTGAGATTTTGGGTACAGTTTCACCAAGGATGTCAATTAGTGGCTTAGTCCAGGGAATACTTTCCAACAATTCTCAAATCTCTTTATTTTGTCTTTTCCTATTCATGGGAACTTAATTATTAGGCAACATGATCATTGTATTGGTGAAGTGTAACAAGGAGGAGGACATTTTATTCACTCATCATTTTTTGAACGTATTCAGTTTTGAATCATACGTTATCAAAAAATTCCAACTATGCACTTTCAATTTCCTGCAATAAAAACATAAGCTAAAGGAACCCACTATGAGCCAAATTGACCATGGTACCCTGGACAACATTTGCAATGAAATACAAGAGATCCACATTGTGTAGTTTGCAATGTTGGCTCCTCCAGATGGTATAAAGCTTTTTAGGTCATCCTCCCAGAAATTATGATCTGATGAATTAAAATTTTAAATTTGAAGGTGGGGAGATCTGGTTGATGGTCGTTGAATCGCGTAGTCTCCTTTAAATTGTTTATAAGTATTCTTTTGGTAGCAAGCGCTTTATATATGCTAATTTTTCAGCTAGTGCCTCATGGTCAACGTATCATTTATAGGGGATAAGGAATCTATCAGTGGTTGAACTATTAGGTAATCATGGGATCTCACCAGTAAATGGTCTGGAACAGCGAAATCTTAATTTTATTAGTTATAGCTTATTCCGTAGCTAGTAGGCTAGATTGCAGATAATGATTCTAGCATATGGGGTTTGTGTCTGCCACTTAAAAATAAGATATATGGGTACTATTTTCTTGGTGCTGCCCCATAAATTGAGGAATTGTTGGGATAATGAAATGTGGGTTCAATCAACCAAGGATATTTGGTTTAGCACAACTTGTAATGTAAAATCTAACCTGTTGCCATAAATTAAAACCCTTGGGCATCTATGTTATCTAAAATTAAAACACTAAAGGAGTAAGGCTCTAGCATTTGCGCTGGTGGCAGAATCAAATTAAACTTATACCACTTTTTAGATGGTCAAAGGTATGTAGGATGTAGCAAGGAAAAAAAGAATATGAAAAAAGGTCCCACAACATCCACATGGACCACATTGAATGGAAAGAGGAACCATGACTTTGTGACAATATCATAGAATGAACCAATTCTGCATCTGGGAAAATTAAACATGCTTCTAGTACTTTCTGTATTTTTTTATAGATGTGTTTTAATACCATTGTGCTTCAGCCTCTTGTACGTTTTCTTATCTTCATGTCCCATGCTTGAATGGCCCTTGCGGATGACTTCAGTTTAAGAGGAGGGTCACATATAGGGTAACCTTTGTCATCAATAAATTTATAGACCAATTAATCCTGGATCTGAGTGTCCTTTATCATGGATTGCAACTCTTATCTAGTCTTTGTCGTTTCCAGCTTTCATCTTTTATATCAACCAATCAAATTGTACAAACGTCTTCTTCAGGTACAAGCATGGCCAAGTTAGCATCATTGATAATCTACTCATGTTATAGTGGGTTATATCATTTTTCTAAAAATATTTAGTTCTAACTTTATATTCTAATTGCCCATATTTTAAGTCTTACATTGTGATATTTCATCTTCTGGAGCTATCTGTAGGAGGCGTGATCATTTATAATAACATGTGAGCTCCATATAGATAAGGTCAGAAATGCTTAACAACAATAACTACGGCCAAGGATTCCTATTTTTGTGAAACTGTAGTTCCACTTGGCTTTGGTCAAGCTCTTTCTGAAATAAGCCACCGGAAAGTCTAATTTCTGTATGTCTAGCTGTCCAAATGGTACCAAAGCCAAATTGCAAGCATCAGTTAGTAGTATTAAGGCTTTATCAGACTTTGGATGAATAAGGACATAGAGGTTAATCAAGGATGTTCTAAAAAGGTTGAAAGCTTGCCCTTCTTAGGATTTTAATCAAAGGAAATTTTTCTTAAAACAGATAGACTATAGTAGCAGCGATGTCAGAAAACCATGGGACGAGATGCCTGTAATAACCCACCTTTTCAGAAACATTTGAATGTCCTTAAAGTCTATTGGAGGTCGTTTTTAAACCAGAACAAGTTTGTTGGGTAAATGGTCAACCTTGTATGATGGCTTTATTTACATAAAGCTCCATTTTGGTCTAGAAATGAACAATTAGAAAGCTCAAGCTTCAAGGATGCCTGCCTAAGACATTAATAGAATTTATATTTATTTTCCATATGTCCATTAAATGTTTTGGAGAATATGGTGTTTTTTGAGTAGACTAAACCACAATAGCTTCAGGTCACCTGATACTTTATTTATATCCCCATTAGAAAGTGGACAGGGCGTTGCACAGCTCCTGTGGCGTGCAGGTAAGCTCAATTAACCTATGTTCACAAATAGTGCACATTTGTAAAAAACATCAGGAGCAAGCTCAATCTGCCAGTACCCACTAGCGAGATAAATTGCAAAAATTTTGATTTTTTAATAGAGGCGAAGATAGGAATCAAAAATAGCTAATGGATAGCTGGCTTTTTTGTTACGAAGTTTAAACTCTTGGCAATACATACCAACTTGGTGACTTCCTTCTTATCTGTATACAAACATGAGGCGTGACGCCTTTGGGGTTTTGGGGGCATTAGTAGTCCTAACGTTAGTAAGTCATTAGACTCTGTGGCAACTTGAGATTCATCTAATTTGTTCATTAGGTAAGATCGTGATCAATGGAAGACTCATATCCTGTGTCTACAATGTGTATGACCACTTTAATTTTTATGAAGTCATATGTGGAGATTGAGAAAATATTATATTATTCCTTCAGTATCTTGTCAACCTTCTTCCTTTGTTTATCAGTTAAGTCTTCTTCAATTTAAGTCAAACCAGTGCCATAGTGAGAGGCTCTTCTAAACCAAAATCACACAGGCTTAATACATTGCTACACACTGTCAATATTGTTAATGTGAATTGGCCGTAAGTAGGATATTGGGGGTTGGCCATAACCATGAACGTCTTGGTTGTCAATTGACCAGTAACACAGAAATAGAACTGTCAAAGGGAGGATCAAGAATTCCAGGACAGGGTAAAATTTCTTTTACCATTTGCTTAGCGACTCATTGTATTTTCTGAGGCTTTTAGAAGTGATATTCGCGTGTACCCAATTGTCAATTATAATTTAAGGACCTTGGATAATCAATTTTGCTACAGAGAATATAAGAGCACCCCTTTGGCTCCATCAACCACATGAGGTGGCAGTCACACATGAGAGCTCTAGACATGGCATTTTTTCAATAAATTTTGTATTTTATCTAGCAAGCAGTTGTGTGAGCTTTTATGCGTCCCTAGCAATGCTTGAAGTCTCAAATAATAAGGGGACAGTATCCCTTTTTTGGATAAGTATATCATTAAAATGGATGATGGCATCATACTCCTAAGAAATGAGTTTTAAACTGCAGTTTGTAACTGGGATATCAAAGGCTTTTGTTGTTTTGTCTAATAATATTTTAACAAACCTGGTAGACTCTCAAAATATGCCTAACGGATCCCATACATTGGGACCAAGTGGTGCCTTACTCCAGGTAGTGCGTGCAAGTTGGAACAATATAATTTTCTCTATAAGCCTTGATGAAATGACGTTCAATGGGGCCCACTATCAGTTATGGTAAGAACGGGGATTTTGTGAACCTTAATACACCCAAAGTAACTAGGCTTTCCTACTGAGGAAAAGTGGGAGACTTGGGTGACTTTTAAGAAGTTAACAATTGCTATTAGTATGTCTAATATCATAAGTTGATACTTCATTCATCGAGGCATTCTGGAAGTCAAGCTTTTCAGGACAGTAGGTTCAGGTAGAGAGTAAAGTAATGAACTCTTCAGCACATAGAGCCTTTTTATTCATGCTGGCCTACCTTTTGCTCATCGTTCAAGTCATGCTTCTTCCCTAGACACTTTATAGCATTCATCCTTGGTGTATAGGTGGCATTTCCAATAGAATAAGGTAGATATGTCCTTGTCCTTAGCTTTAAATGGCATATTTGCAAGGTCTATTGGCGTCTTAAAGAATTAGGGAACTTTTTTTAATATAGCTACAGGAACTTTGTAAAAATACTCCTTGATTTCTTGGATTTATGTAAAAGGTTTGCTTGATCCTATCATATAAATTTGGACGTCAGGCTAGGACTCAAGTAATAAATGACATCAGTAATGGTAATTACTATAAAAAAATTGAATAGCTGCTATTGGATTGTTGAAAGGACAAATCATCACGAAAAATTCACAGACTATCCCCTTCATTGATATCAATTGCTTTGAAGGCTTGTTTGTGGCTTTAGAGGGCTATGTATCTCCCAAACTTTTGAATTAAAGAGGTCTTGACTTGCGCCTAGGTTTTATTATTACATAAATTGAGGGTCATGATTATTTAAAATTCCTGGCAGAGGAATGAATGTATGTGCTTCACTTATAATTGTTATCAGCCTCCTCCAGAGCATTGTTGCAAGCATTTATATGATGGTATAATAGTCACTTATACTATCACTTATCAGTAAATGACTTGATCTAATCAGAACAATTTGATAATCAATACCAGGTGAGATGAGCACGGTTAATACAAGGACAGAATTGGGGTGAACGTGGTAAGGGGTAGTGGACTAAAATGCACTGCTCAAAGGCACCAAGCGCACAGGATTAAATGAAAACCAAAGTAAATATAATAACCTGAGATGGTGCACCCTGCAGGTTTTGTGAATTTTCTAGTAAAATACTGCAGCTACATGGAAGTGTCCCACTCAAACGCTGTCATTGGTTAAAAATGGGATCTGTGTAATTTTGGGTACAGAGGCACCAGCAATGTGGGAAAAGTTTAGTGTTGCCCAGCCAAGATAATTCCTGCACGCTATGTACAAGACAATCCACACTATCCATTGTGGTTGGGTGGACCTTGAGTTTGAGACAGTGTAGGACTCAAATGAAGCTGTGAAGGTAAGTGTAGCAATTGACCTTCTCAACAATCAACGTTTGTTATCATCAAACGTACACGTTGGACAGAATCCAAAGATATTTAAAATCTTTGATATCTTCTGACAACCCTGGTGTGCAAAGTAGTCAAACAACATTAACAGAAGGACTTGGAATCATATGGATAAATTAAACATTTCAATAAGTAAAGATTCCAGCTGATGACAACCCTTACACAGGGAAGGCAATTGTAATTATTTCCCTGAACATGGAGATAGCGGGGGATATCACAAAAATCCCCAATATCACATCATTATTAACAGATTTCCCTGAACCTGGAAATAGTGGAGATATCACAAAAATCCCCTATATCACATCCATTTGTATTGACGGGAAAATTAATTATTCCACACAACAGTGGAGAGTGGCCCCCATAGCAACCACTTTCAGGCCTATGTGAACAAGATTTATGCTTGTTCATAGAAGGCCTAAGGGAAATGAAATTCTGTGAGGAAGAAATGGGCGAAGATAACTCAGAGTATGCCTAAAGCACTGATACCATACAAGTATAAAACTGGGGAAAATTTAAACAATATAAAATTATTGACCTAATTTACTGAAGGAGCAGAAAATAGCCAAGCAGGCTTGCAAGTTGGTCACAGCCAAAACAAAGGCCTCAGCGGAATCATTCATTTCGCCTGAACAGATTCAAGAAGACATGGAAGAATTAGAAACATTGAGCCAATCAAATTTAATATAAAACCAAGCAACTAATCAAAAAACAGGACGTGGAAGAAACCTGATTTGGATGGATATGCGTCAACACAAGGTTTTGGAATACCCCTCAAATTTACAAATTACAACCCAAACGGGATTAAAAACAACAATTGAATGCGTCAGACATATGTAACCAATGAGAACACACAATTGCACCGCAATGATAAATTGAAAGCCAACAAAGGCAAGAATGTAACAAAAACAGTGGTAATGAAAGGAGCAGAATATACCCAGCGCCTAATCATCATTATGCCACCCGCAGCAAGGATGCAAAGGTGAGCAAAGAGGGCGAGGGAGTAGGGCCGGGGGGCCCTGCTAACCATTTCCAAGGCGCACGGATGTCTCAGTAGAGATAGGGACACTGAACATAGTGAGACTCAAGGCCTTAACATCCTGGTCCAAGAAGGTGAGTCTCCTCTGCAGCCCCCTTGTGGACATCGTGGTGGTGCAGGAAAGCCACTGCCCACAGGGAAAGGAGAAAGCAAGGGATATATATCCTTTCAACAATATAGTTTTGGTCACAACAATGTGGGTTGATAGTACGTGTGAACCAAAATTGTAAATTTATTAATATAAATTAGTTTTTGGACAGCCACTTACTAGCTTTTACATTCCTATGACACAAAGAGTTACACACAACAGCCAGCGTTTATTCACCAAACTGTGCAATGTAGCATTGAGAGTTCCTATCAGCTTCAACACAGCTCCATCTTCCAGCAAACACTTTCATTCTGGAATATATGAACTACTTAATTAACTCAGACACTAACTGATGGCCACACAAAATGGAGATACCACAAGTGCATATGGAACTTCGTGTGTTAGAAGCCACCTTGGGCCAATATGATCCTTTACCTAAACGGTCATCTCTCCCACAAGACATGAAACGCCCACATGTGCACAACGGTGTACTTATTTTTATGTCACAAATAGACCTAATACTTATGCCGTAACTATTCTGACACCAAACTTATAAACTAAAACTATAAAAATTGAATTCTCCGACACTGGCTAGTTTTGGTGCCTTCACACCAGTGAAAACAATTATCAAAAGCACCCAGGTGGTTCAGAATACGCCCAGAAAATTTAGCTGACTCAGAATATCAACCCTGGGTGGAGGAAATGTCCTCAAAACGGGATTTTCAAACATCTTTTTGTTCAGAACCACTGATCACCTGAGAAAATTTAAAGAAATTAAGAATAAAACAGAATAAATGTACAACATCAAGAAGATATAGGAAGCTTCAGCCATCATTAAACATACCTCAGCTAGAACTGATCACTTAGAAAACAATGTCTCATGCACAGGATACAGTTCTGGATGGGGACACAGATGGGCATAGGTTTCTGCACATCTAAACACTTTGATACATGTGTCAAACAATTGCCCTCCCGCTTTAAGAAAGGAATGTTTTGGGTCAAAATAGGCCAAAAAGGGTGAAATGTTAAACATCCACAAGTTTGTGATTGGGATAAGAGCGTTTTGAGCATTAGTGACAATATTATCATCCAAAAGACCTTGGTTGATTCTTGGTGGAACCCTTCAAATTGGGGTAACGCTTTTGCAAATACTACATGGGCAAATAGCATGAGGTTGAGAAGTCAGATTGTCCTGACCATGCGTGAACCAAAGGAGTCCATCAGATGTTCCTCCCTGTGCTACATCTAGTTCAAACCAAACTCTTAAGCGGGGATTAACCCCTCTTATAGGCTTGCTAGGGGTCCTCCAAGGTGCAATTATCTTCTCTAATGGGATTGGCTAAAATATATCAAATTGTTTCCCATGGGCTCATCTATCCTAAAAATAACTTTCCACTAGTCATTCTGTCAAAGTGAAGTGAGTTTTCTGAGCTCCAATAGGTTGAAATTCCATATCTCCTAATTTGGACCATACTAAGTTATTCTGAAGTTAATTACTAATTTTTTAATTTGTTATTGGGAGTACATAACTGGAGATGATGTACTTGTGGGATGTGATAGGCGAGTAAATGTTTAATATTTAAAGAGCAGGTTGCAAATGGAGTTTTTATATGCTATTTGAACAACCTTGGCGTTACGCCTTGCTGTGGATTGCTGTTAGGGAGACCTCAATTGTCTTAGGTAAATGGGCTTTCCATAAACATGTTCGTTGCACCATGGAGATTTTAACATCTGTGAAATGGCCCAAGACGCTACTCATGCATGCTTTTTTGGTGGAATGGCATCCCCAAATATCCAGTAGCCAAAGTTTAATGTTTAGACTAAAGTGAAAGTTATTGATGGCACTAGCTGAGTCATACACTTTTAGGCTCGCAGTGGTGGCAACCCAGTTACTATAGATCGCCCATAACACTAAAACAAAAATTATCTTGTTGTGATTAAGGTCTTAATGCCTTGACCTGGCCTGGAAGAGCTTTTTTGGCTATGTGGTTTGGATTTGTGGATCATAGCTGTGCTAAGTGCACTGTTTCTTCCCAGACTCTTACTTCTGTTTTACATGAAACATACCTGTGGTGCAGCGAATCTTCTTTGTTGCACACTGTGCACCGCCTCTGCATGGCGTATGAGCACTCCCCTATCCAAAAAAGGCGTTTAGCAAATCTCCAATGCAGTGTTTTAGTATTGGGGTGAAGTAGAGGCTCACTTAATATTCCCCAAGTGGTATTAAAGAGCTCAGGAGAATTAAATATTCCCCAGAAATCCAGCGCTGAGATTGGCTGGATGCTTGGGCCCTCGAAATTTTGCATTGGCTGGTGGCTCTGGGTGCTAATTAAATTTTAGAGTTTTCTGTTTTCGCCAAGGTGCATTTTTTGAGGTTTGAATTTGATTCTTGGTACATTTTTTATTATTTTAAAATAATGCAGCAACGCCTTGGCCTCTGGCATTGAGTCCCATGGCCTTTTAGCCCTGGGTGTGAACCTAGGTAATTGAATAGGGTGGTTAAGGATCCTGGGATCCTGAGGGCTAAGTTTCTGGCTATTTGGGTCCTTGGTGAAGATGCCCATGGAGGCGGACTCCCTTCTAGTGAGGTTGCAGCACTAATCCATTTCATTAATAGTTTGCAGCGTTGCGTTCAGGGTTTATTAACCCCATCCCGCCTTCAGAAGTTGGCCCCCTTAGTGTAATGATCCTGGCTGGGGGAGCATGAGCCCCAGAGATAATGTTGTAGAATTGATGTGAATTTTCTAAAATAAAATTTGCTAAAGCAATAGAATGTGAAGTGTACCTAATTTTTGAGAAGAGCATAGTATTGGCAAGGCGACATTTTCCAGCCATAAATGTCTTCCTGAATTTCCACCTTGCCACTGTCCTTTGGATATCCTGAAGCAGCTTCTCTTCCACCTCTTGAATTGCTTTACCCGAACTTGTGATGGGAATCCCTAGGTGTTTGATGGGTTCCTTATGGCAAGGCATCTGAAAGGGTGGTGGGATAAAGTTGGACCTTTATACTTCTTCACTTTGCTTGTGTTTGTGACTTTTCTTTTTGACCTCTCGTTTCTAGGGCCTAGGCGCTTAGCATTTGATAGCACCAAGGCTGTGATTTTGGTTTTATTGAGTTTGGCTTGGGAGGCTTTTTCATAAAGGCTGATTATCTCCTCTAGCTTTTTGGAATCTGCCTTAGAGGAGACCCATACCACACGATCATCTGCGAAGGCCAGAACCTTAAGTGGTTTTAGCCCCTTACACTCAATACCAGCTAAATGTTTCTCCATCACCCGTAGGAGGGGGTCAAAAGCGAGGTTTTACAGGATAGGGCTAATTGAGTCACCTTGACGGAGGCCTCTTTCTGGTGTTACAGGAGGTAAAATGAGAGTAGACCCTAGAACTGAGAAGGTGGATGACAGATGATGGTTCGCTATCCATGAGATAGAGGGTTTGGGGAAGCCCTGTTTGTGAAGTATTGCCGCCAAGTATTCCTAGTCTACTCTGTCATATGCCTTAGCTTGGCCTAAAAAGAAGAGCGTGCCCTTGGATGCTCCTACCAGTGTGTTTGTTACTTGGTTGATGCTGTCCCAAATGCTCTTACTTGGGGTGAAACCATGCTGTTGTGGGGCAATGCGCTACTTAGCTTTTTCTGAGAGACGCTTAGCCATTGTCTTTCCCATTTTCTTCATAACTGCGTTGATTAGAAATATTGGGCGCCAGTTGTTCAGGTCAGTACAGTCCCCTTTTTTTGTGGAACACTATGGTATAGGCTTCTGCGCCTCCTGGGATCACCCACCCCTCTTGCAGACTTGAGTTAAAGAAAGATAGCATGTGCTTCTTTATTACTTCATAGTGCGTTTTAAAGTACTCATAGGGGATGCCGTCTGGTCCTGGTGACTTGTTGGTACGGAGCTTCCGTAGAACCTGTGCTAGCTCATCCTCCATATTTGGGTCAACAATGTTGGCTAAATGCTCGGTGTGGTTGGTGACAGAATTGATGAAGTAGTTCTTAGCAGCTTTCTCTTTTGGGGCTTTCTTATACAGTTCTGAGTAGTAGTTTTGTGTGATGGATGCTACCTCTTCTATATTGCTAGTAGTTTGGCCTTCGCATGTTTGGTGTTCAGTGAGACTGGCAATTTTTAACCTCTTTTTGTAAGTCCGATAGAAAAACTTGGACAGTCGACTCCCCTGAATAGCTCATCTGGCACCTACTTGTAAGGCCTCCATGTGAATTTGGAGGTGTTTATATTTCTTGACAATTAGTGTCTGTTTCGCCCAATCTCTAGCCCACTGTGGTGAGTAGCCGCTAAGGGATGGGTGCTATTCTGAAATTAGCATAATCCTTTTTGAGTCTCAACACAGTTTAAAACTTAGTGGTAAGATATTAGGAGGGTTCATTTTTTTACCCTGTGCTAACACTAATAAAAACATATAAAAACCAGCTTTTTGTTTATACATTTTTTTATCCTTAATATAGTAAATCGTTTTTGGAATCCAGAGAAGATCAGCACCAGCGAACAAAAATTTAACTGAATTTCCACAATGTGGTGCTCATTACAGGGGGCTCCTGTACACCACAAAAGATTAAGCAAAAAGCGGAGGCTTTAAAAGTGAGTAACCCTACCACTTTTTCCCTTCAAAATAAATCAAGAATAGTTGTCCTTGAGAAGCAACTAGAAAGCGCTTTATCCCATCTTAAAGATCTTGAGGAGCGCCCATCAAAAACCCCTCTTAAAGACAAGTTCGCCCCTGGTGAAGGGAGCATTGATAATTTGTGTATTTTCTAATCTACCATGCAAGGCGCGACTGATAAGCTAAAATTTAACACATTCTTCCTTGCTTAAGTCGTTTGGAACAAGAGATGATAGTCCCTTATATGGACAATATGCACACCTGGGAAGAGGTTAAGGAGGCTCTTTTAGATGAATTTGGTTCAAAGAAGATTCTAAACTTGGAAAAACAGGCCTTTATGCGCCTTAGCATGTATGAAAGCGAACTGCCCACTGCCTTTGCAGAGCAAGATTTAGCTCACTGCGCAGAGGTTGTCAACGTCTAACACGCTAACCCTTGATGATGCCATTGCAGTCATGTTAACTGGGTTATTTTCCCAACCCTCTCTATCCAGGAATATCATTTCAGTAAAGCGCAACTTCAAGAACATCAGAGACATAAAAGAGGCTTTGTTAGACGTTGCTGATTTCTATACATGTACAATAACAAATGCAGCTGGGTCGAAACCTCCAGTTCTAACCATTGAATATCTTTCACTTGTAGGACAGTTGGGACTTCCCACCTATGCCTATCCAACCTGTGAAACCTGCTCCTTCAGTGCGATTTAAAGCAAAGATCATTCCCTCCTGTAAATCTGAGACCTGTAAGGTAGTTTATACCATACTCCTGAACAAGTTTACTAAAGCTGATGTGCCTTCCCCTTCAGCTAAGCTGGTAGTTGCGCACCCTAAGGATAGCCACTGTAACAATAAATGGCTTTCTGGAAAGATGAATGGTCAGAAGATAGCTGCCCACATCATGTGCCCATCTCCCCTACCTCAAATATGACATTACGAGTTGTTGAGAATACCATTGTGGATGAGTCTTAGATGGGTTACGATGATGTTGGTTACTACATCTTAGGAGCACCCGCGGAAGTGGAGGTCCCTGATTGATTGAACGTTGAAGGAGTAGATGAGACCACCATACCTGTGGAAACGTACCTCAGCCAAGTTCTATGGTTTCCAAAGTTATTAACTCTGCCAGCAATGCCAATATGTTCTTAGCTGTCTTAATTTAAACTCTTCAGAGGGTTCACACCATAAATATCCATCCTAGATAATTACCCTGAGACTGCTCATAGACTAAACTCCACTTTATGGCTCAAGGATGTCTTTGATCTGTCTCCTAACTTTGTAGGAACACTCACCAATGTGGGAGTGGTCATTCAAAAAGTCCGGGTAATGGCCCTCTTGGATACTAGCTCCATGGTTAACTTATTTCCACTAATTTTATCAAAAAGATAAAGCTGGCGCCTGACTTGGAGTACAAACAAGAATTTGGAACCACAGGCCTGAACTTCATCTGTGCCATCAGGGCATGTTCCTTCCTTCCCATTCAAATTGGGAAGCTCATCTTATCAGCCCTCACAGTGGCCTTAGACAACACCTATTATATTCTCTTTTTTTAGAACTAGTGGTGCTCAACCCAAAAGGGGGAGCCGCCACGCATCAACACCTATGATATCCTCATAGGTACCCAATTCATGATTGAATATGATGGTATTGTCAATATGAAGCAGTTTTTTCTCTCATTCTCAAGTATGAAGTCCCTTTAATTTTATCCAATAAAGATCCCATCAAGAACGAATACTCTTAACTGGTTGAATACCCTTTTTCCACTATGCCTTTACATTATTCCACCTCTGTGTGAAACACAAAGAAATTTTCCAATTCAGTGAATGCTAGGGACGGTACCCTTTATTTATGCTGCAGACAAGGTCTTAATTAAGTCTGGTGAACAACGATTGGTTGACACAAAAATCACGCTCCAAATCCCTCACCCCTGTTTGTTTCACCTCATAAATCTTGAGGGTGCTAGCCCCTTGGAGCCTCAATATTGCCTGGGATACTAGACTCAGCCTACCAGAGGCCTATTACTATTGTGTTAAGGAACCCCATCGTAAAGGACATGGTTATAAGAAAGCACCAGGAGATTAGCAGAGGCTTATTAGTCACCATAGAGGACATTGAACGTATCCACTTCATTGGCTTTATGACGGATTTGGGCTTTCCCATAGTTAGCCTGGTATTTAACTTACCCAACGTCCATATCTCGGATGAGCTAACCCCAGATGAGCCGGAAAAAGCCATACTTTACTAGAAGAATTTAGTAACATATTCTCAAAGTCTGATACTGACTATGGCCATATGAAGGACTGGAGCCACTACATTGATTTGGGTGATGCCCATCATATTAGGTCCCAACCTTACTGCAAGTCAAAGGTTGAAGAATAGCAGATGAGGACGGATCTCCAGAATTTACTAGACGCGGGGGTTGCTAGTCCCTTCACAAAGCCCTTGGTCTTCACCATTTTTGCTCATTAAAAAGAATAATAGAGGACATATTATAGTCATGGACTAGCACAATATTTTAGCCTCACTAGTTAAGGATAGTTATCCTATTCTCCGCATTGATAAACCCTAGCACAACTCTCCATATATAACTTCTTCTCAGCAATAGACTTGGCTAGCTGCCATTGGCAAATGGACCTTTCTAGGAAAGACCAGGAGAAATGTGCTCTTATTTGAATTAAGCGTCTCTTCCAATCCACCCAATTACCTCAAGGGTTGTGAAATGCAATAGAAACTTTCCAGCGCACTATGGATCACAGATTGCAGTATTTAGAGTTAAGTTGTAACATTGTCTATCTTAATGACATCACTGTGTTCTCAAAAATCTTTAACGAACAACTTGATTACCTGAAGGAGGTGTTTTAACGCTTACATAAGCCAAATAACAAATTAAAACCCTTGAAGCGTACCTTCTTCCAAAGGAACTTTGATTTCCTTGGACACTCCATTTTTAAGAAGAAATCAAACCTATACAAGATAAGGTCAAAGAAATCTCAAAAATGCCTCCCCCTAAAAATTTACGGGATATTCAGGTATTTCTAGGGATGATGGGGTATTAATATATCATTTCATCCCTAAATTCGCCCAGCTCAGAAAACCCTTGTCCGCCTGATGACTAAGAATACCCATTTTCATTGGGTGCCGAACAAAAGGCTGCTTTTGAGACGCTGAAGCAACTGTTACAACAATATATAATCTGAGGCATCCCAACTCTGGAAAACCATATATTTTGTTACTGATGTCTTGGACTACGCCGTTGGGGCTATCTCAGCCCAATTGGTGAAACTGGTGTAGATCATCCTTTATCCTTTTATTAAGATGCTGTCAAAGGCGGAACGCAACTGCAGTGTAACAGAGAAGGAGTGCCTTGCCGTTCTGTTAGCTGTACATCACTACCACCCTTTCTTGTATGGGACCACATTCACTGTGGTTATGGACCACGCCTCGTTGAAATGGTTAAAAAACATGAAGGATCCTACTTTCTGGATAGCTTGCTGGGATCTATAGCTCCAGCATTATGACATGAAGATTAAACACTGTTCTGTAACACGTCACATGAATGTTTATGGGTTAACTCGGCTGCCAGTCCTTCACTTGGATAATAGCTAGGCGGAGAGGTTATATGACCTCTTAATGTCCCCCAATGACTTGTAGAATGAAGATGAGCCTGTATAGAAATGCTATCTTGTCACTCCCACAATACCAAAGTGGATAGTGGAAAATTGTACAATAAGGTGGGGGCAAAATGGCTGCCTTAACTTCATCCCTCTGAACGTGTACCTGCTATCCTGGAAGCTCATCCCACCCTAGGTCATGGAGGAGCAAAGAAAACCTATGAGTGGAATAAGGTTCAGTACTATTGGGAAAGAATTATGGAACCTATTGCCAAAATCTTGGATGCCTGCCTCACATGTAAGAAGCAATCTAGTTTCAAAACTAGAACCCAATATCAACCAACTACCCCTCAACAACCATTCCACATCATCAGTTTGGATGTAGTAGGTCCCCTCTCTCATACTACTAGTGGAAACCGATTGATCCTTGTAGCCATTGACCACTAAGTGGGTTGAAGCCGTGGCTCTCCCTGCCAAAACGGCTAAGACCACAGCCATTTTTTGCATCAGATCATTTTACTTGACATGGCGTCCTCAAGTACTACTCTGTGACAATGGTAAGAACTTCGCCTCCAGAGTAGTAAAAATCCTGGACACATCCATGGGAGCTCAACAACTTTTTTCAGCTCTATAAAATCCATCTACCAATGGGACTGTGGAGAGTTTAAATGGAACCTAGGTATCCATTCTACGAAAAACGGCCTCTTCTGATCCACTTCACTGTTTAATTCCTACCCAATGCTCTTATGACCTACCATGTTGGTTATCATTGGATCTGAAAATGTCCCCATTCCATGGCTTGTGTAAGCGGGAACCAGGAATACCTGCCCTCTTAGATAAAAGTGTATTCTCAAATAGATTTGAAGAACCCAAGGAAGCCATGACAAGATTAGCTCAGCGCATCATCCAGCTCCAATCTGAGTCTATTACCAATTTAGCTGAAATGGTGACTAAAAAAGGGCAGGCTGCCAATGAGCTCTAAACCCCTAAATAACTTCCAAGTGTCTGACCTGGTTCTGCTTTATCATAACCGCATCATACCTAGAAGTGGTAAGCTTGGGTCAATCCGGGAAGGCCCCTTCATCATCACCTACAAGAGAGGTGCATAGTCTTCTATCAAATCCTTGGCTACAAGGACCATGATCAATTGGGTACATGGCCACTATCTATGACCCTATTCTCCTTTCAACATTATTGAGGGGGGTGATGTCAGACAATTGCCCTCCGCTCTTCAAGAAAATAATGTTTTGAGTCTAAAAGGCCAAAAGGGGGAAATGGTGGGCATTTACAAGTTTGGGATTGGAATAAGAGCATTTTAAGCAATAATAACGATATTATTGGTCATAAGACCCTGAGTAGTCCTTGGTGAGACCCCTTAAATCAGGGTAAAATCTTTGCAAATACTACATGAACAAATAGCATGAGGTTAGGCAGTCATATTGCCCCACCCACGTGGAAAATCAAGGGAGTCCATTGGAGGTTCCTCCCAAGGCCACGTCTAGTTCAAATTAAACACCTAAGCGGGGACCATCCCCATTTATTGGCTTGGCAGGGGACCCCCAAGGTGCAAAAATCTTCTCTAATGGGAATTGGCTGAAATATATCAAATTGTCCCCCACAATTTCTCTTGCCTAAAAAACTTTCCATCAGTCATTAAACCAAAGTTAAGCGAGTTTACTGAGATCTGATAGGTTGAATTTCATATTCCTTAATTTGGAACATACTAAGCTATTCCAAACTTAGCATTGATTTCACTTTTGACCTTGGTACAGTTTAAATATTGAGCGTAAGATATTGAGAGGGTTCATTTTTCTTATTTATGACACCACAAATAAAACATATAACAACCAGCCTTTTATTTATTAGTGTTTTTTACCCTTAATATAAGTAAATCATTTGTGGAATTCAGGAGAGATAGCAGCAGTGAGCAACGATTAGCTGGATTCCCACAGTGCAAACACCACACTGCATTGGTGTTTAATACAGAGCAAAATATCTAAAAAAGTTGAGAAACTATTTTGAGTCATTTTTTCTACAATTTTACGTCTAAAAGAACATGGTGACTTCACACAGGTCTGATGACTGGATAAATCCATAGTGGAAACATCCAAGAAATTTCATGACCAAAGTACACAGGTTTTATACAAATTTATATAAATCTGACAAAGTTAAATCAGTAAAAATTACTTTTTATGCATATATTGACACCATGACTTAAACCAATAAATATTAACTAATTTTATATTTAATGATGGTTTATGAGACGTGGTGCGCGGTGCAACACAAGGGAAATGCCCTGGGCCTGATGGGCTTTAATTTGAATTTTATAAAAAATTTAATAACATATCTAGTATTCTTTTAGCTTCCATGAATAAGTGCATTATGGAAACATGCCTTCTATCTGGATGCAAAGAAGCATACACAGTCACTCTCTTAAAAAAGGAGATAGACTAAACCTATCCAATTGGCGCCCAACCACCCTAACTATTACTAAAAAATATTTATGAAAAGTATGGCCAATTTTAAAATTAAATTTAATCAAGGTAAGACGACCAGGGGATGGACTTTACCAAAACAGAAACACCAAACAAGTGAACAGAAAACACAAATCAATCACCCTAAACGAGTGGCAAGACACATAAAAAATGATAAAACAACTGACCAGGTGGAAAAACGGTGAGCGCTCATTTCACCATGGTGGAAGGGGAAGGGGGCTCAGGGGGCTCGTCCTTGGCATAAGAGTCCTCCTCATGGAAAAGTGTGCGGGTCAAGTGGAGAGCAATGATGTGGGGTGATCAGAGACATGTGGGTTGTTATTGCTGATAAACGGATGGTCAGGTAAATTACATGCAGAAAAAAGCACCTAGGTACTGGGATAGCTTTTTTCCACATGAAGGCGGATGGAAGGAAGCTGAGTTAACAAAGTGGTGGTGGCACAAGTGACTTTTGGCTTGCCCTGTGAAGCGAAAGCCACCTTCTGAATAGCGGCATTAGTTTATTTGTAGAGGCTAAGGATAACATGTTTGCCCTGTGGGGACAGGGTTGGGGCAATAATGGGAGGAGGGATACCCTTGATTAGTATGACCACTGATGTGGCAGCACACCCACGGATGTCAGCATAATCTGGGTGATCAACTGCTGCTTCAGTAAGCTGGTGGAGAGAGTGGAACAAATGAACGTCCAGCTGGGGGCCATAAAATGCCGAGGGGTCTGAATGGGGTGCTGTACCTGGATAGATTCTTTGATTTAGACATCCAATTTCTTCAGTAACATTTCTCACCGCTTTGGTTTCATCCAATGAGGACCATGGGTTCAAGTAATATAGGAAATTGATGTTGGTGAATTGATGGGCTTTATCTATCATTTTAAGAATAGAGTGGGATCAAACTGTTGTTCAAGCTGTCTCCTGATTAGTCAAAGCGCAAGTGTCACTAGACTGAGGAGGAGGCTGATTGGCTGTTGCAGGCACCGCAGTGGCAGCAGGATTTGGGGAGGGGGAAGGTTATGTACCCCATACCAGAAAGGCAGTGGGATGTGTGGCCGATTGGGGGCCAGATGGAGATAAAGCCAGTTCAGTGGAAGCATCAGGAGAGGGACAATTATGCTTCAAGTGATACAACTCAAAGCAGTATGGGCAGATGGTCCAAACTCCTCAACGTGGGCCTGGAATGGGGGGCTTAGAGCAGAGGGAATGATGGAGCAAGGGAATTGACAAATAAATTTTATTAGTATTTGGGCAAATCATGGTAAATGCCCAAGGCCCAACAAGGCAAGAGGTCCCATTGGGGACCACAAACTGAAGGATGGTGTTGGATCCATATGTGGCCAAACCTTCCATTAACTCCTGATGGAGCACCACAGAGGGCTGGTGCATGGGCAACACCGCGAATTGAACACCATAGTGGTGTCCATGGGGAGCTGGATGCACGTTGTTGGTATAGGGGTGCCCTAGAAAACCAGGGGACCGGTGGCTGTAGTGGTAGCATCAGCTTCACAAGTGAAGCCTATATCAAAATACCCCTATAAAGGCAGAAATCTATGAAACTGGCAAGCAGCATTACTGCCAGAGATAGGTCAATAATTGCTTTCTCAGCATATGTGAACAATCTCCCATATTTGACCCAAAGGCTTTAATGCGGCTGCAAGTGGTGGAGAACAATTGGGTGTGAGGCACTTCCTGGGCATGTGAAAGGTGGATGGCGAGATCATTGGGCGGAATGAACCAACCTGATGATTTGGTGGATCTGAGTGAATACATCTGAGCATGTTTTCCTTCCAAATGGAAAACTCTGGGTGGGGTTTTGCCACTGCCCCACATGGGAGCAGCTGGCGGAGAATCTGAGGTCATTGGGAAGTAAACAGGGAGGATGATCATCGGCTAGAAGTCTTGCTTTACTTTTTTACTAAATTAAAAATTTCTCAAAAGTTAATCCAAGTGGAAAAAGTCTTTTAAGTATGGCCAAATTACTAGGAGATTTTGCACCTGATGTGATATTCCCATCACAATTTGGATTTGTCAAGAAGATCCATATATGCTAGTACTAAAAAAAGAAGATCCATATTTGACAATATTCACACAGTTGCAAATTTCTGACAATCTAAAGCCTCTGGAGCGCTTGTCTTTTTAGGCCAAAAGAAGGCATATGACAGGGTGAACTGGACTTATCTCAGGGCATGCCTTCATGAAATTCAAACGCTTAAGTGGGTTTATAAACTGGGTGATGTTCACAGTCAGCCACCATGGCTGTGTGCGGAGCAGGTCTTTTATCTATCCTAATTTTCCAAGGAGGGGAATCATATAAGGAGACCCTCTAAGCCCCCTAATATATAATTTGAGTCTTAAAGCCTAATCTGGAATAAAAATGCCCTCATCAATGAAATCAATGTGTATGGCCAACCACCTGTCAAAATGGTGACTATCTCTGATGACTTGGTGGTGGGCATCACCAGCAGCCAGTATGCTTTCATACTTGAGAAAGTAATAGAATAATACTCATTCATGAGCAACGCATTACTTAATACTGGAAAAATGAAATTATACTCCTGGGAAAATACCAGGCCAATTGAACATCATCCACCTTGGGTCAGCAGACCAATAAAACATCAAGATCCTCACCAGACCTAAGAGGCAAAGATCATCAATTACTCCATTGGAACATACCTTCACTACCAAGTCGACAGCTTGACCTGTCCACCACTTGGGGGTATGGTTAGAGGCAGGGGGTTACGCAACACATTGATGGAAAATCAACTCTAAGTAAAATAACAAAGCGCATTGCCTCCTTGCATGGACATCATATAGGTCTAACCGGATGAGTTGTGATAGCCAATTCCATTATATTATTATTTATATGGTTTACGGCCCATGCAATTGCTTTTTCATCGTCTCTTTTAACACAATATGTGCTTTAATACAGAGATGGCTTAGGTCTAACCATAATGCCCCTGTGCGCCTTGAAACTCTATTTGGCCCTAGGAGGAATGGAGGTATGGGGTAACTAATTATATAGAGCAAGCGGACCATATACTAGGATCTTGGATAGCTCAGGTGACTAGTCCAGACCTTCCAGACATACATTGGGCTAGAGCAGCAAGATCTAACTTTTCACAATTGCTCTGAATAAGAAACCAGATCATCCAAACTCCATAATTAAGTATTTAGCATCTCACCCAACTGCTACAGGACCACATGACACTCCTGTACACTTTATAAGAATACTTTTAGCCATGAGAAGAGCAGAGTGGAAGTTCCAAATAAGTGGCCAGATTAGTCACTGAGGTCATCCAAGGCTTTCTCACAGACAAGAGGTTAATGGCCAAGTATTTACAGATACCAAAAAAGACTGAAACCCGAGTACCATTTTCCAGAATTATTTCCTGGATCATATGGATATACAATACAGCCTGGAAACCCAAGGAATGGTCTGGAGACACACACTTCTCACTACTATAACTCAGAATATGTGCACATGTATGGAGATTCACGCGGAGAGTGTTTCACATGGAATAGTGATCAAATGATACCCACTCTTCATGCATAATATGTGGCCAATAAAGAAGCTTAGTACATCGCCTAAAACAATGTCCAACATTGGTAGCTATCTGGTAAGAGGTAATGTGCCTATTCTGTCAAGACAATAGACAATCATATATTTTCGTTAAGAACATGTTTGCTCTCAACATAGAGTCACCTATTCACCCATCTTTATGGGCATTAATAGTAGCAATAGCACTATGGGCAATCCATAGAATATTAAATTTATTGCGAGGAAGGCCGACCTTGGGACGGACACTTCTGAACTTGACCCGAATTAAGTGAAACTTAGAACAGGGAAGGCACCCCAGAGAAGCGATGCTATCTCTTGTTGCCAGCGGGAACGCCACTATGGGGAGGGGGAGGGAACGTGTGAAGGGGCCGTAGCCTCAATTTAACACGTGTGGAGGAAAGGGTCTGATTTGATGAACCAGACTGGGAACCAGGAGGAGACCAGCTGTCAGCAACGTGGTGGGAGGTATCCATACATCCACGCCTGATTGTGGTCCACCAAATGAGACCGGAATCTGTGGACAGCTTCTGGGAGGGTGGGGGTGGAGCCTGAGATGGCATCCAAGACAATCGTGTGGATATTCCAAATGGCGATTGCAACCACCAGAGCATGTAGGGAGGGTTGAAGGGGGGAGGCCTTTGATAAAGCAAACATATTTCTTGACAGACTGAAGGGATGTGTTTGGTCCTGGCCCAGCAGACGTTGAACTTCGCGCCATATCACTTTAGAGGTAGGACACTTCTCCAGGCGGTGGAACAGCGTTCCATACTGGTCACACATGACGCAGGATGAGTGTAAAGCGTTAGAGCGCTCTGCCATACGGTACACCCGCCTCAGGCAGCGCCACACATGGGAACGGAGTTAAGGCTGCAACAGAGGATGGTGTGCGTATTTCCAGATAGTTTTTTGGGTCTCAATAGAGTAAGGGATGTACATCATGTCCAGGTAGTCCACCCTGGATAGGACATGGGGCCATGTGAGGATCACGCCATCTTGGATGGGTAGCCCCTGTACCTCTTGTGTGAACTGAGGAGAGGGGCGGCCTCTCTGGGTTGTGTGTCCGCTAATACAAATTCTCCACTCAGCGCTCCGCATAGAGAGGAGGATTTGTTTGTAGTGGGTTTTAGTCCCATGAGGACCTGTGGCAGATGGGTGTGAAGCCAGATATTTCATCAGTGAGTGAGGGTTCGATGGATTGTTGAGGCCCAAAACGCGGGAGAAGTTGGAGTGGGCTGCGCGGGACCAGTGTTGGGAGGGGAGCGTAGGGGTGGTGACGGCCGCAATCCAGGTGCCCAGGTTCTTGGGAGCATGGACTTTGAAGTCAAGCAGGCCCATGCCACCTTGATAATGAGGGCCAAACATGACTTCTAGCCGTACTGGTGGAGGGCGGCCTGACCAAAGCCATCCTTGAAGCAGGGCATACAAGGATTTGAAAAAGCTTGGGGGAAGGGGATGGCGTGGGCTCCAAACCAGACTTTGGAGAATAGCATAGAGTTGGCTAAAACAACCCTGCCAGTGAGGGAAGTAGGTTGGGCTCTGAGGGAGGCGATTCGTTCGTCACATTGTCTAGAATATGACTCTCCATTACTGCTGATGCGTACCCACCTGCATCCACCCACACACCCAGATGGTGGACCGGCCCTATGGTGGGGCGTGGCACGAAGGGGAGCACCAGTGGGGCGGTGTGGGGTGAGCGGGAGGGCGAGCACGCGTGCGAGCAGATGGGCCGGGCTGGGCACTGGTTGCTGGGGCCCAGCAGGTTTGAGACTGACCAAGGAGGATGATTTCAGTTTTGGAAGCGTTCAGTGCAGCGTTACTTACCCAGGAATACTCCTGGATGAGAGCTTCAAGTGCACGTGCATCTTTATTAGACACCCCAACCCCACAGTCGTCTGCAAACGCCATCATCTTGACTGGGGCTTGGCCTGGCACATGAACCCCGGTGAGTTGGGCATTCGCGTTTTGAAGCAGTGGGTCAAGGCTGAAGTTGTATAAGAGTGGGCTAAGGGGGTCCCCTTGTCGCAAGCCCCTTTGAGGGCAGACTACTTTCGTGAGGAAGCCTGGGCCACGCAAAGCCATTGTTGCAGATTCCGTGAGCAGCATTACCCAGTTGATGAAGCGAGGGGGTAAGCAGAATTGATGGAGGCATGCCTGAGGTATTCCCAGTTTACTCTATCATAGGCCTTCTGTTGGTCCAAAAATACAAGAGCCCCAGAGGCTTTGGACTGGCATGCGTTAGCCACAGAGTGCACGTTGTCCAAATCGACCTTCTGGGTATGAAACCAAATTGTTCTAAAATGGTGGTAGATGCTACAATCCCTAAACGGTTAGCCATGATTTTTGTTAAAATTTTTGTATCCATGTTAGTTAAAGGAATGGGGCGCCAGTTGGCTAAGTCTAGATTGTCCGCTTTCTTGAAGAGTGTGACGGTGAAGGCCTCTTGTCCTCCTGGTAGGAGTCGCGTTTCCAGAAGGCTCTGGTTAAGTGAGGCAAGCAGTAGTGGGGATATATATTTGAAGTACTTTTTATAGAATTCATATGGAATGCTATCTGGACCTGGGCATTTCCAGTTTGGTGCACCACGGATGGCTGTCCATAATTCGTTTGGAGTAATCAAATTTATTATTTCTGGGTATTTGGAAACGGTGAAGATGTGGGTTCACTCGAGAAATTCCACCACTTTGGCTGGCTGAATTGAATCAGATTGGTATAACTCAGAGTAATACTTTTGTGTTTCAATTGCCACTTCAGCTGGCGTATCCACGATGGAATCATCTGATATTTGCACCTGTGTGCAGGCCACGCTCTGGAATGGTGTGAAATTTTTTTTAAAAATCTATGCGGTGCACCTGTCACCCTCTGTAATACGTTTGGCCCTGTACTGAACACAAACCCAATGTTTGTGTTGCCTTTTAAGCGCGTTGAGGTGGGCGGCTGCCTCCGCCCACTTCCAGCCCCATGCAGGGCTGTATCCTGTAGCTGGGATGTTGGATTCCAGGTGTGCCAACTCTGCCAGAGCACGCAAAATGACAGCTGATGTGGCTCGTGAGCATCTGGAGGAGAGGTGGCGAAAGTGGCGGATGGTATCCTCTTTGAAGGCTGCCCATGTGGAGATGGGGTCTGCGCAAAACGGTGCAACAAACTCTTTTGCCAAGGTTGCTGATTCCACCCAAATGGAAAATCCTGGCGACGCAAGTTTGGGGGGGCAGAGTTTGCACCACTGTGGGGCCTTAGCCACTGTGACAGGTAGGTGATAGGTTATTGAGACCAGTTGGTGGTTGGAGAATTCAATTTTCATTGTTTTGAAGTGGTAAATATGGGGTTAGAATTTTGCCAGCGTAAGGATAAGGTCAATGTGGGACATGGACCTTAATTGGCCATTGTGGACTTGGGGGCGCATCATGTTTTTGTGATGTAGGGCTCACCGCAGCAGCGCATCCATTAACCCAAGGGTGGCCTTTAAAACGTGAAGTTCTATGTGACCCTGGGGGGCATGGGAGGAGGAAGGCCAACGGTCCCTTGGTGTGTTTAGCCAACAGTCTATGTCGCCGACTACAAAAGGGTCTGAGGGTAACAGGAGGGATTTGACCTTTGAAAAAAATTCTTGATGCTCTCATGCACAGGTTGGGGCATAGATGTTGATGATAGCATGCGACACGTCAGCCCACGAGAAAGTGACAATGAGGACTCAGCCATTGAGGAAGGATTCTGATGATAAAAATTTGAAAAAATTGTTTCTCCAAACTAGCACCCCACAGTGCTCCGACCAAAAGGATAGGGATGGGAGGAGCATGGTTTTCCAAGCATCCTCGGAACCTTGCAGACAGTGGGACTCCTGGATGGCCAGGATATCCACGGGTAAATTTTGTTGTAAAAAACTCAGTTTCCTAGCCTGGGACGGTGAGGCCTTGAGTCTGGCGATATTCAATGTCCCTAAAGTGAAGGTTTCCCCCATCACACCTTAGGTGAGAGGGGGTGGGCACCCAGGCCCACTAGCCTCCTCTAGATTCTCATGGGCCTTCACGGCAGCGCGGGTGTTTGTAGTAATGCTATCAGAAGTTTTGTTGATTTTTGCAGAAAGGTTTGCGTTGGCTTTTGCCTTTGCTTTTTGTTTCCCCGACGCCAAACAAATTTTTTGTGGTGCAGATGAGTTTGGTGCACCAACGAGAGGGTCAAAAAAAATTTTCAGGTAGGTTGGACCCCAAGTCAGTTTTGACCAGAGCTTGGTTGCAAAGATCAGGTGAAATTGAGTCACCCATTGGATCCTCAGATTGGGTGGCCCAATCGGCATGGGCTTCCCAATCTGATTGGTTTATGAATTCCTGAGTTGCTTCCACTGCAAAGATTTTAATGTCCTCCTGGCGTTGGGAGTGTGGGATAGCGGTGGTAATTTTGGCCGCCTCCTTGGCTGCGGCCCTGCGGGCCTGCTTGGCCTTCTTCCACTCTTGTGGGGAAGTAGGTTTCACCAGTAGGTAGCAACCTTGTGCTCCCCACGGGAAAGCCTCTTTGGTGCTTGCGGTTGGTTCATAGTGTGCCTCTCCGCTGGCCATTGCCGCTGAGGGGTGCTCTTGGAATTTGATGCCCTCCTTGGTGGGGCATGCATGTGCCTTATGGCCAAACGTGTCACAGTGGGTGCAGATGGGGGGCGCGCTGTCCACAGCTACCTGGAAAGGGTGGGTGGTATGCCCTTCAATTTTTATATATGTTGAGTGCGGGATCTGGGTTAGGTCCTTTACAATCTCCTCAGTTGGGGTCAGAACTGCGATGGCTTTGCCAATGCACAGGTGTGGCATCAGCGTAAAGCATTGCATCTTGAAAGATTGTATTTCGCCATAAATGGTGAGACCATCTTTCAGGTGTTGCTCCAAAATGGCACATTTTACCATAGTAGGCAAAAAGGCAAACGTGAGGAAAATTTGATTGGATTTTGTCCATCTGGTTCGTTTGGTTTTGATGACCCATTGCCCTTTGGGGAGGTCAATCACTATGTGCACCACAGCAGCCTCATCTGCTGCCTCCTTGTTCTTGAAACCTAGGTCCAGCCAACCACATGACATGGAGTGAGGTGCGATGTACACCGCGGTCAGGAAAAAATTGTGCAAATCCCCACAAAATTTTTCCCATAAGGCTGTTTGTTGGATGTCCAGAAACATGCGGACTCCATATTCCACCAATGGGAGTGGCTGGGAGTGCGGCATGTTGATGTACTGGTTGCATCGTGCTTACCAAGCGAGGATTTCTGGGGAAATAGTGACCGCCAGTTTTTAAAAAAAATTTCTATTCTGCCAGTTTCTCCGGGGCGTTTTTGAACATTTGAGGCCGCGGGCCTACCACCTGCTCCTCTTACCTTACTTGCCCAACTGCTCCCTGAAATGGGCGCAAACTAATCTCCTCTGTGAGATTATCAAACTAAATTCAGACTTGAATTGAATAGGTTGCAAAAGTGATTGCAACGAGAGAGAAAAGTTCTTTACTATGGGAAATCCATAGAATAGTCTTGGATTCATTTACAGTAGAACGCCTACCCTCCAGGATGTCATAAATCTTTTTCACTACCTTATATTGGAACACTTTCAAGTAAGATTGTTTGTAAACATGACCCAACATAACAGAGGTATAATTAATTCATGGTTCCCCATATTGTTCCTAAATATTGACTCATTCCTTCACTCATGCTGCATCCAAGTATAAGTCAGCATAAACTCCCCTTTCACCCTCAACCTTGCGGTCCTGGCGGCAACAGGAGGGGATATGAACCCTCTGGGTGCCCTTTGATTATTCATATTTTTTATTATTTTATCATTGTTATGCCAAAAAAGTGTATGTCCCCTGGTTGACCTTCCCCAAACAAACAATAATAGTTACATGACCATGAAAGTTTCATTAAAACTGAATCTAAAGTTAGTGACAGAAGGGGTAGAGAGAGTTAATACATGACTTTCACTACTTTACACTCAGAAACTACTCTATCCACATAGTTGCAAGGGGCTGTTTGATCTAATTATCTTTAAATTTATCTTGATCATCCTTCAGTTCATTCCATTATTAGGTAAGGTCACCTGTAATGACCTTCTGTTCCAACAAAACTTTAATAGCTCCAAATCGCCCTAACAGTTACTAACTTGGCTCCTTAGTCTAATACAGTGCATATTAGCCAATTTGGATGCTTGAAGCTGACATTAGTAAAATCATATATGTTCCCATCTCCTCATCTATCGCCTCCAAGGTATTGTTGGGGCTAATCAGGCGACCATTATGGTGAAATCCAGACTCTTAAACATTTTTTCCAATTGTGTATGTAAGGCTTAGATTAATGCTAATTATTTAAATCTTCCACGTTTTCTAAAATCCTTCAACATGCTTGAAAGTATATCCAGGGGCCAGGTGGCCCTTATTTTCTGCTAAACTAATGGTCTCTCTAGGCCCTTTGGGACCACATGTCTCATTGGAATCATCATCTCTGGTGGGACCTTGTAGCCCTTGGGTTCATGAGGCTATTTAAGGTTCTGACATTACTTTCAAAGACCCTTGATTAACGCTGCTACCTAGCTCAGGCGTTATACCAGAATCGATTCCAAATCTTGGATCAACCTGCAGATTTGGAGAAGTTGATACACATATTTATATACTTCAATTACTACGCACTGTAGTTAGTGATTGAGTTTGTTAGCCATCTAGAATAAATCACATTAAGATTAGGGCGATCTTATTTCAGCATTGTTAATGGGGCGTTGATTATCCTTGATTACCTCACGGTAGTCTTGGATGAATGCAGAGGATGATTCATAAATATAGAAAGGTCAGAGTTAAAATTATGTTTTAATTCTAGCTGGCGTAGTCTTCCTGAAGATTAAGACCCACATTTGGAGGAGTTAATGAAGGGCGTGATGCAAAACAAATGAAGGTAAGGATCTACCCTTTCAGCCAACTTGTTAGTGGTCAGGTAGTGACACCATAAAGTCTCAGCATATAAGAAAGTTTTTTTATAGCCTGGAGTGTCTGAATTGGCCTAAAGTAAGATAGACTTTATCTAAGATCTTTTAATGTGCCGCTGGTGTTTTCAGAATGTAGATAATATTTATAGCAGTTTGGAATGATCAGGCTAAAATCATTATTACTGAAATTCTAATCTTTAGTTGTACAGATGGTACTTCATATTATAACTTTTTAAACTATCAGGTGATAATCTGCCCCATTGGAGGGTATATTTCTTAAAAAAAATGTCCTAATTTTCTGATTGACATTTTCACTTGAGGAACTTGGGGCTCCAGTCATGAACACCAATTTCTGATTTACCAAAGTTTTTGTTAAAACAGACAACAGTTTTTTTTATCCTGTAGTTGTCCTGTTTTGAAATACTAGATTTCTTTGGGATGACTCTTCAAAGAGGAATGACTTCTGAGAGGCGATGGAAAGGAGTTTCTACTTCATTATGGTCCGCGTAAAGGAAACTATCCTAGGTCTTGGCTGTTATTAGTATTGTCAAACATATGTAAAGACATTTAATAATATTTGCTAAATATATGATTAGGGAAGCATTATGATTTAATTTTGTTAGACTAAAGCAGCTCAGTATTTATGTGGATGTGAGGGACTCTTTTGGTGGAGTGAGCGTCTGGTTCTCTAATAATTTCAGTCCTCATCCAGTAGGAGGCTTAAGCAACAGCCATCTCCCTATATCTTCATCTGAGCTTTCAGGATTACATTAATCTGGTGCTTTTCAATTGCAAACTTGGGTTTCAAAATGTTTTTTTCAGGTTTTCACTGGGTGGCTCATCAAAATTGTATTTTGTGACAAAAATTGTGCCCCATTAATTTATCTTATAGACATTTGAGAGCATAGAACTATTATACAAGGTTTGGTTTAAATCAGGGAGGCCTGATCCCATTTGTTGTATTTAAACGGTCCTTCATTCCAATCTTGGTTATGTTTGGATTGATCTCTACTATTAATATTAATGTTCACTATTAGCGTATTTCCTAGGCTAAGTCCAAAAACGGAATGTTAACATTTGTAGATTTATGGAAGAAGGGCTGCTTTACCATCCTTATCGCTTTTTATAATTAATGTGATAGAAACAAGTTACTACCAAGAGATTAACAAAAAAAGTTATTTATATTTGTCAAAATCAGTTGTAAAGCTGTTAATAATATTTAAATAGCTTAGAAGCAAGTACTAAGAATAGTAGCCTGATTTCAGGATGCTTTATATAATTTTGTAATAAAATAATTTATATGTTAAAGAAAGTAACCTAAAACTTTGATCATATTAGACAACTCATACTTTATTTACACGATGATGCACAAATATAAATTTAAGGTACAATCACTAAAGTCATATACATTAGAGTGCATGCCTAACACTATGAGTCTTACCACAGGTATTGTCTTGAGAGGTGTGAAGTTGCCTTTAGACTAAAGTTTAGATCCTCATCCAGTAGTATAATTAACTTTAAAAAATCAGGTGCTATCTATTTATATAGTAATTTTTTTAAACTAATAGTTTCTTATAAGAAAACTCTCTAGGGAGAGACTACAAATGACTTTAAACAACCCACTTGATACAATACTATATTATTTAATATAGCCTAATAAACCAGATTAGCATGTAAAATTTCTTATAATAAAATCTAAAATTTGTTCTAAAAGCCAATACTTTAGAAGTGGTTTGATCAAAATAATTGAATTTGTCTAAAATAAAAAATGCGTTTGCTATCAAAGTGTAATGCTAAGCATCATTTTTTAACATCAAACTATCTATAAAAGCTTAGCTCAACTAGAAAGTGTAGTAAACTTATAGCAATAGAAGGTTAGTAACCAAAATTTAACACGGTGACTTGGCCAAATGATCCAGCAACCCCAAGAACCCCAATCACTAGTACCCACAGAAGAGTAAAATAGGGTTACCAGCTCTCAAGTGGCAACCGTATAAGCAAAACACCCTAAATTTGCATTCTCTGAAGCAAGTGGCAGCTCCTAGATCGAACTTCTGTGACCATCACGCCCATTAATTCAGTAGCTCTGCAACCCAAAAACCTTCAGTGGCCTCTCCCACCAAGTAATTATTGTAAAAACTGTTTTGATCGCAACAGCATAGAAGGATGCACCCCAGCACTTCCAGGCATTCACTTCACATTTTGGCCAACTTTATAATTACCCTCTTATTATGTAGAAGCTCATCTTCTAGCTTCCCTTGTGAGGGTGATGAAACTAGTTAGCCCCAAACCCTAATCTGTATGCTTGGACTATTTATCTACTTTAAATTACTAATTACCAAATATGGTCAATATACTTCTATTATTGGAGTTCTACTGGTTCAGATTTTGGTGCTTAACACCAATAAAACCTCATCAGTTATTTAATTAACAAAATTGGAACTTTTAAGCCGGCACTTTCTCATAAAATGGAAAAATTGACAAAAGCACCAACCATCCCGCCAGTTTTGTTTAACAATTATGATCAATAATCAAACTAAGTTTTCAACAAAGTACTGTTTTAAGATGAACATACTCCCTCCTTCCAATTGGTTGAATTTAACACAATAGCTAAATAATCCTTTACAATTTAGAGGCCCACAATTCTGCCCCCCAACGCCAGCCAGCACCAGTAAATGCTGGAGAAGTCCAGCATAAAGGGAACCTCACAAACATGGCCAATACAACAGCTAAAAAACACCCATAGTTGGTTCTTAAAGCAAGCTTAAGTATGCTAAAAGTGTTACTGGCGCTTGGAAGAAACCATTCGCACTTATCCTGTCTAAAGCGGACCATAAGAAGTAAGAGTCATAGCTAATGCTAAAAATAAATGGGCTAAAAGCTAAAGCTCAAAAAGCTCTACCTCACTTGATCCTCAGCCATGCAATCAGTCTTTAATATTTGAATACCCTTGAGTAATATTATACACTTAATAAATTTATATACTTCAGCTAATGCGGTTAATTTTAATTCAATAATTTACAAAGTCCATAAAGCACTAGAAGACCACTAATTTAATGTTGATTTCACTAAGGAAACACTAGCAGGAAATGATGCCACCTCAAAGTTGTAATCCCACGTGGAACTTTTTACGTTCTACTAAATTGTTCTTAGTTAAAAAACCTTAAGTTCAACATACTATAACCTGCCACCAACTGTGGATCCTTAATCGCTTAGACTGGAGCTCCATCATGGGTTATATAATTTATATCTGTTGTTTCAATGGACTTCAGTGTCCCATCTTACTACGCCTTCACGCAGATAGCGTGCATTTCAAGGGCAGACTTCATCCCTTCTTCCTCTAAGCCCACAGTATTGAGGCCATCTTTGCAATGGAGGTTACTAGGGAATTCCACAAGATTTTGCTATCTCAGATCAGGGCGCCCCCATAGATTTTCACGTTTATCTCGTTCATTTTTATAATGGCTGTACAGCTCTCAAAAAGCCCAACACATCCATTATTCAGGGGCCAAATTCAGGCAAGACGCTTCCACCTGTGGGGTGCTATAACGTAACTCATTCGCTGGGTTCCTGTTCAAAATTTGACTCTTTAGGCCTTTTATCAAGAATTTTTAGATTGATCACTCCACCATTAACAAAGACAACTTTTGCAATCAAGCCCATTATCATAATTCGAGCCAGATGGAATTTTCTAATGATTTATTGTTATTTAGGTGGATATGGCCAATCCTGGCAGAATAGCTCATTAACTAAATTTTGTGATGTTTGATACAATTGCTAGGTTTTGCTACCAAGTTGGGTCAAGCTGAATAAAAGTATTCCGCTGAGATTGGAGGTTAGAATTGAAGTGGGGTAATCAATGGCTAATTCAGAATCTGGTCACTGGCAACTAGTAGCCAAGTATGATCCAGTAATATTTATTAAAGTAAATGTTGGCAGAACCTTTTGATCCTGAGTTTGAGGCAGCAGAGGATGTTTCTGGCACCTAATAAAAAAATTCCCCAAGTTAGGTTTATGGATCACTAACAACTATTGGTTGAGGATGATTATTAATAGTAATTTATTATGCATCAGCGGAACCAGTTGATTACAAGATTGAGGTGGCTGAGGTTGTTTCCGGCGCTTAATATGATAATCAACTGTTACCCAAAAAGCGATACCCCAAAGATTGACTAATGAAGAATAAAATCATGCTGTAGGCAAGATGCTGAGATATTACGAGTCAAATTGATTGACTAAAGTAGTTTCCAGTGCATACTAAGCAACAGAAGGTAAAATTCAGATCTGATCATATTTATAATAATTATTTATACAGCTCACCAGCAACTAAAGGGAAGAATGAAGAAGAAACATTTTTGGACATTAGGAAGGATGGGGCGAGAGGGTTGACACCAGGAATTGAGAAGTGCAGCAAGAGAGTGTGAGATGGTTGGCTAGAAGAACCAGTGAGTAGCTGATAGGTCAGCGGTGGGTGCAGTAGCCCTTTTGTAAATAATATAATTACCAGGAGCTTCCCTTTTAATAAATATCTCCCTTAGCCTAATCTCACTTTAAAGATTTGTGTTTGTTCTTATGGGTGGTGGTTATGCTGAGAGATCCACATATGGCGCAGGTGACACGCCAAAAGGTCAGCTGGCAATTCTGGCCCTGTCACCTAAGGCGAGATGGCAAAATGTTGACCAGTCTTTATACTGGTTGTCCTACCAACCAGAAGATCCCACCGTCATTGAAAAAGCAACTTTCTGACAGTGGTGCTCACTGAAGTGTGTTCTTATAGTTGGTTCTGAAGTAGCAGACAAGTTGGTATGGGTTCCAGAGATTTTTGTTGGCAGAGAGGGGCAAGCCCTGGATGCCCACCTCACATGCTGAGGTGGGAATTTGGAGGATTACCATATGGTTAAATGGGGGGGACTTGTCAGAATTTTAACCAGACGAAATTTTCCGATGATTTATTGTTATTTAGGAGGATATGGCCAATCCTGTAATAATAGATAATTGACTAAATTTTGTGATGTTTGATATGATTGCTAGGTAGTTGCCTCCAATTTAGGTTGAGCCAAATCCAAGTACTCTTCTGAGATTGAGTTAGATTGGAGTGGGGCAATCAATGGCCTAATTTGGTATTTGGATCACACGCGACTAATAGCCAAGTATGATCCATTATGTTTATTTAAGTAAATGTTGGTATAACCTGATGATCCTGAGTTTGAGGCAGCTGAAAATGTTTCTGGCGCCTAATAATCAATTCCAAAAATTAGGATTATGGATCACTGGCGACTAGTAGCTGATGATGATCATTTATATTAATTTAGTATGCATTGGTGGAATCTGATGATTACAATTTTGAGGTGGCTGAGGTTGTTTCTGGCGCCTAATATGATAATCAACTGTCGCCTAAAAGGCGATACCCCAAAGATTTACTAATGAAGAGTCAAATATGCTGTAGGCAAGATGCTGAGATATTACGAGTCAAAGTGAGCGACTAAAGTAGTTTTCAGTGCATACTAAGCAACTTGAAGTTAAAACTCAGATCTGATATTTATAATAATTAATTATACAGATCACTAGAAAAAAAGGCTTAGGGTGAAGAAGAAACTAATTTGGACATTAGGGAGGATGGGGCGAGAGGGTTGACACCAGGAAGAGAGAGAGTGATAGTGGTTGGCTGGAAGAACCAGTGAGTAGCTGATAGGTCAGCGGTGGGTGCAGTAGCCCTTTTTAGATAGTATAACTACCTGGCGCTTCTTTTTTAATAAACATCTCCCTTAGTCTAATCTCCCTTTAAAGGTTTATGTTTGTTCTTATGAGTGGGGGTTAGGCTGAGGGATATGCAAATGGTGTGGGTGACACACCAAAAGGTCAGCTGGCGCTGCTAGCCCTGTCGCCTTTTTGAAATGGCAAAGGATGACCAGTCTTTATACTGGTTGGCTTGCCAATCAGCAGAGCCCAATGTCTGAAAGTCCAGGGGAATGTCCCCTGTGCGTAGATCAGGCGCTCTTTCCATTTCCGAAAAAAGAGGGCTTAAGAGGGCAGCTGTAACCCTTGTCTCCCAGGGCGACCTCGCCCCACATGATAGATATGCGCTGGGTAACAGACATACCTCTTCAGGTTCACTCCTGGTACCCTCACTCACCTCGGTTGAACTGGTCAGCTGGATTAAGGAAATCTGTGCCAAGATCACCTGATTGATGTTGAAGAATTCAAGGCCAATGGGATCAATGCTGGATGATTGGAAAATTAATGCCAAAAAAGGGACAAATGTCAAATTTTTGGGCAGAATTGCATATGGTTTTGACTCAGTCTCCAATATGATCGTTGACACCAACCCCCTCCCAAAATCATCAAGGATGATCCCTAATGTGCAGATGACATCTTCAGAAACTATCGCTGATAGCTTGAAACCCTAATCCAGAAAATCAGAAATCATGGCTGATGGAACTTATATGACCAAACAAACAGCTCAGTGACCAGACACAAGCAGGTTGGGCATCCTGAACCTGTTTCCAACCAATTGGGACTGCCCCTACGTGGGGTGGCCCTGGAGATTCCCCATTGCTTGTCAGGCCAGACGCCGTTATGCTAACTGATGGAAATGCAGTTGAGTCTTGGTTCAGGCGTTTAAGGTCAAACTGACAGCAACTTGGCCTGCCACTGAATCCTTCGATATCAGTTCCAATTGAGATTATCTGCCCCATTCCACAAAAAATCATCCAGGTTAGGTGAATTTATGGGACCTGATCCCTGCTTAGACTCACCCTAATCAAACACTATATAATCAGTTGCCTTGCAATGAGAAAATTGGTGATCAATTTTCTTCATTATTTTTCCATTAAAAATCCTTTCCTCAACTTTAATTTTTTATGCTGAAAAATAAACCGCCTTTTTCTGCCAGCATTCCTACACCTCTCGGGGTTCATGACTGTGTCCTTCTGGTATTTCATTAAGTGTCTATACTCATTTATGGTTCATATGCAATTTTTTGGAGGTAATCCTTCCCAGTTCCATAACCGTCATACCAGCAGCAGTGCCTCTGGCATTCTGGTTTGTCGTTTGGGTGCTTCAGCACTATGACTGGCAGGCCAGTCATAAATTTAAATTGCTGTTTTCCTGACATAATCAACCAACCATTATCCTAATCATTTCCGCCTTTCTTATAGATATTGGCGTAGCAATGGTCCCTTCTTTTCAGCTGGACCAGGTTTGAAGAAATTTTTCTTTGACTATGGTAGCCTAGTTCCACTCAAAATGTCCAATTCCCATCCCATAGTTGCCGCAGCTATTGTGCCCATATCATTATGTTCTGACAATCCGACCTGTGAAGGGCTTACCCCCACCATGAACCTAGTGGTTTCCCCTGACTCTACTTCCATCTCTTCTGTATCGCCATAATCAACTACAGCTGCCAATAAAGAGAAATTCGCTTACTTCTTACTACCCATGAAGATTAGTGTCAGGGCCTATCACATTTCCTTTGAGGCTTTGGTGAATACAGAAGCCGTGGGCAATTTTATGAGTGTTGACTAGCCCAACAATTGAAGCTTGATCTGGATGAAGGTCCTTTAGTAATGGTTGCTATTTAGCCTCCCAGACCTCATATCTAGTCCGTCATCCAGTTTCTTTCTCAGTATATCAGTTTATCTTATGCGATTGGTTCTCAGCAATGCCAAACTTGGTGTTTCCAGTTATCTTGGGGGTTCGATGGTGGTGCTGACAACATGTTAAGATTCATCTGGAGTCAAATATGTTGTCATTTGCCAATAATCAAATAGGTGGAATTTCCCTTAGTTAATACCCTTAAGAAAACACAAGGCCGCAGCTCTATTACTTCCCTCATTTCCCCGCGGGCCTTCCGGCTGATTTTCCTAAAGAATTGATGCATTGTCAGAGTATCTTTGATTCTGAAAGTGGACTGTCTTCCCCCTCACACGAAATTTGACTTATGATTCCAAATCACGGTACAGTTGGTGAACATCAACTGCCCTTGTATCCACACATGGCGGAAGAGGAGGCTGCTAATACCTCCTGGTTAGACAATATGCTTAAAAGAATGGTTGTTTAAAGAGACATCACCAATTGCCTCCCTCATTGTTTTTGCAACGAGGGCCAATGGTTCTCTCCATCCCTGCGTGGATTATGGTCACCTAAACAAAATTACAGTGAGCGATCCCTACCCTTTACCCCTTGAGCAGACTATCAGTCAAGCGATCACAAAGTCTTGTGTGTTCTCTAAGGTGGATCTCATCAATGCTTTTAACCATATAAGGGTAATGGAAGGTCAAGAATGGCTTGCTGCAATTTATACCAAACGAGGTTTCTTTCAGTTCTGCGTAATGCCCTTTGAGATGAAGAACGCGCCAGCCACCTTTCAAAGAATGATCAATAGTGTGTTGGGTGACCTCCGGTTTAAGTGCACAGTCACATACATTGATGACATCTTGGTCTATTCCCCAACTCCCGAAAAACATGCTAAAGATTTAAAAGCAGTTGTGGCTGCTTTGCACAAGGCGGGACTGTTCATCAAGCCTTCAAAATGTGAGTTTTATAAGGAGGAAATTACCTTTCTTGGGAACCTGGTCCTAAAAGATGGTTATGTAATTCCGCCCAACAAGTTAGATGCCATCCGCAAGTGGCTGACTCCAACAATCCAAAAACAATTATGGAGTTTATTGGGCACCATTATTAACTAAAGAAATTTTCCCCTGCCATTTCCCAGTAAGCTGCTCCACTACACCCCCTCACTGGTAAAAATGTGCCTTTCCGCTGGACCTTCAAATGCCAGCAGGCGTTTGATTCAATTAAAGAAGAATTCTCGTCACCTCATATCCTAAAACACACAGACCCCACCAAACTGTATATTTTCGCTTGTGATTCTTCATTAGTAGTAGTTGAGGCAGTTCTTCTCCAGGATCATGATGGCTTAGAACATCCAGTTGCCTACTTATCCCGGAAATTTACTTCAACTGAGCAATCATGGGACATTTACAATAAGGAATTGGCAGCCATAACATGGGCATTGACTCATTGACGGTATCTGTTACAGGGTGCTCAGCATGAGTTAACTGTGAATATGGACTACCAAGCTCTTTTATATTTCTGTAAACCACAAAATTGGCACACAGGCAGGCTCATACTTTTTAGGATTTATGCAGTTTCTGTTTTAAATACAAATTTGTGAGAGGTACATTATATGTGCTTCCAGACTTTCTTAGCTGCAACCTGGCCATTGCCCCATGGACTCAGAGGAATTGTACTTGGTACTGTGATCCACGCCACCCAAATCCTATCTATTGTCCCGCCTGTGGTCGCCTCAGTAGAGTTAGCTCCAGATGCTCCGCTTATTTCACGGGTTTTGGCAGCCCAGATGTCCTACCCTGAAGGATTGGAGTTAAGCAATTAATTATCCCTTCAAACCCACAACATTCCCTGTATTCCTTGGCGAAGGGTCTCATCTACTTTAGGTCATGGTTTTTGGGTTCCTCCTCCCCTTAGAGCCGAGGTGTTTTATGCACATCATGACCCTCCCCTAATTGGTCATCCAGGCAACAAGAAATGCATTGAATTGATCAAGTGGACTTATAACTGGGCAGGTTTAACTAAGGAAGTCTCAGCCTAGATAGCTTATTGTGTTACCTGTGCTCAAGCCAACTCAGACCACTCAGGAAAAAATGGCCTCCTACATCCCTTACAACAGGCGGAGGGTCCATGAACATCAGTGTCTGTGGATTTTATTGTCAAAAACCCTGTTCTAATGGGTTCACGGTATGAAGGTAGTGGTCAATTATTTTAGCAAAAATTTCCTTATTTATTCCCTGTGCTTCCACAATTATGTCAGAAGAAACTGCTCGTCTCTTCATATGCCATGTGTTCTCTATGTTTGGTCTTCCGTAGGAGATCATCAGTGACTGTGGACCCCAATTTAAAGTGCGGTTCTAGAATGAGCTTTTAACCATCTTAAAAATCACCCCCTGCCATTCCACCATGCACCATCCCAAGTCTGACAGTCAAACCAAGCGGGTTAACCAAATTTTGGAGCAGTGTTTGCATTGTTACATGCCAGCCGCATAAGATACCTGGGCCAATGACCTCCCTCTCGCCCAATTTGCCTATAATAATGGTACTCACACTTCTATGGGGTTTTCTCCTTATGAAGCAACACTTGAATATAGCCCTCTTTCTCAATCGATCCCTGTCTACGTCCAGAGGTTCCTGCTGCTGCAGATCATGTTGAGCACATTTGGTCTACCCAGTCCTTAGTGCGTGAGCATCTCACAAGGCTATCGCAATTGTAAACAGTTTGCAGATTAGAAACGACTTCCTGGCCATGAATAGTAGTGGGATCACACGTTATGTTGGATACTCGCCATCTGCAGACGAAAGTACCTTCCCAGAAATTTGCAAACAAGCATTTGGGTCCCCACCTGGTGGAGGAAGACTTGGGCAATTGTGCTTTCCGGTTATAACTACCAGCTCATTGGAGACAGCACCCCATTCTCCACGTGTCTCAGTTGTCCCTGTTCAAGGGGATTGTTACCACTGAACCCAAACCAATAGTGATATAGGATGCTGAAGAAGCTGAGGTAAAAACATCTTAGCGTCCTGCAAATCCTGGCAGTTGGTTCAGTATCTCGTTGCATGGAAGGGGTATTCAGCATATGAGAATAGTTGGGTCAATGCTCAGGATTGCAGTAATTGTATGGAACTGGTCAAAGCGTTCCATGAGTCCCACCCCAACGCCCCCTGTCCCCCCAATAGGTTGCATTTGTAATGGCGATCAAATTTCCCAATGCTCACAATAATGTGGCCCTTGTGCAGTTTCCCAGCGGTGGCGCCCTTCCTTTGGAAAAAGGAAAGGGTAATGTAAGTCAGGGAACGTCCCTTGTGCATAGATCAGGCGCTCTTTCCATTTCCAAATAAAAAGAGGCCAAAGAGGGCAACTGTACCCCTCATCTCCAAGGGTGACCTCGCCCGCATAATAGATGAGCGCTGGGTAACAGCCCTCCCTCTTCAGATTCCTCCCCTGGTACCCTCACTCACCTCAGTAAACTGATCAGACAGATTAAGAAAATCTGTGCCAAGATCACCAAAGTGATGTTGAAGAATTTGAGACTAATAGGATCAAAGCTGGATGATTGGAAAATACATGACAAAAAAGGGACAAATGTTAAGTTATTAGAAAATTGTAAATAATTTTGACTCAGTCTCCAATATGATTTTTGATTCCAACCCCCTCCTGAAATTGTCAGGGATGATCCCCAATGTACAGATGGTATCTTTAGAAACCATTGCTGACAGCTCAAAACCCCAATCCAGAAAATTAGAAATTGTGGCCAATGGAACTCATTTGACCAAAAAAACAGCTCAGCAACTGGGCACGATCAGGTTGGACATCCCAAACCTGTTTCCAACCAATTGGGACCGCCCCTACGTGAGGTGCCCTGGCGTTTTCTTGTTGTTCGTTGGGCTAGACGCCTTTGTACTAACTGACGGAAATGCAGTCAAATATTGGTTCAGGCGTTTGAGGTCAAACTGACATCAACTCGGCCTGCCACCAAATACTTTGATGTCAGTCCCAATTGAGATCATCTGCCCCATTCCTCAAAAAATTCTTTAGGTTAGGTGAATTTGAGGGACCTGATCCCTGCTTGGACTCGCCCTAATGAACACTATTTAACCAGTTGCCTTGCACTGAGAAAATTGTTGGTCGATTTTCTTCATTATTTTTCCATTAAAAATCCTTTCTTCAAATTTAGTTTTTTATGTTGAAAAATAAACTGCCTTTTCCGCTGGCATTCCCACACCCCTCAGGGTTCATAACTTTGTCCTTTGTTATTACATTAAGTGTCTATACTTAATAATGGCTCATATGCAATTTTTGGCAGTATTCCTTCCAAGTTCCATAACCGTTGTACCAGCAGCAGTGCCTCTGTCATTCTGGTTTGCCATTTGGGTGCTTCAGCACCCAGGCTGGCTGGCCAGTCTAAATTTAACTTGCTGTTTGCCTGACACTATCATTGGAAAAGCAATTTTCTGACATCCCCTTCCAAGGCACATCTCTTAATCTCCTAGAGTCAACACCCACTTTATCAAGTGCAAGGCATCCCATAAGGCGCTATCTTTGGACACCCCCATCCAATGATTCACTACACCCCACAAGTCTCCACCAGCGCTCTACAGCACCAAAGAGGACATTCCAAAGGAGCTCATAAACACCAGTAATGATTGTTTCCTGCTCTTGTGGTAGATGTATCTCTAAAAGTATTTTTCCACTTACACAACATGTCTCACAAAGATTTTTGCAATGTTGGAGGATGAACTATAAATTAAGACTCTCCTAATGGGGACCAAACAAAGTTTATGTCGAGAATTATCAACATTTTCCTCACAATGTAGAAGGGGCAGCGTCCTAGGCTGATTTACTGGTTCTCTGTCCCCTTTTATAATTTTCTAACCCCTTGGCGCTCTTTTTGGCTTAAAAACAATGAAGCTAAAATTAAGGAAACTAGCAGCTTTTCAGCTTCAGGTTTAGTGTTCTAAACCCCTCAGATCTCGGGGTAATCATCTATTAGTCCCTGTGGAAGGACCCTGACCCTGAATTTTCTTCATTATGGTTTGGGATTTTATGTTTAAATCCGCCTCCTCCACAATTATAAGTCAGCAAGGATTGATATTACCGCAGCCCAAGAGCCTCAGCTCACCCTAAAGAAGTATAACGCATGGAATGAACAGTTTAGAGGAAACTTCTTATAAAATAGAACATGCAGCTCTAATTATAGTAAGCCTCATGTTATAACTCACTATTTTACATCACATAGATGAATTCTTGTACTCTATAAGGTCACCCCAGACTTACCCATCTTTTCCACCTGTATCTAGTTGCCTAATGCATGTACTGAACATAATTGGCATCTAAACATTTCAAACTACTTCTCCCTCAGTGCACTATTCTAATTGGTGATTTTTGACACCTCCACAAGCCGCATTTGTGCCTCTTTCTCTCTGTGGCAAGTGAACGCCTTGGACCCAGTCACCTCCATGACATCCTTTGCGTGAGGGCTTTACAGATGCACTGCCTTCTCTTCATATGGACTAGGTTGTATGGCTAGAATCCAGTATGATGGATCTAAATCCATTCAGCGTCGTGAATTTAAATGTAACTAAATTGTACCACTTATGTTTGTCCAAGTCTAATCTCACATTACACGTGACAATATCTGAACAATGATAGCTCATGTTCTGTTGTTTTCACCACCAAAATCAGACCTTCACTCAGGTTCTGGCCTAGGGTATCCCTGGCTTTCCTAACGTTTAAAGTCCTAAGGAGAAGTTGTCTGCAACAATCTATGACAACCATACTTCCCACCACCACACTTTACTAGACCCAGCGCTAGTTAAGCAACCAAGGCGGAAATTACCCATATGTTTATGCATGTGCCAAATCCCAGATGACCGTAGCTCGCACCAGAGTCAAAATATGAAGCCATAATTAGAGCCTTGATTGTAACTGCACGCCTTATCTCTCTCCCGGTTATCTGGGTTATTAAAAAACTCTTATGTATACATCCATTCAGAAGTTATACTGCTTAAAAAAGATGGCTCCTTATGTATTCTCACTATTAAGCTCTATAAGAACGCTCTACCCACTTCTTCTGTAACACAAAATAGCCCGATTAACAGCGTAGGATAACACTGCAATAAAAATTTATACCACTTAAATAATAGATAAGTATGCTATCGAAAAGTTATGCACCTCTTTACTACCTTTATCATTATTAATGAATGAGACCGTTGGAAATTGGAGCTTTCTGTGGCAAACGCTGGTCCTAACCACTGACCCAAAAAGTGACAGAGCTCTCCTGGCCCCAATTCTTATCAAGAGGTTATGGTGATCCTCCTTCAGTTCCAGAGGCTTAAAGCCCCTGGCGCTGATGGCATACGTTAAGTTATACTTTCTAGAACGCTCAGTAATAGCTAAAATACTCCATAACTTAGGTGCCTTTCAATTTTTTTTGAATTTAAAGATCAGTTCCTTTTAGGCTATATGATTAATAGTTATAGGTAGCATCAGCAGGATCTCTTAGGGGTACTTCTTTCCTAAGGCAATAACTAGACGGAAGTGTGTCATTTAGCAATCTCTGTCTTTTCAAAAAGGCAAAAATCTATAATTGGAGCTAGGAAATCTTGGCGAAAAACATCATTGCCAAGGCAAATATCTGCTAATTGAGAAGGCAAAATCTCTGCGTATAGTGCAGACAATCTCTAGTTAAACTAGGAAAAATAATGACAACTAAATGATTATATCAATTTTAAACTAGTTGAAAAATAAATGGTAATTAGAATAGTACCAGAATAGAATCAAAACTAAAAATTATAGAAAAGTAAGGGGATATTCCAGATATCAAGAGATAGTCATATACACATCGATGAATCCCCCCCTTGGGTTGGGACCATCTAGTACTAAAAAAAGAGATAGTCATATACCACGTGTTCAGGTAGAAATAGATTCAGGAATGTAAGAGGTAAAGGCACAGTTTAGTTCAGGGTTGGGATAGATCAGACTTCATCTTTAAGAGCTGGACTAAGATAATGGTAACATAGTTAAGTGGCTTCCATTATAGACCTTTAGTAAGTCAACATATAGAAAGTCATAATAGGTGATACAAGGCATAATAAGTGGCTTGAGGTGATTAATGAGGTGGGTAGAAGAATTAAACACTGAATTTATCCTCAGGACTAATATTCGGATGAATGGTAATTTTGCCTGGGCAAACTTCCCATATCTTATTGACCAGTTAGTAAAACCACGGCGATTCATCCTGAATTCATTTAGCTGTTATTGGGAATTATCAACCTTTTGATGCTAAGTAATAGATATATATTATTTTTAGCTTTATTCTGATAAAATTGTGATTATTAAATTAATAATAGAAAGGGTGGGTAGCCTGGCAGAGTAATTCCTGCTTCCAGTCTAGTGCAGGTTTTTTTAAATACAATCTCAAAACTTGTACTGTTTAGAAACATTATCAGTCTGGTATATTTGTCCCAAGATCAACCCACCACTGAGTACCTTATTTTAAATTAATAATATATATAGCCATAATTGCCTAATTAAATAAATGTATTGCAAGCCTAAGGTTGAGGCTTCATATCTACTAGGGTGAATCCCAACTGTACCTCAATCATGACAATTGGCAATTTCCTCTCTGACTCTAGAGGTTCAATCAACCCTCTCTCTTAAAAAATAGGACCATGAGAAACTAACCAACTTTTGTCTATAGCCAAACTCTACATAGACCACATGCTTTTTATCATGCTTCTAACCAAGTAAATCATTTCATTGGTTTTGCCTCATCTTTGTCCTCCTTGTCATGGCTTTATTATTGGAGGTCTCTATGGGATATTTATAATGAACTTCTGTAACCTTGACTGTTAACTCACATAGGACGGTTGACTTTGTGCCTCTTCATAATATGAAGAAGGCCAATAGTCAGATTCCTTGAAGTACACAGTGCATAAAAAAGTTCTGGGACTAACGTTTTAAAGACACAACTCTACAAATAAATAAACTTTCTTTTATCATAATTTAACATACAACCTTTCCCTCTCTATACATATTTATATTGCTAAAACTATTGTTAAAAGGTATGCATATAGTTCCTATTTTTATAACCGTGTTTAAACCAGCTGTCACATTCTTCTGAATTGTCTCTACTTTATCAAAAGGATGAACCTTCAGTGCCACCTTCAGATTAGAGAACAGAAAGAAGTCAGACAGAGCCAGATCTGGTGAATAGGGTGGATAATTATAGTCTGAAGGTGGCACTGAAGGCCCTCGGGTTGGGACCATCTAGTACTAAAAAAAAGGTGGCACTGAAGGTTCATCCTTTTGATAAAGTAGAGACAATTCAGAAGAATGTGACAGCTGGTTTAAACATGGTTATACAAAATAGGAACTATGTACATACCTTTTAACATTTGTTTTAGCAATATAAATATGTATAGAGAGGGAAAGGTTTTATGTTAAATTATGATAAAAGAAAGTTTATTTATTTGTAAAGTTGTGTCTTTAAAACGTTAGTCCCAGAACTTTTTGAATGCACTGTGTACATAAAGCTTCCTCAGCCCATTTCCTTTTTCCCCTTGCAGTTATAAACTTGGCTTTAGCGCTCTACAGCCAACTATAAACCAGAGTATTTGCACTAACAGGACCCACAACAGCGTTATTGGTCATAAAATCTCTAAGAAAGACGATATCTTGATTTTAATCTTTTTGATATAGCCCATGACATCATATTAGCCACCTTGAATGATATAATAATAGGGCTTCTAGTAATGAGTAAGCCACCATCTGCACTATGGCATTTGCTTATGATAAACCATCGCGTTTGGAATCCTGGAGGAAGTTAACCTCACTTTTGTGATTATTGGGAATTACACCTAGGCATGCTACGTCAAGATCAATACCTCAAAGCAAAAATAATTTAGGTGCTCCCACACCTTCTCTGACATTTGATATTAAACCAACATGTGGTACATTTTGTCACCTCGTTTCTTGACCAAATCCCACGGTGTTGCGCTCAAAGAAAATGAGGCTTAATCCTGGAAGCTGTAATATATGATTGTCAGCTGGAACTAGAGGATCATAACCTCCCAGGGTTAAGCCCTGATGGCCAACGCATTTTTTTCTCAAAATTATGGCAACTTATGAACGTCTGTCATTTTTCAGATGCCTTTATATGTGGATCAATGTACTCCTACATTGTTTATTATGAGCTCATACCAACAATAAATACACCTTCTACAATTGCTAACCCCATTATATACTGGGCCTTGGGACACTGGATGCCCCTTCTTATGCATTACAATCTACGTGATGCTCCTACAGCCATTTGTCTTCTGGGATACGACTTTTATGGACCAATATGCGCTCAACCTCCACCAAGTTGCAAAAGCATCTCTGAGTCTTCTCAAAGAATCACTTGTTTTTTTGGGGAAGTAGCTCACAAACTACACATCCCATCGTCTGATACCATCCTCTTCCAAATATTGAACAAGACCACTTTGCCCTGAGTTGAGTGAGTGCACGGTATACCAAGCCTTCCCATATATAAGAACCAGCACAGCCTCAACCCCCATCACCACTCAATTGTTTATAATGTACAGGTTGTCACAACTCAGTTCACTCTCAGGTTAAACCTCCCATTTACCCGCGTTTTCTCAAAGCATCCCTCTCTCTATGAGAATCTATATCATATGTCTATGGCAGGACATGCACCGCCCCATTCTGTGAAAAGATATTCAAGATCTTATGGCAGGTACTCCAATTTTTATATAGGACATGAGATCAAAGTGGCTTTAACTTTCAGAACTAAAGCTTCTTTTGCTGTTGGTGCCTATTGACTCTCAACTCCACAAATGTTTTCATCTCTACAGGTATCACCGCATTCTGCCCAAAAGTATGCGCGCTCATCTGAGCTCAGTCCTGAGTTGTCCACCCTGTTCAAAATCTTATCTAATATGACCCTACCTAGATGCCACCAGCCCCTTCAAACCCATGCTTATACTTTAGCTCTCTGTACTATTCGCAATTTTCCTTTGCATGGCCTGAATTTGTAGGTTTGGATTCTACCGCACTGGAATACCCACTTTTCAAGTGCATTTTATGATGGCTCTGAAGGTCTCAACCATGTTAATACTCCTCCTCTCAGTATCTTATGCATCATGGTACTTTTGAATCAATCCTCATCAATTTATTGATGTCTTATCCATCCCCTTCCCTTGCTTCAGGCTCTTAGAAGCCTGGGATATTTTAAATAAACATTAATGATTTCCCTGCAAGTTGGGACCACATATTACTAAAAAGTATTTAATATCAAATATGTTATATGACTGGATGATTTGGTGCTATAGCCCTAAACTCACACACACACAAATACCCCTAAAAATAACTTTTCTAGAGAAACTAGATAGAACCTTTTGGGTCTGTACTAGTCTAGGTAAAGCTCAACATTGGGTTTACAATTTCTTAATTATCATAATCAATCTCAACCTCTATTATTTCTATTTAAACTAATGGTTAATAATTATTTAGGTCTTGAGATTAAGTTTTCTTATAGATAATATTGCAAAGCATTTATTAATTTCCATTGTTAATACTGAATTTATGACTAATAAATTCAGGGTTAAGCGCCTTGATAATGCTCTATTGACCAATGAGATAGGACAACGCCCTAAAAGACATAATACAATATTGATACTATAGAACAAAAATCTATATAATATATAGCTCTCATCTTCGCCCAACAACAACCTTATACCTCATATCATGCCCTACCATCTGTTAGTTTCCTGATAGCAGATAATAGAAACCAAAAACTGTGTTACTATTACTAATCTCATTACAGCCCTGGATGACGAGTAATGATCTACTCCAACCATAAACCTAGACTATGCAATTAATCTGTATTCCCAAATCCACTTCTACAGTAACATGTGGTATTTGTTTATCACTTATCAGGTTTTGATTCTCCCCTAGTACCTTAGTAAGTACTAACCTTTTTTATATTAAAATAAGTTTTGTAGGACCATTTATATAATATAGGTTAACAGCTAATGTAAATTCATCTAACGTTTAAGGTCTCAACCAACCTTTTGAACTTTGAAGCACTGCTTTTGTATATCTGCGCATCCAGTGATAACCCCCAGGTGCATTATAAATATTATCAGGGTAGAAGACTGCCAAGCATTTACAGAAAAAAATCTTATATACTATTAATTTCACTATAAGAATTTTAATTTATATATAGTAAAGTCTACACTAACAAAATTTTGACTAGCTTGTAATTATAGTTCAATTATCGTCTGAATTCTTTATATGAACAACGCCATTTACTTTTGTATAAGCTAAAATTTTTTATTTGGTCTCTACTCCTCTAATTAAGCAACAGCACCAGCTTTCATATATGCTTAAAGCCATCAAAATAAAGGGATAATTTATTTTAAAATAGATACTATTTGGGAACTTAAACTGTGTCACAACCTAATTATTATTATTAACTTTTGGAGCCTTGGTCTTATTAGCACCAGGCAATACTCTAACGAGCATAGTATAATTGTGCAATAAAACTAGGTTCAATATGATGAAATAGTGATTTAAACATTTTAAATGTCTCCACATCAATTCTTATGGCTGAGGTTGAGGCAACTGTGGCACTTGGAGAAAAGTTCTTAGGGACAGAGAAGGCAGAAATAATGACAGTTTCCCCATCATCCACGGTTTCAGGCTTCAGAAATAAAGGTGTCATATAATATCAATTTTGTCAGTGGTTCAATAGTTTATAATTGTGTACCACTAGTGGTTGTTAGCAAATTCATTATAAAGCAGGTGTCTCTGCAGTTAATTCAAAGCACTAAGCATACTGTAAACTAAGATATCAATATTCATAGGATGTCATCAAGGATTATATGTGGCAATTTGGCCAGTGGGAAGAAATCAACACAGATAATTGTGGGTAGATGAGGTCAACTATGAGTTAATGAAGTGATATTTTGGCTTGGTGTCAGATTCTACAATGAGGAAATGAGGAGAGAGTTTCAAATAGTCAGTAATAGATACGGCTAGTAAAAGGAGACAAAAAGAAAATAAATAGCTTAAACAAAGTTAATTTGTTGAAGCAATACTAGATAAACACCTAAACATCTTTTATTTTTAGCACTAGTGGTGCCCAACCCAAAAGGGGAGCCGCCAAGCATCTTTATTTGCAAATGGGCCAAACAAACGGATTATTAGAAATAAAAAAAATCATAATATGGAACCTCAGCTAACAGCTTAGGAAGCCATATTAGAAGGTGAGGAAGTTTTAAGGAAACTTTTGTCTGGCGCCCATTTTAGCTGGTGGACCATGGTGGACAGCATTGGGTGGGATCATCAGCAACATGGGGCATAAGGGGGTATAGTTGTGGGGTTTCTTTGTTTATGAGGCCAGTGGTATCCATCGCCTCAATGTATTGAGCAAGTTGATGCTCAGCAAAAGTGATGAGAGCTAGAACACAAGTGAAAGACTTGATGCGCCGGCAGGATTCAGGATAATTGGGGTAAAAAGAGGAGTTTTTGCTGTGTCGATGCAAGCATGCTCGCACCAAAAGTGAGCTCCTCAATCTCATATTTTGCATCTTTCTCAAAATCATTGAAAAAATTGGGGATAGGAATATCCTAACAAGGGGCTTCATTGCCCCATGAAGTTGCTGGTGAAGTAGGGTGTTGGCAGGGAAGCTGCAGCCTCATCTGCCATTAAACAACTGAACCTTCATTAACCCAAAAGAGGGTTTTGCTTTTTTATATTAAAGTGTATGGAACCTACAAGCTAGGAAGTAAGAAGATGCAGATTATTGGTAAGAGTGACCAAAAATATAAAATCAGAGATCTAAGGCTCAAGTTGCCCTAGATGGTTGGCTTAATATATGGATTAGATGTGCTGGAATCTTTTATATTATCTGTATTGGGGAGGTCATCTGCAAAAACATTCATTATGTCTTTCAGAATCTGGGGCCAAGTGGGAATGCAGCGTTTTGGATGCAAAAAATAGGCTGGATATTTTAGTAGTGTTTCATATGACCCCTTTTATTAAATAAAATGCCTGTACGGAAAATGATTCTCTAGTACCTGTCTATAACTCCCTGGAGAAAAAACTCTTATAGACTTCTCATTATTTCAAAAAGATTGAAAACGTTTGGGCTGAAAAGGGTCTCCAAGTTAGAAGGCGTTGATCAAGCGCTCATCTGATAATGTGCAAGGGTAGTTTTCAAGGTAAAGGGTTATCATGAGGGTTAGTCCTTCTTGGTCTGGAAAGTATGCCTGGCAAGTTTCATGCAAAGGTGTGGGTATAAAGAACTTACATAAAGCACGCTGGACTTGTTATATACTGTCACATAAGAATTTAATTGGCTATCTGAATCATAAACTATTTAGGCCTGCCAATAGGAACACTTTATGACAGATTCATATAAAGTCACTGATTATAAGCTTTAATACTAATGTGCTTGTAATAGCTGAGTAAGTACAGGTTATTCTTTTATTAACCTTTAATATCAAAGTTTTAGTTCCTTATTTAGTACCAGTGGTTCTCAACCAAAGATGGTGGTCCTTCTGAATCTTTATTTTCTGCATGCCAAACAAAGAATCGATAAGCAAAAAAACCTTAAATGATCCAGTAGCGTTGGCCTAAGCATCCATAATATAAGGGGAAGTGGGGGCGGGGTTTTTCTTCTGGCGCCAGTTTCTTCAGGTAGCATGCAAAGGCAGACAAAGAGGGGTTGGAGCGTTAGCAAGTGTAGGGCAGAGGGAGAAAAAGTTGAGAATTCTCTTTTCATTGAGTCCAAAGGTGTACAACTCTTCAACACATTGGGTGTGTTGGTGTTTAGAAAAGGTAATAGGCTTGAGCACTAAAGTGAATGACTTCATGCGCTGGCAGATTTGGGGGTAGTTGGGGTCAAACTGTGATGATCTCACCATGGTGATGCATGCGTCACTTGATGCAAATGAAAGTTCTTTTATATCAAATTTTGCTTACTTTGGGAAATATCTTGGGAAGTTAGGTATGGAGGACCCTTGAATAGTGGCTTGATCACCATATGGAGGTCTTGGTGGAGAAGGAAGTAGGTGGGGCGGCTGCATTGACATACTTCTATTGAATACATTTGTAAACTAGGAATTTATTTCAAGGATGGAAATGGTGGCTGGGAGTCAAATCAGGAGCTCATGTGAAAAATATTGACTAGTCATTCAGGCTTAATTTATTATTATGCACATTCATCATCATTGATCTATTTGAGGGCAACAAAAGGATTTTATACTGCCAGTTCTGGGCCAGTGATAAATTTGGTTAAGTGGCAGATGCTTAATGGCTGCACACAGTAGACCATGGTAGAACTTCCAGTGCATGAGACGTGATCTGCTATGGAATGTTTATGGCAGTTGAGCATTGGTTGGGAGGAGCAGTGGTAGCAGCGTCTTCAGAAGATGAGGATGTGGGAAGAATTTACCTCCATTCAAAAAAGTATATATATTTGTAGTGTGGCTGACTCCAGAGGGAGATGCGGTGAAAGCAGCTTCAGAGAAAAATGCTGGGAAATTGTGCTTTGAGTGTTTGAATAAAGAAGAAGTGACACATGGATTAAATTGGGACCATCTAGTACTAAAAAAAAAGAAGTGACACATAGTGCAGCCATTCTGATGTGTGCCCAGATGGGATGAGAAAGGCAGATCTTATCATGGCGCAGGGGGTATCATGAGGAGGGTGTCACAACAGAAGGGGCATATTGCTGTGAATAAGTGACTTAGTGAGATGATCAGTGTCATTGGGAGCCACAAAATACAGCATGGTGTTAGTCATAGGAAGCCAAGCCCTCTGAGTTCAAGGCAGAGGATCTTAGGGGAGAGGTGGTAGGACAAGCTAGAAAACTAAACCACCAGTGTGGCCTCATCTTGCAAGTGAGTTCAGATGGTTAAGATGGGGTATTTTTATAAAATTATAGGCAGCTGTGCTGCCACCATAGAGTGGGTTTCACAAAAAAAATCTATATCAAAGTATCCCTTGAAGGGGATAAATCTATAAATCTGGAAAGTTTATAAACTGTCATGACATCTCAGTGATGGCCATTTTCAGGCTTTAGTAGGTCAAGCCATAACTTTGGGCTGCAACACAGTTATCTAACTAAACAATTTCAGCCTAAAATTAATATCAATTTTATAACTGATATTTTATCAGGATTAAGGCCCAAAAAAATTAACCTTAGTTTACCTAGCATCAAACTGTTAATAACTCTGAATTCACAGCTCCTCAAATTTAGGATGAATCGCACTGATTTTGCTTCACTAGCCAATAAGATATGGGAAGAATCCCCAAGCTAAATTACTATTCATCCTAATAATAGGCCTGAGGATATATTCAGTGTTTAACTTTTCTACTAACCTCATTAATCACCTCAAGCCACTTATTATGCATTGTATCACCTTTTCTGCCTTCCTATATGTTGGCTTCCAATTGTTTATAATGGAAACCACTAAACTGTGTTACTATTATATCATTCTAGCTCTCAAAGATGAAGCCTGTTCTACTCTAACCCTGGACCTAAAATATGCCTTTACCTCCTCCATTCTTAAATCTGCTTCTATCCTCGCATAAGTTATTTGCCTATCTCAGAGCATTTAAAATATCCTCTACCTTTGTTTATTTTATTCCTGATTCTATTGAGGTAGTATCTAAAGTATCATTTATTTCTTAATAAACTTAAGCTAGCTCTAAATAAATCTTACTCATTTATTTTACCTAATTTATCTAGAGATTGCCTGCACAATTTTCAGAGATTTGCCTTGATGAGCCAATTCCATCAAGAGATTGTCTAGCTCCATCTAGAGATTTTGCCTGTTTAATCAAACAGGGCTTGCCTCAATGACGCAATTCTGTTGAGAGGTTTGGTCTAGGAAGAAAGAGTTCACTAGAAGATTCCGCTGGTGCTACTACTGACTAATAATCATGTTGCCTTCAAAAAATCTGCCCTTCAAATTTAGTGAAAATTCTGAAAATTGAAGCTTTCTGCCATGTCCATTCTGAGGCTACTTGATGAAGACATACCTTCATGAATAATACCAGCAATAAGATGAGAAAATACTAACCAACCAAACAAAAATATATGCTTGCCTAACTGGCCTCCCAAATTGCTAGAATTTTCCATCTGTACATCTGCGCCAATGCTTCTCACTGTTTCACTGATGAAACTGCCTACTTAAATTCCTCAGCGCCCTCTCCATTCCACAGCATCCACGCTCCTCCTTGCTCCAACGCTGAAGTAGAAGTATCCACTTCATATGCCTCACCACCCCATCCATTTTTCCGCACTATTGATCAATTTTTTCACTGATGAAACTTCCTGGCCAAATACCTCAGCACTCTCTCCATTCTGTTGCATCCATGTTCCTCATCACTCCGATGTCAAACTCAAAGCAAATCAACTTGAATGCCCTGGTGCTGATCTCAATTTGTGCGCCAAAGAGCCTAAAACACTTAAGATGTAATAAAAGAAATCAACTCAAAATCCTTTACGCTCTCTCCATTTCCTTGTGCCAAAGCTCCTCAGTGCCCTGACACCAAAATCAGATCCAATGAAACCCAACAAGAAAATTTCAACTTTTTTCTAAGCTGTGCAAGAACCTCCCAACAAGCCAAATGAAACAGGCAAAACCTCTGACTTCCTCACCGCTCAACTTTCTGACGCTTAGGTTTCCAGATGCTCAACCAAGCTAGCTGAATCAAAAGATTCAGATCCAAATTCATTTTCCTTGGCTGATGCAACTTAAAATCTTAACAAAATTTTCAAGTTAACTGAGCCGTGAAGCCTCAAAACAAATTCACCCACTCCTATCACTTTATTTTATTTTAAATCATAAATATCATTATAAAATATTTTTTACAAAAATTCTAGGACATCCTGCCGACGTTAGAGAATTAACTTTCCCTTAAAAAGTTCAGTACATTTTTAAGGACTTTAAGAAGCTGCCACCTGACTGTCTTCTTAAAACTACGCTAAGATTTGCTCAAATTCTCCTGCTTTTGCCTACCTGCCAATCTACTCAATCAATATACCTTAATTTTAAATCCTTAAAGCCAGGCTTAATTGGTGTTTGCCTATCTAAACCTAGCCTATGAGTAAATACCACTGAAAATTGTTTATATACTGATAATTTAAGTTTTCAAACAAATAAATCCAAACTCCAAACTTCTAACCAATGATTCTTGACCACAATCTAATTTAAAGGTTTAACCATCCAATTTAAGGTTCAAAATCTATGATTCTGATGTTTTTTGTGCCAATTAGAACCAAAAACCAAAGTCTAATCAATACTGGCCATCTTGCTGATTTAATGGCTTTACTGTCTAATTACAGCGTTAAAACTACCCTATTTATGGACAACCCATTTCAATTAAAGACTTGCGAATTTAGCCTTTAATAATGGCCAACAAATCTATTTAAAATATCCAATATGTTTAAGTCAAGGGTCCAAAGGTAAAATTTATAAATATTTCACTAAATTGAGTCAAAAGCTAAACCAACTGATTTAAACTATGAATTTAATGATTTAATTAAGCCGCTAATCTAAACTTTATTAATCATACAGCCTCAAAAATCTCACCTGAATTGGAGTATAAATCAGAAACCATTGAACCATATAAAATTCAAAGCTACCATAAGTGTACCAAGTCCTAACTTCATCAAAAGACCTGTATCAGCTTGACCTGTTGATCAGTGTTTCCATTAAAACTAAACCGCCCGATCTAAACCTTGTTTTATGGCCTGGCATCCTGTAACCAAGCCTTCAATTGTCTACCTAAATCCCACATGGATACTACCAACTATTCTGACAAAAATTTGACCACTTTGAGATTTGCAATGATGAGCTCTATTTCTATCTTTATTTAACCAAGGTAAGCCAACCAGGGGATGGACAATACCATTATATGTAATGGGATAGGGGGAGGTGAAGTATGGCGAGATTTAGGCACCCCATAGTAGATGAGCTACCCCTGTTGCAAGCCGGTACCACCAGGTATAGGGGGGTTGGATGCCCTACTCTAAGGGGATTTTCCCTATTATGGACCAGGTGTGAAGGAAGGGGTACATATGCAGAAACTAGACTGAAAACCATGATTCTAGGAGTTGTTGTTGCTTTGTCCTCATGTATCTGTATAGCCAGGCTTTAAAGGATTCCAAAAGTGTAGGTGAAATAGGCTGAATGTCCCAAGGATGATCAGCATGGTTCCCTTGAAGGCATCCAGTGCAACGGTGTGGATTGTCCACAGTGCAATGGCGTCTATCAGGGAGCGGAGTGTGGGAGAAAGGGATTCAAGGTGAAGTGCAAGGAGGCTTCAGGAGATTGACAGCTCCTGGTCATTGTGGGTTCTTAACAGATGCGCAACTTCCCGCCATATGGCTTTGGATGGGGGGCATGCTTCAAGGCGGTGGTGCAGGGTGCCATACCCTCTACATACTGCACAAGTTGCATGAATAGAGTTGGAGCGATCCGCTTTTATGTAGGTTTTTCTGAGGCAACGTCAGGTGTTAGCTCTAACCCTTGGCTGGAGGAGAGGATGATGTGTTAGCCTCCATATTGCCTTCTGTGTTGTGAGGTCGTAGGGGATGTCTAGATCATCTAGGTATTCAATTCTTGCAATAAATGTGCCACGTCAGTTGTGTCCCTATCTGGGTGGTCGTCTGGTTTCCTTAGTGTGAAGTGAGCTCTGGGCCTTCCTCTTCTCTGACTAGTGCCTGTGATAGTGACAACCCGCCCTTTGTGCCAAATGGTGCAGAGGAGGCGTTTGAAGTGAAGGGGCACCATGTGGGCCCACTATATTGGGGCGGTTTGCAATGTATGTGAGCAGGCTGGGCGGGTTGTGTGGGGTGGATAATTTGAGCGATTGCGCAAAGTTGGCTCTCGCCACTCTAGACCAGTGTTGTGGGAGGTCTGGGGCTAGAACTTCCTCTATCTAAGTGCCCAGTATGCGGTTGGCGTGGTCATCAAAGCCTTTTAGACCCATGCCTTTTCTGGAGCATGGGCTGAAGAGTGTTACACCCATACAGGTGGCTGAGACCCAGGACACAGCCATCCCTGGATAAGTGCGCGGACTGAGGATATGAATGTAGGTGAGAAGGAGATTCTGTGGGTGGGGAACCACAGCATCAAGAGGATGAGTGAGTTGGTGATTGTTACTCTCCCTGTTAGTCCTGTGGATCTTCCCTTATGGGAGGCGATGCAGTTGTACATATGTTGTAATAGGTTGTTCTCAAATTGTCTCATTGGCATACCCCCCTGTTACCAGCCATATCCCAAGATGGCGAACAGGGTTGGTTAAGGGAGGTGATGTGAAGGGTAGTATGAGTGGGTTGTTCCTTCATGGGGAGCTGTGAGGTTTGGGTGTTGTGGACCAGTTGTTAGTGTACTTGCCTAGGAGGATTATTTCCGTTTTCTTTTTGTTGAGTGACGCGCTGCTCACAATGGAATTTTCCTCCAGGGCGCGTTTCAGCTGTTGGGCATCATTGTTGTACCTATCTCCGTCATGCAGTCATCCGCAAAGGCTAGTATCTTGACTGTTGGTTGGCCTTGTGCAGTTATTCCCATGAGGCGAGAGTCAGCGACGCAAAGGAGTAGATCAATAATGAAGTTATAAAGCAGTGGGCTGAGGGTCTACCCTTGTTTAAGCTCACTGTGTGGTGTGATCTTGTTGGTTAAAAAGCCAAGGCCGCATCCAGCCATGGATGCAGATTCTGTAAGAGCATAGCCCAGCTTATGAATCTGGGTGTGAGTTTAATGGCGCTTAGGCATTCCTTCAGGTATGACCAACTAACGCGATCATATGCATTATCCTGGTCTAGAAGTACCAGGGCTCCAGTTCTTTGGACTGGAATATGTTACTGACGGAGTGTATATTGGTCCATATTGAACGTTCTGGTATGAACCCAAACTGATTGGGTGACAGGATTTTGGAGGCTAATGTACCTTATCTGGTGGCTAAAAATTTTGTTAGTAGTTTTGTATCAGTGTTAGAGAGTACAATTGGGCGTCAGTTGGCCAGGTCCAGTTTGTTGCCATTTAAACAGGGTTATGACATAGGAGTCCTGGCCACCAGGTGGGAGGAGTGTCTCCATCAGGCACTGGTTCATCTATGCCAAGAGGAGGGGGGAGATTTGCTTGAAGTATTTTTTGTAGAATTCATAGGTATCCCATCAGGCTCTGGGAATTTCCTACGTGGTGCACTTGCGGACTGTGTCCCAGAGCTCCTCCTGTGTGATTAGGTTTAGGATGGTATAGTTCGGCGATGCACTTTGCATTCTGGTGGTGTGTATAAAATCTTTAATTTTTTGGGGGTCATTTGGGGTGTCATAGTATAGCTCGGTTTAGTAGCGGTGTACTTCCGCCTTGACCTCCGCTGGGTTGGTTGCCACGGTGCCATCATCTTTGCAGCCCTGTGTGCATGCAGGCTGATTGCCATGGGAGTGAAATTGGTAGAAAAAGTATGTTGAGTAGGTTTTGCCTTCGTTTATGAACTTAACTTTTTTCAAAACTTAGGTTCTGTGCTGGTGTTCAAAGTTGAGGGCGTTTAGGAAGGCGGATATTTCCGCCCATTTATGTCCCCAGTTGGGGCTGTAGCCAGACTTTGGGGTGTTGAGCTTAAGGTGGTCCAGTTCTGCCAATGTGCGCCTGATTGTGACTGTGTCAACAGTGTACTTACACAAGGCGAGATGGCGAGTTTTATTAATTAATACAAATTTTGAAATTTTCCCAGGTTGCATTAGAGTCCAATATAATTGGAGTTTCAAATTTTGCATTTGTGGCCTCTTATTCGACCAAGTTGGATATTGGGCAATCTCATGTTTTCTGGGTGAAACTTCCTCCAGGTCAACGTATGTGTGGAGTTTGGGTTGGTAAAAGCTGCACTGTAATGAGTCATTGGTTAGAGAAGTTAATCTTTTTTGTTGAGAAGTTGGAGATGTTTGAGTGGTGGTTTTTTTAGGTGAGGATGAAGCTAATGCAGCTCATTGAGATGAGCTTTCTCTCACGTACGTTGAGCAAGTCATGTGTGGAGTAGTGGTGACCTGGGGGAAAGTATCATATAAGCATAGTTACGCCTTCATTGCATGGATTCAATGTGCCCTGGGGGGTATTCCCTGGGGTTAGGCCATCAGTCCGTGTTGGGGTAGCCCAGCAGTTGAAGTCGCCCAACAGGATGGTAACTGGTGGGAGGGTAAGTGTTGGGATGGTTTTGAGAAATTGTTTTCTCTCAGCTGTGGTGCAGTATGCATAGATGCATGCTATCGAGATTGTGTCCTCTTGGCATGTGATTGTTGCTACCAGGACGCAGCCATGCAGATATGAAGAGGAGTTAGTGATTTTTAATTTTTTGTTATTGCAGATGACCACCCACAGTGGGACGTCCATACTAATAGGGATGGTGAGACCCTGGCTGACCAGAATCCCTCTTCCCCCTGTAGTCAGTGGATTTTTTTTTGATGGCCAATATATCTATAAGGGGTTTTTGCAGGAAGTCCAGATTTTTGGCTTGGGACGCTTGAGCCCTGGATCCCACAATGTTTAGCATCCCTATTGACACTGAGGTGCCCATGGTGCCGCAGGATTGGTTGGGAGGGCCGTCTGGCCCAAACCCAGCGCACCATTTCAGGAACTTGCTACATGTCATTGGGCTTGTCCAATCTGTGATGTCATCTTATCCCTTACACTGTGCTGATTTCACACAGGTCTTTCCATTGATGGGGTTTGAGTTGATTTCTCCCACTCGTGACTCATGGTGTTTCAGTGTGGTGTACTGATTATTTTCGTGGTTTCAGGGCTTAAATTTAGTAGATGTGGGTCCTGCATTGTCGCTAATAGTGGAGCTGAATTGTCTGGCTAAATTCGCTTGATTGATACCACGTGGTGATTAAGTCAAATTGTTGAGAAAATTTTCATCTTGGGTATTCTGCTCTGATTGGTTGATCAGTTGATTTCCTTCACATCCTCCTGAATTTGGCCAGGGGTGATGGAGGAGGACACGAGTGATGCAGCCTTGGCTGCTGCCCGTTTGTAGGCCTTCTGTACCATTTTGCGTACTTTGGGTGATACTGGGTCTATGAGAATGTATTTCCCATCCTCTCCTCAGAGGAAGGCGTTATTGGTGTCGACTATTTTGGTGAAGTTTTCACTATCTTTGTTCATGGTGTGATCGCAGAAGTCTGAGGCCAATATGCCCTCCTTCATGGGGCATGTATGTACCTTGTGCCCCAATGCGCTGCAGTGGTTGCAGATGGGCAGTGCACTTTCTGGTGTGACATGGAATACCTTTGACACTCCCCCATTCAGGAGGTGATACACCACTTTTTGCAGGATTTTTGTGAGGTCCTCAGCAACCTTGGGGATCAGGTTGATCACAGCTATTGTCTTTTCTGTGCACAGGTTTTCATAAGTGAGACCACTGTAGTTTGAATTGTTTAATTTATCCATAGCAGGTAAGTCCAGCTCAGAGTACCTCCTCAATTGCCTTGTGGGAAAGGTTGGTAGGAAGCGAGTCAAAGGAGATGAACAAAGTAATTTTATTTGTTCCATCTGGTGAGTATGGTGCGCACAATTTGTTTGCCCTCAGGGAGGGCGATTATGACGCAGACTTTTAAGGTGGCCTCTGAATCTTCTTTTTCATAAGCCCATGTCAATCCAGCCATGGTGGATAATAAGGGTGGTAACGTACATATTTATGGGAAAAGGGAGGCCTGTGCCTCACCCACATTCTCCCACAGAGTTGAAGAATCAACCCCTAGGAAGAGTAAGAGCCCGTGCTCTACCTTTGATAGGGGTTGGGAATATTGGATTTACAATTACAAGTTTTGTTTAGTGATGAACTCCACAAACCCAGAAATTGATTTAGTTTGTGGTTTATTGGCAACATTGGTACCCAGTCCCCCAGGGCGTTTTTTGCCCTTTGGCGCACCGTTTTGCGCATTGCCTAATATGACATTTTTCCCAATTTAATTTTGATATGTTGTTTTCATCCAACTTCCTGTTTTATTATCAAATTCTGCTGTTTGAATTGAATCATAGTAGCTTATGTTATCATTATGGGAAAGAACGATTTCATGATGAGTTCTATTTTAGAACAAAGCCTAAAATGGCTATTTTTTAACCACACACCCAGCTCTTCAATCTAATATCAAAACTAAAGTTTCTTTCTTAAGCTTGGTTAGGTAAACTAATCATGAATTCCCACCTCTTAAAGATCAAGTTTATACAGGAGAGTAAATTTATGAGATGCTCTGCAATACCACAAACTATCTTACAGATTATGAGATGGAATAAAACTCATACTCTCCATATTAATTTCTGACTCAGCCGCCTTAATTTATCTCACTCATCCCAACAATGGAAGTTTGGGACTCTACAAGGCTGGCAACCCTGAAGAAACTATCACCACCCCCAGTTGAGGCTTTAAGGTGGCATTGTCACGCTTTGCCCTAGTTAGTGTTAGCGTTTGACCTTGGGCTTGCAATAGTTCATTTATTATGATAAATTAAGCCTCAAATTGATAATTTAATATTTGATTATATCAGGATTGAGGCCTAAAATTATTAACCTTAATTTACCTGCATGAAACGGTTAATAAACATTAATTCACAGTTACTCAAATTCAGGATGATCGGCTTTATTTTGCTCCACTAGCCAATAAGATATGGGAAGAATGCCCAAGACAAATCAACATTCATCCCTATAATAGTCCTGAGGATATATTCAGTGTTTAACTCTTTTACTAACCTCATTGATCACCTCAAGCCACTTATTATGCCTTGTATCACCTATTCTGCCTTTCTATATGTTGGCTTACTAAATGTTTTATAATGAAAACCACATAGCTATGTTACTATTATCTTAGTTTAGCTCTCAAAAATGAAGCCTATTCTACTCTAACCCTGAACTTAAACTCTGCATTCAACTCTTACATTCTCAAATTTACTTCCATCCTTGCATATGGTATATACCTATCTCAGGCCTGTTGGTTTATACTCTTCCTTTGTTTTGTTTTATTCCTAATTCATTTCTGGTACTATTTATAGTATCATTTATTTCTTAATATACTTTAGCTAGATCTAATTTATCTTAGCCATTTTTTACCTAGTTTTTTAGAGATTGCCTGCACAATTTTCAGAGATTTGCCTCAATGAGCCAATTCCATCAAGCGATTACCTAGCTCCATCTAGAGATTTTGCATGATTAGTCAAACAGAGATTGCCTCAACGACGCATTTTCTGTTAAAAGATTTGCCCTATGAAGAAAAATATTCCTAGGAGATTCCGCTAGTGCTACTAAAGAATAATAAACTTATAGCCTTCAGAGGTTTTTCCATTCAAATTTAGTAAAAATACCAATACCATGATTGCGCAGGTAAAGAGGTTCTTATAATATTTCCAGTGTCTTGTACTGAAGGTTGCTTCAAAAATGCACCAGGGGCTTTTGCGCATCTTCTGGGATTATGCATGTTGTGGCTAGGTCTCAAGTTGTGATGTACCAAACAGAAGTGTTTGTTGGGATAGCTAGCCCAGCCTAGGGGCATTTTAGCACTGGGCAATAAACGCCAGGAGGCAGCGCATTGCTGTACCACATGGGGGCAACAGGCGTCATCAAGTAAACTTGGGCTATTAATGACATGGGTAAAAAGGCAGTTGAGCATAATTAATTCCTAAAATTTTGATTGTATCAGGTGTGTGTTGAAGCAAAAGGTAGCACAAAGTTTTTGTTTTTTTGTGTTTAAATTATGTTGGATGAATTAGATAGCAAACCCCTCAAGAAAAACATCAAGACTTAAAGATTACTTTCATTGATGGGTCCATTGATCCTTCCTAATTTACCAGCATAATCTGATATTAGATCACCTCAAAATTGCCTTAATTAATTATTATTCTTCCCTATTATTATAGTATTAAATGCTATGATATAATTATATTGTACCAAGTTATGAGGCCATTTGGGTAAAAATTGGTCTCATGGAATGAACTTAATTGCTGCTGAGTCAGTGCACCATTGTTGCACTAGGCGGAACTTTGGGTACTATTAAACAAAATTGATTTATTAATATATTTAAGCATAATAGTACAAATAGGGTGTTCCTGATGCTAAGAGAGGCCTGCTGACTTGCGATTTTGGGGTACTTCATGTTCTATATTCACTTATATGTCTCCCCATTTTTTGTTAGTCATTAAAATATGATGTAACTTATTCAGGATTATTTTAGGACAATATTGTGCTGTTTTAATATCATTACTGCACCCAAATATTCACAATTATGAGAGATAAACTTGGCTTCAATTGGGCTGATATGTTTCTCATTTAGTCAATTTATGAGCTGAATTGACATGAGGATTATTGATAGTTATTGAAATTACCAGATGATTGGCATATTATGAATGAATTCATCTAATAGTTGATTTTGAACATGAAATGCCTGAGAGGTATATAATAACAGCATTTGAACAGTTAATTAAATATCTTGATTTAACAATTGGTCAATAAAAACTACTATTTTTCATCTATTAATTATTGTTTTCCCTCTATTGTCCAGCTGTTGTTTCTGTTTGTTATCTAATGTCTGTATTAGACATTTAGTGTGTACTATAATGTCTGCTGTGAATTACTAAGCTATACACCTGTCAAAGTAGTAGTCTCAGATGGTAGGAGTATTTCCTAATCTTAGTTGAAAAAACAGAAAGTATCATATTTTCAATAGCCAGTATACTTAAGAACAGATTGACTAATGGAGCTACAAGGCTTCTTATCAAGAATTATTGTAATAACTACTTTTTAATTATAAGCAGGAGTTTATTATAAAGTGATTCTATATCCTCAATTTATTTTTAAATTATTTAGCTTGCACCATCAGCTAAAGCTTAACAACTTTTATGACTACAAGAGAAAAGATAGAACATACAATTGTAGCTCTAGTCCATTTCTAGCTTTTATAAAATGGCATCCTATTCTTAATAAATTCACCTTAATCTTTATCAAAGATGATAATATCATTAATAGAAAAACTACAAACTAACTATAAAAGAATATATAGATTTGTGTCATTTTGGTTACAGATTTTTTCTTTTATTTAAAGTATTTGACAACATTTCAGACATCCTTAATGGTCCATATTTTATTTCTTCTTGTTCTAGTGTGTTAAAGATTTTACCCAGATGTTTTCCTCACATAATTATTGAAATTAGGGTTTCAATTATATAAGCATGGTTGCCAATTAATCTAATAGTTTAATTGGGACCATCTAGTACTAAAAAAAATCTAATAGTTTAATAAATATAATAATAATTAATTAACTAATTTGTATCCCCCAACCAGCTGGGCTGATCTGTTTTGATGATCCAATAGATCGGGAAAGTATCAGGTACAATCCCTGATAGCAAATTGAGCTATTTTGAAACCTGTTTGAGGCCAAGGATGTGACCAATTAAGATTTCCCCAATAAAAATTTGGTCAGTTTTGACACTGACTACTGAGGCTGAGGATGTTGGCATTTATCTTTATATTTTTAGTTTAGACATATGAAGTGCTTGTTTTTGAGATGTTCAGGATCGTGGGTGACTGATGCCAAGAAAGATCCAATCATTCTCTAATTGGGATTAGCCAGCGACTTATGCCAAGGATAATCAGTTTACTGGCTATGGTGCAAATGGATCATGTGTTGAGCCTGAAATGGACATCAAGCTAACTGAAGTTCAGAATAAATGGTGACTGATGCTGAGGATAATTCAAGATGATTTATAAAAATTAAATACACTTAAAAGCACCTGATGTTGCAGATGAATTGACATTATAATTGGCATTGATGATGAATTAAGAATGGAATATTGCCAGAAAGAGTGCTGATAATTGGATCTGACATTTGAGTGCTGATGATTGAGCTGAAGGCGATATATGCCAATGATGTTGATATGTGGAAGCGGATTGCCATGAAACGCCTAAGCATAAATAGTTAAATCTCCATCTTAACAAAAAAATCTTTCGTTTGACTACCTTAATTAGTTTTCAGAGGACAGAGATTAACTTAGCTAGTAGAGGTAATACTAAAGATCCTTAAGGTTAGGTTATGAGTTAATGCACCTGGAGAGGTTAGCACTACCAGCTCCAATACCTCAACACTACAAGGAGACCACGCTCGGATTTTTTCTAGTTATTGGACACAGCAATGGACAAGCAGGCATCAATCATGAGAGTGGAGGAGAAAGGGATCAGGCTGCTCATGAATGGAGAATAGTACTACCAGTGCACACCCAAGAGAGGGGTTTTTACCAAGGTGAAGTTATGATCAGTTAGATTGCGTAATTGCTATGCAAACATGTAAGCAAAGTTGCCTATGAAGGTGAAACAAAAATTGCCAGCAGTCTCTATACTGTTTGGCCTGGTACATTAATGTAGTCTAAATGAAGCAAATTCTAAAATTTGTAACATAGGTGACCATGAGCCACTAAAGAGATGATTGATTTGTTATTCTTAAATCCTTAATCTAGGTGATTAACACTCAGTAAATGATCTCAAACAAACTTGTATCATCTTTAAAAAGACTAAAGTCATTGTTAGTCGGTGGCTCCTGTATATTTTGAGCTTTAGCAACATTCTTTTTAAGTTAGGAAGTTATAAGTGTATATTGTTAAAATATAAAATTAATACGCATTTGAGGCTGAGATTATAATAATTGGAGAAATAAAAGTTTGTCAAGATTTGCTTTATAAAGATAAAGCCTTGGAATGGTGTACCATATTTAGTTATAGTTCATAGCCAAAGTCCATTATTTTATCAAAGTATGGTTTAAGGTGAATCTTACTTTGTATATATTGGGTTATAATGTATTAGACTATGAAGCAATTCTACTGATTTACACTAAAATAACAAGCTGATAATCATAGCAATAATTTAAAGTTCACAAAATGATCTACTAATTGGATAAGAATGCTTTTTTAAAAAATTGGATTATCCTTAAGTTGGAAAATAGCTTTTCAGAACAGTGGGCTCCAAAATTATGCCGGGCCAACCAGTATGAAGACTGGTTGACCCTTTGCTGTTTCACCTTCATAGACATACTAACCCCCTATGGGTCTGCGTCCAACCAATAACACAGCAGACCAACGACTTAACCTTAGCCCAGGGCCTGTGGTGTGCCCCAGCGAGTCCTGCCCCCATACTGGGCGGCCAAGGCACTCCCAAGCTGCCCAACCATCCCAACCCTTTGCCAGCCCATCTGTGCATACCCTGGTGAGTCCTGCCCCCATCCTGGGTGGCCAAGGCACCCATGAGCTGCACCGCAGGGCCAACAGTCAGTTGGCACATCATTATTAGTGGCCAGTTGGTCAAGTTCTGTCAATTCCTCATAGGGCTGAGGTATGTGAGCTGGCAGTGTCAGCCATTCCAGGTGTGTCACCTCATGACAACTTAAGGGATCTTCAGTACCAAAACATCTTAACCTAGCTGATGAAATACTAACATTGAAATAAATAATAGTGAGAGATCTTTATTTGGATGGAAGAATGACTATTTAAACTATAGGCTACTCACTTATGAAAACCTCAGCTATCCAAGCTAGCACCTTAATAAATCATTGTTCATTCATGGTAGTAAACCCTCTCAACCCGCTTGTCTGCTTCACCAAATATTAGATTAGCCTAAACTATCCTTTGCACAAGTTGCCAGTCAGCCATATATAAATTGCTATAATAATAAATACTTTGAGCATCCTTGGCATAAGTAGCTGTTACTTTAGATTAGCAGAAAATTCATAATCAGATGATTAATAACAATAACTTCGGCTTTATGCCAGAAAATACTACAATCATTTTTATGCCAGTTGGCACAGGGATAAATTTATGCCGAGCTCAAGTATTATTTAGTAAATATAGCCAGAATTAGGTGAAAAAAACATTGGCTTTCTGCCAGAAATTCATACAATCACCCACCATTTCATAGTCAGCGCCAAACTATGAATCCGCCATATTTAAAGCTATTATATTTTTATAACAATAGGTAATATACTTTTCTCTCTCATTTCAAACACTTTTGCAACATATACAATTCAAGTCTAGGTAAAAGTTTGATAATCTCATCGAGGAGATTAGTTGGCGCCCAATGTCAGGGAGCAGTTGGGCGAGTAAAGTTAAGGGCACAGGTGTTGGCCCTACATCAACCAAATTTCATAAACGCCCCAGCGATTCTGGTGGAATAGATAAAATAAGTAATAAAAATCTGGCGGTTACCATTTCCCCAGAAATTTTAGCTTGGTAAGTGCGCTGCAACCAGTTCATCAATATGCCACACTACCAACCACTATTGTTGGTGGAACACAGGGTGCAGGTTTTCCTGAATATAAGCAAATGGCACTAGTGGGAGATGTTTTGTGGAGATGTACACACACATTTCCCAAATGCAGTTTACATCACACCCCACTCCATGACACGTGGTTGGCTGGATCTTGGCTTTAAAAATAAGGAAGCGGTGGACAAAGCTGCAAAAGTGTGTGTAGTAGTAGACCTCCCAGATGGTCAACAGGTGTTAAAATGAAGCGCACCCACTGGACTAAATCTAGTAAAATTTTCATGAGTTTCAACTTTCTACCCACAACGGTTAAGTGCACCGTGCTAGAGCACCACCTGAAGGCTAGGCTCAACATATATGGAGAAATACAATCCTTCAAGAAGCAGCACTTTACGCTAATGCTAAACCTGTGCATGGGCAATGTGATCACTGTTATCACACCATATGCATGGATAGCGGAGGATTTGACCCAAATCCCACACACCACTTTTGTCAAAATCAATGGGCAAAACACCCATCCATTCAGGGTCACTGTGGATAGCGCGTATCCCATCTGCACATTCTGTCGTGCTTTTGGCCAAAAGGCCCACACTTGCCCCTCCAAAGAGGGCATTACTCAACATGAAATTCTCTCAGAAACAATGTGCAGTGCAGAAGCCCCCTATGAACTGGCACTAGACACTGACGCAGCCTTCCCATGGGGAGCACAAGGCTGTTATATTCTAGTAAAACTAGTGTCCCCACAAGAGTGGAAGAAGGCCAAACAGGCTCACAAGGCGGCGGCCAAGGAGGTGGCCAAGACCACGTCTGCAATCCCACCAGCCCAGCTCCAGGAGAACATTGAGACTTTCACAGCAGAAGCAGCTCACAAATCCCTCAACCAATCAGATAAGGAAGCCCAAGATGATTGGGCCACCCAAGCTGATCACCTGATGGGTGAATCGGTTTCACCTGACTAATGCACACAAGCATTGATTGGAACCAAGTAGCTTAACAATAAACCTGCCAAAATTCCACCTCCAAGCGTTGGTGCACAGAAAATGCACACACCGCAAAAAAGTTGTCTCACAGCAGGGGAAAAAGTGAAGGCAAAAGCCAACGCAAACCTTACTGCTAAAGCTAACCACTCCAAAAAATACTCCATAGCATCAAATACCTGCGCTGATGCGCAGCAACGTGTGAAAAAGAGAATGCTGAAGGGCATGGGTGCCCTTCCCCTTGCACCTAAGGTGCGATGGAGGAGCCTTTACTTTAGGGACATTGAACATCACTGGACTCAAGGCCTCACCGTCCTGGGTTAGGAAACTGAATTTTCTACAAAATAAATTACCCGTGGACATCCTTGCCATTCAGGAAACCCACTGTGCGCGTGGTACTGAGGAATCATGGAAAACCATGCTCTTCCCTTCCCTCTCCTTTTGGTCTGAGAACTGTGGGGTGCTAGTTCAAGTGAACAGTAATTTTAAATTTATTTCATTAAATACATAACTAAACGACAGCATCCTTGTTATCACCTTTTTGTCAGATGATGAAGTACATGCTGTTGTTAACATTTATGCCCCAACCTGTGCACGAGAACATCAGGAATTATTCTCAACAGTCAATTCCCTTCCACTACCCCCTGACCCATTTGTATTTGGAGACATGAACTTCTGGATGAACGCATCCACAGACCGCTGTCCCTCATCACCTACACCCCCACAGGGGCACGTTGAACTTCTCATTATCAAAGCCACCCTAGGGTTATTTGATACTTTGCCGCGCCATGCTCCACTACTCAATAACATGTTGCGCCCCCACGTACACAATGGCCATTTTTGGTCCATGACCTGCATTGACCTTATTCTCATGCCATTAAAATTTGATACCCAAATTTCGTACTTCACCATGACAAAAATCAAATTCTCCAACCACAGAATGGTATCAATTTCCTTCCATTTATCCAACCCAGCAGCCCAGGCGCCAAAATGGTGCAAACTTCTCCAGCTGAAATTGCATCACCAAGAATTTCCTTGTGGGTGAAATCCATGACCTTGGCTCTGGAGTTTGTCACATAGTTATGTGCAGATCCAATTTCCACCTGGTCAACCTTCTAGGCAAGCACAATCCACCAGGCTCTCCACCTCTCCTCCCGCCACTCACGGGCTGCCTTGGCAGTCATTTTGTGCACACTGGCAGAGTTGGACCACCTGGAGTCTAACGTCCACACTTCAGGCTACAGCCCAGCTTGGGGTCACAAGTGGGTGGAAGTGTCTGCCCGCCTCAAGGCACTGTTGAGACAACACAATCATCGGGTTTGTGCTCAGTATAAAACTAAACATATCACAGCGGGTGATACGTGCTCCACTTACTTTTTTTCAAAAATTCTTCGCACTGCACCAGAGTTTGGCTTGCACACAGGTGCAAAAGCCAGACCACTCCATCATGGATACGCTGGCTGAAGTGGCGATCAAAATATAAAACTATTGCTTTGAACTGTATCAATCAGATCCAATTCTGGTGGCCAAAATGAAAACTTTTCTTGAAAGCGCACACATCCACACCATCTTGCAATTCCCGGAGTTGATGAATTTGATTACTTGGGCAACTCTGGTCCGCCATTTGTGGTGCATATATCAAAAAATGCCAGGCCCTGATGGCATCCCTTATGAGTTCTATAAGAAGTATTTCAAAGATTTTTCCTCCTTTCTGCTTGCCACTCTGAACCAATGCTTTCAGGAAATGCGCCTCCTGCCTGGAGGGCAAGAGGCCTTCATGATTACATTGTACAAAAAAGCGGATAAGCTGGACTTGGCAAACTGGCGCCCCATTTTTCTCACTAACACAGGCACAAAGATTTTTACTAAAATCATGGCTAACAGTCTAGGGGTTGCTGCCTCTGCTCTCATTTCCCATGAACAGTTTTTTTTATACCCAAAATGTCAATTCGGGACAATCTACACACTGTAGATGACGTCTGTCAATCCACAGCTTCTGGAGCACTTGTGTTTTTAGACCAGCAGGATGCCTATGATAGAGTCAACTGGGATTACCTCAGAGCCTGCCTCCACAAGTTCTTCCTCACCCTTCGCTTCATTAATTGGGTGATGTTGCTAACGGAGTCCACCACAATGGCTGTGCGTGGCCCTGGCTTCCTCACGGATGTAGTCCGCCCTCAAAGGGAAATGCGCCAATAGAGCCTCTTAGCCCACTCTTGTATAACTTCAGCCTTGACTCACATCTTTAATATGTGAATGCCCGCCTTTAAAGGGGTCCATGTGCAAGGCCAAGTCCCTGTCAAGATGTTGCATTTGCTGATGATTGTGTGGTTGGGGTGTCTAACAATCACGATGCACGCGCATTTGAAGATACTATCCAGGTTTACACCAGGGTAAGTAATGCAGCACTCAACGCCTCTAAAACCAAAATTGTTCTCCTTGGTTGGTATCAAGCCCGCTGGGTCCCAGCACCCCGTTTCCTACCTGCCTCATCAGCTAGCGCACGAGGTAGCTTGCCCTGTCCACCCCACACCGCCCAACTTGTGCTCCCCTTTGTGCCAAGCCCCACCGTTGGCCCTGTCCGCCATTTGGGGGTGTGGATGGGAGGCAGAATGGTACGCATCAACGGTGATGGAAAACCATATCCTAGACAAAGTTACAAATTTCATAGCTTCCCTCAGAGCCCATCAGACCTCCCCTACAGGCAGGGTAGTGCTAGCCAACTCTATTCTCCTTTCTAAATTTTTATTTAGAGCCCACGCCATCTCTTTTTCCACTTTTCTCTTCAAGTCATTATACGCCCTTCTATAAGGGTGGCTTTAATTAGGCTGCCCACCGCTGGTGCGCCTAGATGTCATGTTTAACCCTTGCTATTGTGGTGGTATGGGTCTGCTCAACTTTGAAACCCATGTTTCCAAAATCCTTGGCACCTGGGTCGCTGCCGTTACTAACCCTATAATCTCAGCCCAGCACTGGTCCTGCACGGCCTGCTCCAATTTCTCCCGTGCCCTGGGCCTCACTAATCCTTCCCACCCCACTCTCTGTTAAAGTACCTTGCCTCACACCCTTCTGTTGCGGGCCCACATGGGACGTCACTCACTTCAAAAGGATTCTCCTCTCCATGCGGAGCGCTTATTAGAGAATCTGCATCTGTGGACACACCACCCAGAGGGGGCGTCCCTCTCCTTGGTTCACCCAGGAGGTACTAGGATTTCCTATTCTGAATGGAGTGATACCCATGCGACCCCCTACCATGGCCAGGGTGCACTACCTGAACATGATGGACATCCACCACCCTCTTGATACCCAGAAAGCCATTTGGAAGTATGCCCACCACCCTCTTCTGCAGCTGCATATTTGTTCCCATGTGTGGCACTTCTTGAGATGGGTATACCATACTGCCAAACGCTCTAACGCTTTGCACTCAACCTGTGTCATGTGTTGTCAGTATGACGCTGGTGCACCATCTGGAAGAATGCCCTCCATCAAAAGTGATATGGCGTGAGGTGCAATGTCTGTTTCGCCAGGATCAGGCACAGCCCTTCAGCTTGTCTAAGGACATGTTTGCTTTATCCATGTTTTCCCCTCTTCCACCCTCTCTCCGTGCCTTGGTAGTCACAATCTCTATGTGGACTATACACACGATTGCCTTAGATGCTATTTCAGGCTCCACCCCCACCCTCCAGGAAGCTGTACGCCAGTTCCAGTCGCACTTAGTGGACCACTTTCAAGCGTGGATGTTTTGGTACCTCCCACCACATCGCCACCAGTTGGTCTCATCCTGGTTCCCAGTTTGGTTCATAGTTTCAGACCCTTTCCTACATACATGCTCAATAGTGGCGCAAGCCCCTGCACATGTAACCCCTTTCCTTCTCTTGGCGTTACCGCTGGCAGCAGGAGATAGCGTCTGCTTCTCTGGGGTTCCCTCCTCTCGCTGAAGTTTTGGTTTTAGTGTCTTACCGGAAGTGTCCATCCCCTGGTCGGCCTTCCCCAAATAAATTTTTCTTTTTAACATTAGATAATATCAAACTAGGTGATTAGACGGCAATCACACCTAAACTAACTTACACCCCAAATTCTAATATTATTGGGAGTAATCCATCTGGTTAATTTCTGACACTTTATATCATAATCTGTCTTTTCTCAATCTATAAACCATAATATCATCTAGTTTTCATCTCTGATTCTTCTCTAGTAATATAAATAGTTATATTTTTTTACAAATTAAAATACTTTTTCTGCAGTTAAAAGTGTTTATCCCAATAAAGCTTGATTATAAAGCTCTCTGAAAACTTAATGCTGGGGAAGTCCTTCTTTGATCAATCTAATAGCAGGAACCTCTGAACCACTGCTAAGTGGTTAAGTTCTGATAATAGGGAAATTATTAGGACCTTTGAACATTAACTAAATGTAATGTTTGACATAAGAAGCCTAAGTTGGCTCTAATTTTACAGTGGTGGGTTCTGATCAGCCATCAGAGGAACCAAGAAAATGCTTTAATTGTGGCCCTAAAGCCCTCTAGTTGATGAGGGAAGTGCCATCTTCACGGCTGAGCTACAATGGACTTACTGGGCACCATGATGCTAAAATGCTTGAAGATGGGAAGGAACAAATCACGGTGGGAGGGAAAATGTTTTTTTACTTAACTGAAGTAAGCCAACCGGGGGGCGGACATTACCAAACTAAAAACTAAAACTAACTAACTAAATAGATTCAAACAAAACGCCCAAATGAGCGGATTGAATGAAACACGCTGAACAAAACAACCAATGAGGTGGGCAGCGGATACCACTTATCCCTCCATGGAAGAAGGGGAGGGGGGATCGGGGGGCTCATCTTCAGCAGCAGCTTCCTCATCCCAGAGTAGGTATGTGTTAAGGCGAATAGCAAGGGCGTTGGGCATCGGCGGCATGTGGTTCAATATCACTAATGATTGATATTTTTAAGAAATTGCCAACTATGAAAATGTCAGTGATATATTTGGCTAAAGCTTTTTTGGCTTTAATGCAGGCGTCTGGTAGTTTAACAAACGTGGAATTATTGGTTCAGGTAATCTTAGCTTTAGGATTTAATGCTACAGTCACCACATTCTGGATAGCGTCATTGACATTTTTTACAATTGACTCACATTAATCTTACTTTTTGGGGTGAGATTTATGGGGATAACAGGAGGTGTAACATCTCCTGTGAGCATCACTGCTGATTTGGCCGCAGCTTTTTAGAGGGGATGACAATCTGGTGTGGCTGCTTCTACTGCAAGCTGGTGGTTACTGTAGAATGATTCGTCATTTGGCTGTGGGGCATATAAATGAGGGGGTAGTTTGGCTTCCCATTCTGCATTACAGAACTGATCAATTTTCAGAGATGGTTCTTCAATGAGATTACCTGATTCATCAATTTTATCTATTAACTCCCATGGGTTTCTAGTTGAATTGAATTGGTGAATCGACATATGGTTGAGGTTTAGTTTCTTTAGTGGAAGAAGTATGGGATTGAACTGGGGTCCAAGCTGGTTCTTAATTGGAGGGAGCATTTGTGGCACTAGGGTGAAGAGGATTCTTATTTGTGGCTTCAGGTGAATCTGCAGCATCAGGTTTTTGGGGAGGTGGAGGTAGGATCATACCCCATACTGAAGCTGGCGTGGGGTGGGCGGCGGATTGAAGGCTGGCTGACAAAAATCAGCGCTGTTGGAAGCAGCTAGGGATGGGCACTTGCATTACGAGTGGTCCAACTTAAAACAAGATGGACAGATTGTCCATCTGCCCTCAACTTGGGCCCAGAATGGATGGTTGGGGGTAGAGGGGATAATGGCATTAGGAGGAATTGATGGGGCAATTTTGTTTGATTCAGGGCTGATTATGGCATACACCTGAGGCCCAGCGAGGCGTGTGGCCCCATTTGAGACCACAAATTGCAAGTTGGGGTTAGAGCCATAGGCTGTCAAACCTTCCATCAGCTCCTGGTAGAGCACCTCAGGGGGAAGGTGGGTGGGCAAACCAGAGAGGAACCACCAAAATGTTGTCCACTGAGAGCTGGGTCTGAATTGTGGGAAGAGGGGTACCTTGGATTACAAGGGCACAGTTGCCGCAGTGGCAGCGTCAGCTTCACAGGGAAGCTAAGGTTGAAATACCCCTTATAGGGGTGGTAATCAATTAAACTGGCAGGAATCAACACCACCTGTGCCATTTTAATAATGGCTTGGTCATAGTATGGGAAGAGTTTCCCATAGTTGACCCTTAAGCCATAGTTCATGTTGCTCCAGGGGAGCACTATGAGGCAGCGTGGTACTGCTTGGGTCTGATGAGGTGGGTGTCAAGATCCTTGGGAAGAATGAATCGTCCCATATATTTGGTATGACTGGGTGAGCCAGTCTGAGTGTATTTTCCTGCCAGATGGAAAATGGTGGGGAGTTTTGCCGCTGCCCCACACTGGAGCATCTGGTGGAGAATCTGAGGACATCAGAGCGAAACTATGGTGGGTGATCGAAATTTACTTTCTTGTTTTTCTGTATAATTTGCTCAGAAAGTTACGCTGAGTGGAAAGAGGGGATGGGAAATGTTTTTTTAGTACTAGTGGTGCCCAACCCAACAGGGGGAGCCGCCACGCATTTTTTATTCACAAATGGGACAAACAAAGGAATTATTATAAATAAAAAAATCCTAATATGCACCTCAGCTAACAGCCTATGAAGCCATATCAGAAGGGGAGGAAGATTTGGGAAACTTTTGTCTGGCGACCGCTTTAGCTGGTGGACCATGGCGGACAGCATTGAGGTAGGAGCATCAGCGACATATGGCTTAAGGAGGTATAGTTGTGGGTTTTCTTTGTTAATGAGGCCAGCGGTGTCCATCGCCTCAAAAGCATTGAGCAAGTTGATGCTCAGAAAAAGTTATGAGAGCAGCACACAAGTAATTGACTTGATGCGCCAGCAGGTTTCAAGATAATTAGGGTCAAAAAAAAGTTTTTTGCTGCATCAATGCAGGTGTGGCTCACACCAAAAGACAGCTTCTCAATCTTATAGTCGCCTCTTCATCAAAATCATGAGGGAAATTGGGGATAGGATTTAGGATCTTTCATTTGTTGTAACCATTTCTAAAGATGCGTGATCTGTGATGATAGTAAAATGTTTGCATAATGATAGAGACAAAAATGCTTAATGGCTGATAGGACCTCAAGGCACTTCCTATCAGTACCGTTATAGTTGCATTCTTCTTTGGAAAGGGTTTTACTATAAAAACGATATGATAATCTAGCCGCTTGGAGTCGTGCTAAGCCAGAATATCCCCAATAGCTACATCATTGGCATTGGTAAATAAGAGAAAAGGCTTTGAAAAATCAGTATGAGCTAAAATTGGAACGCTGATAAAAGCTTGACGTAAAAGATCAAATGTTTGCTGTTGTTGCTCTTCACATAAGAAGGAAACCTCCTTATGCAATAAATAAGCTAAAGATTCTGCAATCTCAGCAAATTGGGGTATGAAATGTCTGTAATAACTAACCATCCATAGAAACTTTGAATACCATGTAAGTCTTAGGACAGGCATGTCAGTAATAGCTTGAATCTTATTTGACAAAAGTAATATCCCTTTTACTATACTTAATGGCTAAATCATTCCATCTTTGTTTTGAGAAAAGCACACTTATATGGCTTTACCTTAAGAGAAGCTCGGTGTATTCAGCTTATACTTCCTTCAAATGGTCTAAATGCTCGTTGAAAGTACAAGAAGAAACAGTAACATACTCTATATAAAATGAGAACGCAGGATAGTTTTCAAAACCAAAGAAGTTATTCATGGCTCTTTATAAAGTAGCAGGGGCATTACAAAGCCCCTGCGGCATATGATTAGGTTCAAATAACCCCTCGATAGAAATTAAAGCGCATTTTTGACAATCTTCAGGATCTAGTTCAATTTGCCATTAGCCACTAGCAAGATCCATGGCTGAAAAGAACTGTAATCCAGGCATTAGTATTAATGAGTCATCAATATGAGGTAATGGATATGAATCATTTTGCATAGCAGCATTAAGACAACTATATTCCATAAACACTCTCTAACTTAATCCCTTTTATGGATATAAAGTAGAGGGGAAGCCCACAAACTTTGGGAAGGCTTATAGTCCAGCTTCAGAGTTGTTTTAATTCCACAGATACCTGAGCTTCCTCAACTTTAGATTTTTAATAAGACCGAGCTCAAATAGGGGGATTATTGCCTTTTTTTACTTGAAGCTGAACTTTTCATTAACCCAAAATCTCTAGAACATTTTGCATTTATATGTCCGCATATTTTTCAACCAGAGCCTCTGCTGCTTGTTTTTGAACAGGAGTGTATGGATCTCCATACTCAACTTTTACTCTAGCAATGATATGTGGGTCATCAAACCCAAAATCACGTAAATCCCTACATCCAGTGATAGATAATATTTCATTTACAAGAGTAGGTCGCACATAAGTGTTAGAGTTGCTTCAATTTGATTATATAGGTTGAGAGGTGGGATTATCTAATAAAACTAGAATGTTCTATTATATTCAGGATCAAGGATACTGGGACAAGTTAAGGCCTCCAGATGGGAGAAGTTAATATAACCTGAGATCTCTAATATATGATCAGCCAGCACTAATACCTACACATCAGTATCAATTATAGTTTGAGCTTTAGGAGGAATAGTAATCGATTTAATATAGTATGTCATGATTCTGATAAAATGGACGATAATCCTGGAACATCTAGGGAAAATTGGAAAGAATTTGCCAAACATGATATCAGATACAATTATTCAAGTGCCTCAAGATGAGGTGATATTGGGATATAATGACTTATTATTGGATGCCTTTAAATAAGGAAATAAGGTAATAAGGCTATGTTGACATTTGATGAATACAAATTAGATTGCCTCAAATTAGGGCGATAGGGAGCTAAAGAATAACACGCCAAAACCAAGGAGAATTGGTGGAATAGAATAGTCCAAGCTATGAGAGCAATTTCATCCAAAGCCGCTGTATATAATCAAGATGGGCGATTGAGAAAGTAGGTTGTTAATAGTACAGAGAGAATGGAACAGCAAAAGGTCGCTGTATTTAGAAAAAGTAAATAAAGAGTCATTGGGGCAATTGCTCCTATTTTTTAGTATATTTTCAAGAGTGTCCAAAGGATTGACGATCCCCACATTGTCTGTCTGTTGTACAGCGGGTTCAACCAATGCAAACAATACATCAGATCCTTTCAATACCATCAGAAATTATAACAGAGTATAAAGGCATTCCTTCTTGAAAAATTTGAAGAAGAATGAATAGTTAAATCTCAATATTTTGTATTCAAGTGAGATGGAGTTAAGATATTCCAATAGACAAACATGTCATTAAAATTTGCCCTTGCCATCTGGGACATCTTTTAAAATTAAAGGTACTCAATATCCAATTAAAATAGGATAATTGTTTCTTAAGATATGTTATTGCATCAAAATCAATATGGAGTTTGGTTCCCAAAAGCAAGTTATAAAAGTTATTGTCCAACACTACTTAAGGGGCCAAAATATCTAATTTACCAAAGCGCATTAGAAGGGAAAAATAAGTTCCTATGGATTTAGTATACTAAGGACAAGCAGTTCCATATTCTTGAGTGGTTCAGATCTGGTGCAATTTTTTTTATTTTTTATAAGCCAGGACGAGATCACATTTATTTTGAGACCCCATATTGATAATGACTAAAAATTTCACTTTGTGTACTACAACTTCCACTCAAGTAACATCAGTACCAAATTGTGGAATTGAAAATACAGAAGGACTAAATGGTCAAATTGAATTAGAGGATGAAACCTAAGCGTAAGAAGAAATAGTATCTTTGTTGGCTAATTTATTAGGGATATTAAGTTCACCTTGAGAGGATATCACATAACAATCCTCAGAAGTATTAGAAATTTGATATTGAGGAACAAGAGGTAGGTTAGCACAGGGAGCCTCTTGCCCTATGCTGACTCCTCTTTTTGACTTGTTGGCTTCTTTCTTCCAACATTGTTGTTCCATATGACCAACTAGTCCGCAATAGCTGCAAGGATCCTTCTTAGGTTTAGGTTTGGGTCTAGGAGGCACTGCATGAACATAGGAGTGAAGGTTATTCTCTACGGATGGTTGCACCACACCTTTAGAAATTTTCCATCAACGCCTCTTTTATATCAAGAATAGACCGGAAATTCTTTTTGTGATTTAAGATGTAGTAGCAACTGAGTACGAATAGCAATTGCACTACAGCCAAAATACCATCATCTAGAGTAATACAATCACAAGTAGTGAGAGTCTGGGCATCATAATAAAATCACTTAGCAAATTCTTGAATTTCTTCTCCTCACTTAACTTGGATACTCATGAAGGCTTGCTTTTGATTAGACAGAATTTTAACTTCCAAATCCATTAATAATGACAGTTGTCACTTGAACCCACGTATGTAAAACCTTAAGATGTGAGACCATGATTTCTTGAGCAATTTGAAATAAAAAAAAAATAACAAGCCAAATTTTTTGTTGATCAGAGGCTCCTTCCATTGCTCGCTCATAAACAAACAGAAAATAGTGAATACTACCTTCACCTGGCTCATACTTATCTTTAAAAGTAGGTTTGAAAGAGTTGGGTTCACTTCTTAGTACATGAACGCTTAATACCAGTACCAATCATCTTTGGAGGGTTCAGAATCAGGGATATGGACCTGGGTAGGAATTTGGTTATCTTGTTGACATAATTTCAAGATCATCCTGAAAATTTTGTACTCATTGAGTAATATGTTCACTTGAAGAAGACTTATTTAAGGTAGAAATTGCTGAAATAATTTCCTCTTTCTTAATTTAGTGTACTTTGTATATAGTGGTTAAGCAATCAATGGAGGCAGTTAACATTGTAAACTGAGTTTCTTGAGTGGATGGATTAGTGTCGCATAGATGACGAGCATTGACAACACCATCAAATAAATTGGTTAGAAAATAATACATGTTAATCATCTGGCCTTCCAAAGATAAGAAACATCCCTAAGCTATGGCTTGTATTTAACTTTTCTAAAAGCTTGAACTTTTGATACCAATTGATTCAGAGATTCAGAGCCAGAAAACAAAAGTGTAGAGCAAGTGGGACCTGGGGGCCCCAGAGCCCTCGAGAACCTTCATGGCCTACAGGCTCAGGTGGACCCCATTGACCAGCATGTCTCTGAGTATCACGTTCACCAATAGATCTGGTGTCACACAGGGAGAACTAAGAGGTCCTGGTGGTCCAGGAGAACCTATAAGACCAGGTCTACCTTCCCGAATATTATCCGCAACTTTGAGGAGTTGTTGAAGTAGTCCATCTAATTAAGCATAGTGATCCTCATATTGGCTCTTTAATTGTACTAGTCAAATAGTAAACTCATCTTTAAGGGTAGATAAACATTGTTGAATAGGTTTAGCAACTTCACTAAACGGTTGAGATACTCCTCGGCATTAGTAACTCACAACTCCATTGTCAATTCTCACAAGTTGAGTTTGCAGTTCATTAATTTCTTTTTTATTATCAACTATGTCTTCCCAATTATCATGACCAAATTTTGAAACGGTCTCATAGAAAGAGGATAGCTGAGAATGAAACTGTTGAGCCATAGTCAACTGACATTGAATCTCAAGGTGATGTAACCCTAAAATCTGAAGTAAATGATGAATGGTGGGATACACTTAATGCCTTTGATACTGCTCCATTTCGGCCAACTTGACTTCAGTATGTTGTAAAACAGCTCTGTTACACAATTACATCATGTTAGATGAAACCTTAGAAGCTCATTCTCGTTCAGGATGTGCACCTGGATGAATAGCCCCCTTATTAATCTTTTAACTGTTTCTTCCATATCAGAAGGTTGAAATTGATAATTAGTATGGCCAGGGCCCTCAATAGCCAAATCATATAGAAGCATGAATAGAAAGATCACTGATATTGGCAGAAGGCCTCTCCTGAAAGTTGGTACATTACCATTTCATGATACACATCAATTCCTTTAATGAGGGACTATCTTTTCTAGAAGTATTCATTGACGAGAAAATATGTTTTCACCAGGTAGCCTCAAATGCAGACCTGGCGGTGAGCACCAGTATTTTAATTTTGTAAAAAATTAGAATATGATGTGCTATTAAGGCAATACAAACATCAGTTTTGTGGCTCTAGCAAATATTAAACTAAAGCAACGAACTTATTAGTTTGGCTGCAACAATAAATTCCAATCAGAATAAGGATCTTTGTAAAAAATACTTCTAGGGTTGAGTTAGGTGTTGTCCTTTTTAGTTAAATTTTAGAGATACTTATAGGGGAGGCTCTAGTAGGTCTTTGTAAAGATCTTTGTGCTTCAAACGTGCTAAAAACTACTCTTTTAAAGAATTGATATTGCTGATTATTAAAATAATAGGAATGCCACCTGCAACACTGCCGCTTTGTTATCCCAGCTTTCTTCCATCCGCCTACATGCGGAACAATGCTTATCCAAGTACCTAGGTGCAATTTTTGCTGCAGCTAATAACCATGACCAACCAATCATCAGTGATCTCAACCCACATGTCGCTGATCACCCAAACCATTGCTCTCCGCCATATCCCGCACCCTTTCATATGAGGAGGACCATGATACTTAGGATGAGCCTCCCAATCCCCCTTTCCCTTCTGCCATGATGGGATGTGTGGCTCGCTGCTTTTCCTCCTGGTCAGTTAATTTATCATTCTTTGTGTATTTGCCACTCGTTTAGGGCGTTTATTCATGTTTTCAGTTCGCTTATTTAGTGTTTCTGTTTTATTTATGTCCTTCCCTGGTCTGCTTACCTCAAATAAATCTATTATTAATATATTTATGATTGTCAGCTTAGATAAGATTCATATTAGATGGGATCAACCTACTTGTTGAGGACTTAGACCCTTTGGAATGCTTAGCCTCTTTAAAATGTTTAGCTCCTTCAATCAGATGAGGCCAATAGCTCCAAAGGGTCAATCATTGATCTAGATTAGAATTGGATATCTCTGACGATTTTTTAATAATCTTAATAGACCAAGATGTTGATCCTCAATCTTGATTAGAATCATTCATATCAGGTGAATTTCAAACAGGGGTATTAAGGTTGGCAGAGCTGTTCTTGTGTTCAGAAGTTCTTGGGTTGGCATCTTTTCTGGCTTCAGGCTTTTGATTTTGCACTTGGGTGGAGAGGGTCAGTTCACAAGTTGGCGCGAGAAATGAGGCTAAGGGAAGTGATGGGGCACACCATTATTGGCTGCTCCTCAATTTGACTTTTCTCATAATTTTTTAGATTGAGGCGCTCACCATCTTTGGAGGTCTGCTTATTGATCAACAACAAATTTCCAACAGCATCAGAAAGTTTCTTTGGTGAAATTGAGGAAGTGAGGGTAATATCATGTTCAGAATTTTCAGTATACCTTAACAAAATTTATATTATTGTTTCTTGAATGTTAAAAAAAGCATCAAAAATTGTTTGGAAATTTTGGAATCTAAGGAAGATGGGATATTGGTATTGAGGGACTTACCTGAAGTACATTTGACGTCTTGATATATTTGAGAGATTTTTCTACACAGGAGCTCAATCTCTTCAACATACCCAATCACTGGGAAGTGGGGAGATTTGAGAGGGAACAGATATAGGATGTTTCATAAAAATAAAAATTGTTTTTTATTTGAAAATAGGTAGCGGGTACCACATGGCTTCTTGCCTTTTGTGAAAAGCCTTACTGTTAAGTCCTCTCTACCTGTATTGAACACAGTTAGTTTAAAAGGACCAACTTGAATTTTTTTACTGAGCCGCCATTTAAAAAGGCTGTCATCCTGACAGAGTCTTAGTACTGAAAAACTAAGATAAAAATTATAATCGCCGAGATAATGACTATTGGAACAATAATACAGAAAGGCTTTGATTATATGGCTTCTGTAACTATAGCAATCAAACTTTGATGCTAGTTTATATAAAGTAAAAATTATTAATTAGTATTTGTTATGCTTTCACATTATAGAGCCTATTAGGATAAACCTAATCTCACAAATTACTGTCATACAATAACATAAAAGTGGCAACATAAAAAAAGTATTATGATTCTTTAAAATATTGAGTATGATAAAGCACAGCCTGATAATTGTCTCTTGATACACCCAGAAGGAGAAAGAAAGAAGGATAGATAATCAGCAAAGTAAATAGTTTTTATTACTAGTGGTGCCTGACCTGAGGGGGTCCTCCATGCACCTTTATTTGTATGTGCCAAAATAAAAAGATTATAATGATAATAAAATTTTTGGAATGATGCCTCAGTGTTAGCCTAAGCATTTATATTAGGAGGGGACGTGGGTTAGGGTGATTCTTATCCAGCGAGTACATTAGGTGGCAGGAAAAGGCAGACAGAATGAGGGTTGGAGCAGCAGCGTGCTGGGGAAGAAGGAGATAGAGGTGTGGGTTCTCCTCATCAATGATGCCAGTGATGTGCATCGCATTGTCATATTGAGCCAGCTGTGCTCAACAGAAGACAAAAGTCCAGGTATGCATGTAGAGGAATTGGTTTGTTGGCAGGTTTGAGGATATTTGGGGAAACGCAAGAAGATATTGCTGCATTGGTGCATGCATTACTTGCATCAAAGGCTAGCACTTCAATTTAATACATAACTTTTTCTGTGAAATCTTCAGGGAAGTTAGGGCAGGGAATGCCCTTGTAAAGTGGCTCCATCACCATATTATGGTATGGTGAAGGAGGGAGTTGCTGAGGTTAGTAGCTGCTTTACAGCCTTTTTATGCAGATTGTTGTAGAATTGGATAGCCAACTGAGGGTGGAAGTGGTGGATGGGTTCAAACTAGGTGGGCATGTGAAAATTTTATTTAGGGCAAAAATAGGTCTGGCCCATAGGTCAGTTCTTTATTGTCAATCCATTTGAGGATCTCAAACAAATTTATTATGGTTGTGCTAGCCAGCAAGGTGCGTGTTTTTGTGAAAGGGCTGATAGGCCATGCACAGTAGACCATGGCAATTTCACTAGCGCCTGAGCTGCAATCTGCTAAGGTATGGTTCTGGCAGTTGAGCTCAAGCTAGCGGAGTGGTGAGGGCAGCGCCCACAGCAGATCAAAGTGGGGGAGGGAGGATCAATCCTTGTTAAAAAATTTTGATGTGGTAGTAATGTAGCTGACATTAGAAGTGGAGCAGTGGAAGCAGCCTTACAGAAAATACTGGACACTTGCACTTTAAATGGTTATGTTTAAAGCACAACGGGCATATAGTGCAGAGATTTTTGATGCATGTCATAAGGAATGATAAGTGGTGGATATGATCATGGCGTGGTGGTATTGCAAGGTGAGTGTCGATGTGTATGGGCAGATTGTTGCAAATGTGTGGGTCCCAGCAAGATGATCAGTGCCTTTGGGCATCATGAGCTGCAACATGGTGTTAGCGCTGTAGGCAGCAAATCCCTCGATAAGTTCATGGTGGATGCTTTTTGAGGATAGGTGGGAGTTCAAGACGGAAAACTGGACCACCAGCATGGCCTCATCTGGCAAGTGGCTTTGAAAGGTTGAGGTTAATGTCTTTTTGTAAGTTAGGGGAAGATGGGCTGTTACCAAAGCATAAGCTTCATAAGAGAAGCGCAGTTCAAAGTAAGCCTTAAAGAGGTAGAAATCTATTAAACTGGAATGTTTATAAACTGTCATGGCCATCTTAACGATGGCCATGCTTATATGTGAAAAGATTCCCATACTTGACCTGAAGGCTAAAACGCTGGTTTCTCTGAGGGACACTGCTGGATAATTTCCTGTTTGCTTAAGGGAGAAGAACGTTTTGGGTGCATATAGTCCAAACGAAGGGGAGTCCACCCCATACCAGCTCTAATTTGGTTCTTGTTGAACAATTACCTGTCCAAGTTTATAAATAATGTTTTGACTTTTAATATAGACAAAATGCGCCATAAGACCCTGGTTGGTTCCAAGTGGAACCCCTCAAATTGAGTTAGCAGTTTTACTAATATGTCTTGGGCAAATAGTAAGAGTTCAGGTGAGCAAATTGCACCAAATATGTGCCAAAATCAGGGGAGTCCTTTGAGGTTCCTCCCAAAGTCACTTCTATTATAATTCAAACACCTACACTGTAAACACCCTCTTTTATAGCCTTGAAGTGGGTCTCACAAGGTGCAACTATTTTCTCTCAAGGTGACTGGCTCAAATATATAAAAAATTTGCCTTCTGGACATATCATACCTACTCTCAACCCTCAAACAGCCATTCCATTAAAGCGAGCTGAGATTTGAGAGCACTAATAGGTCAAACACCCATATTTTCTATTTAGGCTCAAAGTAATAATGAAATTGATGCCAATTGCACTTGAAGCCCCAAGCCAATTTAAATACTAGGCAGTGAAATTTTTAGACAGTTCTCTTCTCTTACCACCACATCACCAACTTAAAAAACATATATAAATCAATTTAACATTGTTGCTTTAAGTTTCCATTTTTAGGGGAGGATACCCAGCGGTAGAATAGGGACCTCTACCACTGCCTCCCCAAGTTTGATTCCGGTAGAGGAACTTTAGGTAGGGGATGACTATGACTATGTTGGCATTGCGCACCAATGCCCCAAACTGAGATAGCAGATAGCAAAGGCAGTCCATGGAGTTCTGGCCTATCATACGCCATGCATGGAGGTTTTTCCAAATTTTATCCTCCTTTCCCATTCATTCAATTTCCCTTCAATCGGTCCAGTATCATCCCCAGGTCAGCCCACCTCAAATAAAATATAAGTTTAAATTTTTTTATTTTTAAGTTGTCAAAAAAAACCCTAAACTTATTTTTATCAGCAGTAGAGATAGTATTTTAACCTGCAATAAATTGTTGGAATTTGGAGGGGTGGAAGGCGAGTTGGTAGGGTGTATGGCTAACAACCTGAAGGTTGCAGGTTTGATTCCCACCCTTCACACATTGATTGGGGTGCCAGCCAGAGGAAGCTATTGGCGGTTAGTAGGTCTAATAACACGAAAACCTTACCCATGATATAACCAGAAAAATTTGAGTCCCAATCAGGAGGTGGAAAACTTTCTTTGACAGAGTTGACCCTGTTCAGGTTTCATGTTGTCTTTCTTTTGGTAATGCCTGTCCCCTGGTCAGCTTGCCTCAGTTAAATAAATTGTTGGAATTTTGTGCCAAACGCACCAGCGAGCAGTAACAACCCCAAAATCTAACAACCACTGGGGGCTTTTAAACACCATCTGGGAGCATGCGAGGTGGTGGGCTAGGTCCCACAATGAAATATAGTGACTGAAAGTTTTGGGGGGCTAGATGGGCCAGCCCAGGCGCGTTTAAGCGATAGTCACTAAAAGCTAGGACGTGATGCTCTGCTTCCCCACATAGGGGCAGCAGGCGTCAGATGTGCTGACATTGGCTTATAGCAGTGTGGGCAAAAAGGCTGTTAAGCATAAATCTTTTTAGTTTAAATTTCATATTTGACCACATATGATGGAAGTGAAAGTGAGATTAAGTAATAAGATTTTTTTCTAACTTCTTAATTTCAGTAGTTATAAGAGATGTATTTAAATTCATAGTCAGAGTTTGACAATAATTTTTTGAAACAGCCATAAAATTTAAAAGGTATTTCAATGTTGAAGTTGTATTGTTGTGGTATTTTTTGTATATAATTTAAATAAACATTGGAATAAAGCAATTAATTACAAACTTTGCTTTAACTACTTTTACTTACAGTTACATTATAGTTCATTATATAATAATGCTCTCTCCTCTAGTTTATCTTTCCCATAGCAATAAAATTTGTTACAAAGATTCAATTTAATTAGTAAATCTTAATAACATAAGAGAGATGGGGGACATTAATAAAGCAAATTTTACTTGGCGAAAGTCATATCAGGAAATGCGCAGAACATAGCACCATAGGGCAAGAAACGCCCTGAGGGGGACTGGGAATAAGTTCCGCTAAGAAACCACAAACCCAGACACCATCCAGATTTGTGGAATTCACAACAAAGCAAAATGCTTACCTTGAGATCCAATACTCTCAACCCCTCTCACTGGTAGAGCACGGGCTCTGACTCTACCTAGGGGTCAATTCTTACCTTATGGAAGAAAGTGGGCGAGGCACAGGCCTGCCTATTCCCCCACGTGATGTACATAACCACCCATACAATCCACTGCGCCTGAATTGATATGGAATTTTAAACTGAAGAAGATTTAGACGCCACTTCAAGAGTCTGCATCAAAATTGCCTTTCCAAAGGAAAATGAATTGTGTGCACCACGCGCACCAAATAGAACAGAGAAAAAACTTTGTTCATCTCTTTTGACTCGCTACCAACCAACTTCCCCCGCAAAGTAATTGAGGAGGAGCTCCAAGCTGGACTTGCCAGCTACAGCGAGATTAAACAATTTGTACTGCAGAGGTTCCACCTGATGCTGAACCTGTGCACAGGTAAGGCAATAGCCGTGAACAACCCACTCTCTGAGGTGGCTGAGGACCTCATAAAGAACCTGCACACAGCGGTGTTCACCTCCTATATGAGTGTCTCAAAGGTGTTCCATGTCACACTGGAAAGCGCACAGCCTCTCTGCAATAACTGCTACGCCTTGAAGCGCAAGGTGCATGCATGCCCCATTAAGAAGGGCCTAATGGCACCCAACTTCTGCAATGACACCATGGATAAAGACAGCGAAAACTTCACCAAACATTGACACCAACTACTCCTTCTTCTGGGGAGAGGATGGGCGGCACATTCTCATAACCCGGCATTACCCAAAGTGCATAAAATGGCACAGAAGGCTCAAAAATGGGCTGTGGACATAGCAGCATCACTCGCAGCCTCCTTCATCACCCCCAGACAAATCCAAGAAGACTTGAAGGAATAGACTGAGCTAACCAATCAGAACAGATAACCCATGATCAAATTTTTTTTGACAATTTAGCTGAAACACTATATGACACCAATCAAAATGAATTTAGCTGTACAATTCAGCTCCACCATTGGCGAACAAGCAGGACACACACAATTGCAAACCCTTCAACCACGGCGACCAACCAGTACAACGCATTGGGATACCATGAGACATGAGTAGAAGTGACTAACTTAAACCCAATCAATGGTAAGACCTGCGCGAAATTGGCAAGGGATAAGGGATCGAACAACCACACAGGTGGGACAGGTCCAATCACCCAGAGTTAATACCAAAAATGGTGCAAAGGTATAGGGCTGAACGGCCCTCCCAACCACTCCTAAGGCGCTGCAGGCACCTCAGTGTCCATAAAGATGTTAAACATCATGGGAGCCAGGGCCCGATTGTCCCAATCCAAAAGTTGGAATTCCTGCGGAAACCCCCTATAGATATCTTGGCCATCTAAGAACAGCTGATTACAGGGGGATAGGGATCCTGGTCAGCCAGGGTCTCACCACCCTAATTGGTATGGACGTCTCACTGTGGGGTGGTCGTCCATAATCATAAAAAAATTAAAAATATTAACTCAATCTCCTAACTATACAGATGCATCCTGGTACCAACAAAAATTATGCCAGGATGTCACAATTTTAAAGCATGCATCTGTGCACCATGCACCACAGCTGAGAGGAAGAAATTTCCTTGAGACCATCCCAACACTAAGCCTCCACTCATACACTATTCTACTGGGCGACTTCAACTGCTGGGCTGACCCCAACACGGGCTGATGGCCTAAACCCAGGGGATACCCCCAGGGCAAATTGAATCCATGCAATGAAGGCGTAACTATGCTTATATGATACTTTCCCCCAGGTCACCACTACTCCACACATGACTTTCTCAACGTACGTGAGAGAAAGCTCATCTTAATGAGCTGCATTGGCTTCATCCTCACCTAAAAAAACCACCACTCAAACATCTCCAACTTCTCGACAAAAAAGATCAACTTCTCTGACCACCAACTCATTTTGATGCAGCTTTTGCCAACCCACACTCCCGCACAGGCGTCAAACTGGAGGAAGATGCACCTGGAGAATATAAAAATGCCTGAACTATCTTAATTGGGTTGAAAATAAAGACCGCAAACCCCAAGTTTTAAAATTCTATTCATATTGGACTCCATCACAACCTGTTAAAATTTCGAAGTTGGATTAATAGAAAAAACGCACTATATCTCCTTTCATAAGTACATCTCTGACACAGTCTCAATCAGGCGCACCTTGGTAGAACTGGACCACCTCAAGCTCAACACCCTAAAGTCTGTCCACAGCCCAATTGGGGGCGTAAATGGGCGTAAATATTTGCCTGCCTAAACACCCTTATTTTAAAACACTAGCACAGAATCAAACTTTTGAAAAAAAGAGTAAGTTCATAAAGGAAGGTGAAACCTGCTTAACATTCTTTTTTCACCAATTTCACTCCTGCGGCAACCAGATGCGTTCACACAGGTTAGAAAAGGTGACGGCACCATGGCAACTAACCCAGCAGAGTCAAGGCAGAAGTACACCGCTACTACATCAAACTATAACTGAAACTCCAACTAATCCCCAAAAATTAAAAAATTACACAGCACCAGAATATAAAGCACACCTCCAGACTATAAAACCTATTAATTTTAATCACACAGGATGAGCTCTGGGACACAGTATGCGGTGCATTACGTAGGAAATGTCCAGGACCTGATGGGATACCCTACAAATTCTACAAAATAGAATTTTAAAAATCACCTCCTCCTCTTGGCATCAATGAATTTGTGCTTGCTGGAGACCCGCCTCCTATCAAGTGGCGGGACTCCTATGTCATAACCCTGTTTAAAAAGCGAGACAACCTGTACCTAGCCAACTGGCTTCCAATTACACTCTCTAACACTGATACAAGACTATTAACTAAAGTTCTAGCACCAGACTAGGCAACATGGCCTCCAAAATTCTGTCACCCATTCAGTTTGGGTTTCATACCAGGGAGATCTGTCTGGACCAATGTTCACTCCATCGCCAACATCTGTCAATCCAGAGAAACTGGAGCCCAGGTATTACTAGACATGAGAAGGCATATGACCGTGTTAGCTGGCCATACATGAAGGAATGCCTGAGCGCCTTCACACTCCCACCCAGATTAATAGACTAAACAATGATCCTAACAGAGTCCGCATCCATGGCTGTCTGAAGCCCTGGCTTAAAGACCAACACATTCACACTGTGAAGAGGGCTCACTCAAGGGGACCCCCTCAGACCGCTGCTATATAAATTTTGCATAGATCCGCTCCTTCACATCACTGACTCAAGACTCATGGGCATCACTGCACAAGGCCAACCAACAGTCAAGATACTAGTCTTTTCAGATGACCGTGTGTCAGGAATATCTAGCAACTAAGATGACCGGCTGTTGGAGTGCATCCTGGAGGATTATTCCATTGTGAGCAACGCATTGCTCAACAAAAAGAAATTGGAAAACATCCTTTTGGAAAAGTACACTAACAACTGGACCACAACACCTAAGCCCCTCAGATCCTCATAAGGAAAAACCCAATCATCCTGCCCTTCACATCGCCCCCTCAGCCAACCCTGTTCGCCACCTTGGGATGTGGCTGGAAACATGGGGATATGCCAATGAGACAATTGAGATCAACCTACTACAGCGGATGTCCAATTGTATCACCTCCCTAAGGGAAGATTCCAGGGACTAAAAGGGCATTTAACATTGGCCAATTCATTCATCCTTTTAATGCTTTGGTTCCCCTCCAATGCAATCTCCTTCTCACCCTCGTTTATATCCTCAGTCTGTGCCCTAATCTAAGGATGGCTGTGGCCTGGGTCCTGGCCACATGTACTAGGGAAACGCTCTTTGGCCTGTGTTCCGCGGTGGCATGAGTCTAATAGACTTTGAAGACCGCGCCAACCGCATACTGGGCACCTGGATAGAGGAAGACCTAGCCCCAGACCTTCCACATCAACACTGTTCTAGAGCGGAAAGGGCCAACTTAGCACAGGCGCTCAAACTATCCAACCCCCACAACCCGTCCAGCCTGCTCACATACCTTGAAAACCATCCCAAGGCAGCGGGCCCACATGGAACCCTCCCCTCCCTTCAAACGCCTCTTCTGCACTGTTCAGCACATAGGATGGACAGTCACTATCACAGGCACTAGTCAGGAAGGGGAAGGCCCAGAGCAAGCTTCACGCTAAGGAAACCAAACACCACCCCAAAGGGACACACATGACATGGCCCCTACCATTGCAAGGATTGACTACCTAGATGTCTTGGATATCCCTTATGAACTCATGACACAGAAGGCAATATGTAGGCTTGCACATCATCCACTCCTTCAGCCAAGCATAAGAGCAAATACCTGGCTCTGCCTCAGACAAAACTACAGGTCAGCGGACTTCTTCAACTCTTCATGCAACATGTGCAATGTGTTGATGGGCCAGCACCCTACACCACTGCCTTGAATCATGAACACCATCTAGAGCCATATGGCATGAAGTTGCGCATCTGCTAAAAGCCCATAAAGACCAGGAGATGTCAATCTCTAGAAGCCTCCTCACTCTCCAACTAGGATCTCCAATATCACCCATGCACTGTTTCCTTATAGTCACCATTGCAATGTGGACGATCCACATAATAGTGCTGGATGCCTTCAAGGGACTGTGCCAAACATCCTCAGGACAATCATCAGATTTCATCTACACCTACTGGAGCACTTCTAGGCCTGGCTATACAGACACATGAAGCCAAACCAACAAAGACTCATAATGTCATGGTCCTAATCTGGTTTCTACATGTGGACCCCTTCCTTCACACCTTCTCCATCATAGGGGAAGCCCCCTTGGAATAGAGTATCCAACTCCCGTATAAATGGCAGTAACAGCTGGCAACAGGGGTAGCTCGTCTACTCTGGGGTGCCTAAATCTCGCTCTTACTTCACCTTCCCCCTCTCCCATTCCATATAGTTCATACTGGTAGTGCCCAAAACTGGTTGGTCTACCACAATAAAAAAAATACTCTCTCCTCTAGTAGTGTACCCATTTAATTAGTAATATAAAGTTTAAGCTACAGTTTATATTCTGGTGTGGTTGAAGGCTATGTAGTACAATTTATAGAATATTGTACAGAGCACAAGCTCTGTTGGTGCGGCGCTACAACACTAAACCATATATAAATTATGCTCAAAGCTATTAAGTATAAAACTATTATCTCGCATGAAATTCTCATTTTTAATTTTTCAAAAATCTTATTAACCTTATAATACTGTGTGCTTATTCTAATAACTTAATCATTGCTAATGGAAGTATTATGAGAAATATATAACATGAGGATAAAACATACATATACTTATAGATAGCAACCAGCAGGGTGCACTAGAGGATTATACTATACATATTGTTATTAACATCAGTTCTTCTTCCTTCTGATATAGTCTGTCCTGTAAGCTTAAATATTTAGCTAATACTTAGTTCTATTTATATGTAAATCTTATAACTAATTTGTTTGTTTCTACTTGTTAGGAAATACACACATTATAGAAAATAAAGTACAAAAATATATGCCAAAGTTTTATTCTAGTTTTATCCTCATGTATAACTTTTTCTAGAGCATTCTGATATAGAGGTAATTCATTGACATTATCAAAGTGTTCTAACTTTATAGCAACAAATGTGTGTTTCATTAGTTTATAGAGATGTTTTATAGGCATAGCACATCATAAAATAATACTATAACTAAATACATAGAAATTGGAGAGCACATATGCAGATAAAAAATCAATTTTCTATAGTGGATTTTGTATAGCTTTTTATTTTAGATAGTCTTGACTATCAAAATCAATATAATTACTACCACTGAGAGAAAGATTTTGAAAGTGTCAGTTTCATTGATTAAGCTGAAAGGAGCTATAGTTATTTATATATAGCGTTTTACTTAGTATATATATAGTTATACTAATTATCTAGCACAAAGGTTGAAGTAATACTAGTACATAATCAAGTCCTATACCTTATTGGTCATATAACCTTTTTAACAGTTAGTAGAAAGATAATCTAATATTTTATATCATTGAGCTGTTAAACTATAGTTATCTGGACAATGCCATACTATTATGATAGTAATTTATATAAAGGTAAAGAAAACTTAATCATAGGATCACCTATTTCTATTGCAAGTGAAATAGCTACCCTTTCTAATAGCAAATTATATAGTAACTTAAACTTTAAATCCTTAAGGATTTTCTTTGATTTACCTTAAGGATTATATTACTAGAACTTTACTGTAGCCATAATTCTCATGGCTACATCAAGCACCTTCTTAAAAACGCTTACATTTACTACTTAGTTTTTATGTCCACAAATATTGATTATAATTCTTAATTAAGATTCATATTAAAAAAGTCCGTTTTTTATAAAAAATATGTAAAATAAAATTTCAAATATAAACTTCTATACTTAATCAGAGCTAAAAATTCTGTCTAAGAGATTTATTACTAGACTCTTTTTAACCGCTCAAAGTCACTTTTGAGCGATTTTAAATTTAAGTTTATTTATCCACAGCCATCTGCCCAAACCTATTCTTTGATGTCCTTGGCTCTGCCGCCTGCCACCCCAGTGTGGGGCAGCAGTGCACCCCCACCTAGCGTTTTCCGCCCTGCAGGCAAGCGCATTCAGACGGGCTCAAACAGTCCGCCCACTGTTTCCAACCGTTTTGTCCCCCCACGGGACTTAGCACACCACCTGGCGCGCATCCACCCTTCTCGCCCCCATCCTCTCGCCCTCCTCGCTCTGCTATTCTCTATTGCCTCAGAGTGGACTATGGGCGTTTGTTCCCATATGCCAATAAGGCAATTATTGACCTAGCCACTACAGCCTTTGCGCCAGCTGGCTTTATAAACTTCCGCCCTTTTAAGGGCTACTTTGACGTTGGGTTCCAATCTGAGGAGGATGCTGAAGCGGCAGCACAAACTCCTCTAATTTATAAAAAAACCCCATTCCCACAACCCGTACTCGCCTCCCTTCAGACACCACGCTGGTGGTATCCTTTGCAAATCTCCCATCCCACCTTCCACCCCAGGTTTTGTATGACCAGTTGGTCGCGGGGCTCATGGCTTATGGCACTCAGGCCAACCTCATCTTTGCTATTCCATCTGGTGCAGAACGCCTTGCTGCTCCTCGTGCAACAGCCACCATCATACCACACCACTCTACCATAGCCCAACAAATCCCACCCCACGCTAGTGTGGCTGCAGCACCTGATCATTTCTTTTGGGCTCAGGTTAATAATGGTAGGCAGATTTGTTCCCTCTGCTTTGGCCTCGACCATGAAAAAAGAGCATGCCCTAAGGCCAAATCCGCTGCTGCAGCTTCTGAGCCCCCCTCTGGAGGTTCAGTATGGGGCGCTTTGCTGCCCCCTCCCACCCTCCCAATCTCGTTCAGTGAGCCCACATGGAAAATCAGCCCCACCCAAAACCTCCATCCTCACTCTCCCACCTAAATCTACGCCAGCCAATCAGAGCAATGCTTGGACCAACGTTCGCACCCAAGCAGCTGCCCATTCGCCCAATCCTACCCACTCAAATTTAAACGCCACTATTCCAATGAACCAAAATCCATGGGATCTATTGGCTGAAACTGACGAATCAGGTAATGTCCTCATTAGTAAGCATACAGGTCAACCTCTCTGCCATGGCGATTATGGTCAGGCAGAATTTTCCTTCCTGACTTCGATGAAACCCCTACCCCTCGCCATTTTGCTCCTCTACCCAATACAGCCCCTTCCAAAGTGACCACCAGCTCGCCTTAGCTGCGGTGGCCTCTCCTCATTGCCCAAAACTATGCACCGCGCTGGCCCAGTCAGTGGCTCAGCTCCAGCATGGCCTGCCCACCATCTTCTTCCCCCCAACTTCCCTGAATCTCCCTGCAGTGACATCTCAAAACTATTTGATGATGCTGAAATCGCTGTTATGAATGTCGCAACGCTTGCTTCACTCAACCCCTCACCCAAAACCACCCGCCACAGTATCTCCCTTTTCACCCAACTTCCTGAAGCCCGCAAAGAAGCTGAAGTTCTCCTCGCAGCTTTTGTTGAAACACTTTCCCATCATTATCTTGATGCAGAAGTGGAAAACTCCTACTACGCTGACCTCAACCCCCACTATGCAGATGCCCCAACGCCCTGGCTCTCTGCTCTGATCTGGTACTGTAACCAACACCCCTTGATCGAGGTGGGTTTTTCTGAAAACCAACCCCCCGACCCCTCCTCACCCTCTGCCATGGTGGGTTAAGCAGTTTCTGCTTCCCACCTGGTTAGTAGTTTGTTTTGCCGTTTTGAGTGTTGTGATTGGTACTGTCCATCCCCTGGTTGGCGTACCTTGAATAAAATGAATTAAATTGAATTGAAAGATTTATTACTAGATGAATTTGAGAATCTACTAATGTTGTATTAACCCACTTATCTAAAAAGTATATTAACTTAAAGAATTTAGAAATGGCATAAGTACTGGTCTAAATTATTCATACTAGTAAGTCAATTGAGTTATTTAACCCAGATTTAACATTTTTCTTCCTGAAGTTTAACTAACTACAAATTAGAAAAGTATATGAGACTTATATTGTTCTCCTTTCAATCTATTTTCTCAAACTTTGACTTCAGTCTAAAAATGTATATGCACATTTTGATATTGAAAATTGCATGTGGTGATTTAGTAAGCCTACATCTTCTACAAATAGAGTCTTGAGAGTTATATTTAAATGTAAATTGCTTCTTACCTCTCTTTAACACAATAAAATTGAGGTAAAAAACACACTTCACCAAGATCAGCATTTCTAGGACCCTTGTTACTACTCTAGCCCTTTTCTATCTAATAGCTACAAATTTCATATACATACCCATCTGTTGCCACTATATAATGTCTAAATTCACTTATACAATATTGATGTATATGAGCTGGTCAATATTATACTATTTAGCCATGAAAATTTATCCATTTAAACTAAATATAGTGACCTAAGCTCTTTCTCTTTTAACACTGTCAAATTCATAATGGCGTATAATCAGAATCTATTAGATAACAGGTCATTGTGCGATCAAACACCCTCCACTGGATTTAAGCTTAAAAACACTAGTGAGTTGTTTTTAAGGTTGATGCCTTAAATGGACAAGAGCAATAGAATTGATTCAAGAATTGTTACAATGTGCGATTATGACTGGGCCAGCAATTGACAAAGTTATTAAAGCCATATTAAAATCACAGAGTCACAATCAAGTAGGTAGTAACGATGGGAGTGCAACAATCCATATCTTGACATGTTGATATGGCGGGTTCTTAGCTCTCATACTGAATGAGAATTGAAGATCCTGTTTGAGGAGGACCTAGACGCTCGCTACGTAACAAAGCTCCCACACATCATATAAATATTAAAGAATTTTAACCCTATAAAGTTAGTTACATTATCTATCATTGTTTCACTTAGCATATTAGTTTACATTACTTTGCATATTCATAAAATAGCATTAGTGGTTATGAATCAGAAATAATTCCCACTACGTGGACCCTACTGAAGCAAAAATGCATATTAACACCTCACAGAAGCCATTATGCTGCCAATCGCCATCCCAAAGGAAGTAAATTTCTTAACATGACATCTTTGCGCATCCAAAAAAGATTACACAGGTTTACTATAATAATGAAGCTGAAAATTTATAGCGTTTGCATTTTATTGATTTATCACCAGCATATTAAATCCTATCATATGGGCGCTTATGCCATGTTCAGCTAAAGCTACCCTTCTATGTATATGAAGCTTGTTTTATAAATCTAATTACCACCCACCATACTTAGATTGCATTTTTTTACCATGAAAGAGAAACCCTTGCTGATATTTTTGTGGCGTAACAGTTTTCTTGACTGTCGCAAAAGTTTGAAAATGGGCTCAAAAATGAAAATTAGCGGAGAGGTGAATAACAAAAAGATGGGGCAAATATAGAATACTTTAGGTAGTTAGAAAGTGTCAAGATATATAGGGCGTGTAGGGATATGGTGCCTCAGGGTCCTTTGTGGCCTCGTAAGATCAGGATCTTTCACTGCCTTCCAGATTACCACCTGGTCAGCACCCTCATTGTACTGCATCATCCTCATGACCATAGTGGTGGGGCTGCACTTCTCAAGATTCAGTAATTGAGGATGGGATTCCTGGAGATGTTTCCATTGATTCTTGTATGCATTATGCTTCTTGATACCTTCTAGTTTTGACCCCTTTAGAATAAGGTTCTGTTAGTAAAGGTTTAAGCGTCAATCTGGTGAGGTTCAATTTAGGAGCAGAGATTTTGACTTGGTTTTAATCTCAATTCCTGACAACGCCACCTTCAAGATCTTGTCAGAGGGGGGTATAGGGCTGGAGAAACAATCCATGCACTCAATTCACCACAGTCCTCTGATTGAAGTCAGCAATGGAGTACTATGAGTTCACCTTATAAATGACCTTATAAGGTCTATACCAAAAAATGTCAAGCTTATTCTGTTGACCTCTGGGTTGATGACGATAAAAGAGAATGAGATCACCTAATTTGAAAAATTCATAAGGAGGGTCAGCAAAAATTAAATTAGGTTGTCTCCCTTCCTGTGGTGGTGATGATGCCTTGCATTGCTAGGGATTTAAGCTGGAAAAATTTCATCAGCTAAGGCCCTCATGGTTAATTCAGAGTTCTCAGGGGCAGAGGTCTCAAGCAATGACTGAACACTACCTGGGAGCCGGGGAGCACGTCTATATAAAGATTTGAAGGGGGACATCTTGACGACTTGGTGATAGCTTATTCTATAGGCAAGCAAAGCGCTGGGTAGGTGTTAAAATCTGGGCAACTAAATGGTATCTTGCTTCTGCATCATGATGTCAACTTCACAGATTCCTGACCACTTGCGTTGATTGCTTGAAAATAAATATAATGGGGCCTTAGTAGTATGAAGACTAATATTGCTGACTTCCCAAAAAGCCACGTTGAATAAAAGTTCCAACGCTAAACATGTGCTTCTTCTTGATGGTATGTTGGTGCTGGTAGGGAACACTTTCCCTATTTTCTTCACGCAGATCCAAGTGGAGACTTGATGATAACAACCCGAGGATATCTGATCCTTGCACTCTTATCCCAAGTGTAATGCTATACAATTAATGTATAAACAACTATGTTATTATCAGGGTAAAACCTGCTTTTATAAGGGAATATTGGGGGGGGGGTTTATAGTATAATCCGGACACAACTTTTCAGCTGTACACTGAAAATCAATTTCTTGTTCCACTAAATTGGATTGGCCCTTGAGTTTTAGGCACCAAATATTGGCAGGTATCCTTGCCTTGCCTTGCTTTTCTTTTGTAATGTAATCTTCAGTTGTTCAGCGACCAATTTTAATGGTGTTAGGAACTCAAAGCCAATTGATTTATGTTGTGTTTCCAAATGATAATACTACCATTTACCACAAGCATTAGAGCGCCTAGGTAGTTTATGATAACTCCTTATTCATTTTCTCTGATTTATTTCCCATAATAATTTGAATGTCAGGTGTTGTTCCCACCTCAAATTCTTGCTCAATATGTCAGTATGATTCCTAATAAAAACATTTTTAGTTTTTGACACTTGATAAGATATTAAATTGTCCCAATATTTGTTGAATTGAGTAATCAGTCAATAGGGTGGATAATGTGGTCAACTGGAAATATAACAGTAGGTATTGATTCCAGAGAGAAGGATTGGAGGCGGCCATCTATCACAAAATAGAGTTAAGTGTTCCGTGTTAGCACGTTACACCACTCCACTAATTGATGGTTTGTAAGGGTCTTCAAAACTTTGGTTAGTGCCAAAAAGCTAAGTAGATTCTTGGACTAGCTGCGAGTTAAAATTTAGCCGATTCAATAGAAGTAAAGTTTGTTGGCATTCATGCTGGGTAAAAAAGGATTAAATAAGCCAGAGAGCCATGGCTTTTTCAGATGCAGCGGGGACTGGAATTGCTTCAACCCATTTGGTCAGATGGTCCATGGCTAAGAGTGTATATTTATGGCTGTGCAGCCCAGTGGGAAGAGGACCTACTACATCAATTCTAATGACATTGAAGGGTACCGGTGAGGCATTGATTAAGTGTTGGTATTAAAAACTGGCCCAATCTTGGAATTGGAAAGTCATAAAAGCTTCCAGGACCTCTTAGATGGTTTCCCCCATTCGTTCTAAGTAACATCATGTCTTTAACCACTCATGATTTTTCTTAATTTTCCCATGTCCCACAGTCGTATAACCTCTAGGGTAACGTTGGTTTGGGAAGAAGGGCAGACGTAAGGAAGCCACTTCTTATTGACTCTCTTATATAGTAGCCTATCCTTGATCTGGGTATTTCAGGTGATCTTTTGGAGCTCAACTTAAATCTCAAGAGTTTCGAAATCACTTCTTTCTGGTCAGACAATTTGATCATACTGTTGGCCTTCCTCAGGGTTAAGGCAGTCTTTACTGGCATTCTATTGAGACCATCGGCGTTCTAGTGAATCTCTACTATGTGTTAGACAATAGTTAAATCATTGCTCTGCAGTCTTAAGGCCCATCTGGCTAAACGGCCATCTGGGTCCTTCATCTGCTGTAGCCACCGGAGCGAGTAATGATTAGTGATGGTGGTAAAGTGGGTGCCGTAGAGATTGAGTTAAAGATGTTTGATTGCTATTAAGACAGCCAGACATTCCTATTAGGTAATGCTATAGTTTCATTTCAGCCTACTCAGGGTCTTTCCTAAAAATAGGCCACTAGATGATTGACCAAATTTTCATCATGCTGGGCTATGATGGACCCAAATTCGACATTGCTCAAATCTGTGAATAACAAGAAAGGTTGATCAAACGCGGATGGACTTAAATGGGAATAATACATAGAGCGTCCCTTAATGCATTAAAAGACAGTTTTTTATTCTGGGCGCCACCAAAAGGCACGTTCTTCTGCAGGAGGTAAAATAGAGGCTCAGCCAGGTCAGCGAACTGAGGGATAAAATGATGATAATAACCCATTATGCCAAAGAATACCTGAATATTCCTCATGCTCTAGGACGTGACATCGTTTTAATGGCTTTAACTTTGACCAGTATGGGATGGATACCATCTTTTGACACCTTATCTCCCAGGAACTCCATTTCTTTTTGGAAGAAGGAGCACTTCGAAGGTTTGAGTTTTATTAAAGCTTTTCTAAGTTAATTGAAACTTCCTGAAGGCTCTATGTGACCATTGATAGTTCATTAGAAGACAGTGATGTCATTGAGGTATACAATGACATACAATAGCTTTAAGTACCCTGAGGATCTCATCCATAGCGCGTTGGAAAGTGGTTAGTGCATTACAGAGGCCATTGGGCACCCTTGTGGCTTCAGATAGCCCTTTGTTAGTTATGAGAGCAAATTTGGCTCGATCTTTGGGGCGATCTCCACTTGCCAATATCTGCTTACAAGGTTCATTGTGGAAATACCGCAGCCCAGTGAGCAGTTGTAGAGAGTCATTTATCTGGTATAGAAGATAACTGTCTATCTTTGTGATGGAGTCAATTTGTCAATAGTCTATCACCACCCAATAACTACCATCCTTCTTCCATATCAATAGGAGAGGAGAGGACCAAGGGCTGTAAGAATGCACAATAGTTCAGCTCTGAGTAGTTGTTTGAGTCCCATCGCCATCTGGGCCTCTTCAACCTTACTTTTTTTCATTAAGGTTGAGACTGAAAGTGAGGATCTTCCCAGTCTCCACTTGATGTAGAACCCCACTCATCATTCCAAAGTTGTAGAACAATATTAAAAACAAAGGTCTGAAACTATTTATTTGAGGCAAGCCAACCAGGGGACAGATATTACTGAAATTAAAAATATACTAAAAACTAACGTAACTACTTGTTTCAAACAAAACGCCCTTATGAGTTTATTGAGTGAAACACTTCAAAAACTGACCAACCAGGTGGGCAGCGGAAGCCGCTTATCCCTCCATGGAAAAAAGGGAGGGGGGTCAGGGGGCTCGTCTTCAGCAGCCTCTTCAGCAGCAGCTTCTTCCTCCTATAGTAGAGTGCGTGTCACAGCCATCAGTAATGGCGTTGGGGCATCTGTGGTATGTGGTTTGATGTCACTGATGATTGGGATTTAATGGAAATTGTCAGCTAGATAAATGGCACTGAGATATTCAGTTAAAGCTTTTTCAGCTTTGATTTGGGCATCTGAGAGTTTAACAGATGTGGCAATGTTGGTTTGGGTTATTTTTGCTTTTGGATTCCGTGCTATAGTTGCCATATTCTGGATAGCATCATTTTCATTTTTGTAATACTGGATCACCAATATTTTGCTTTTTGGAGTTAAGGTTGCGGGGATAAAAGGAGGTGGAATTCCTCCTTTGAATATTGCTACTGATTTAGCGACAGCTTTACGCTGGGGATGACAATATGGTGTTGCAGCTGCTTCAACTACAAGCTGGTGATCACTGCAAAATGATTCAGCGTTTGGCTGTGAGGTATAAAGTTGAGGGGGGTATTTGGCGTCCCATTCTGCATTAACAAACTGCTCAATTTGCAGAGATGGTTCTTCAATGAACTTACCTGATTCGTCAATTTCAGCCAGTAATTCCCATGAGTTTTTGGTTGAATTGGATTGGAGAATCAGCATACGGTTGAGGTTTGGTCAATTCATTTGAGGAAGCATGGGATTGAACTGGGATCCAATTCGATGCTTTATTGGAGAAATTATTAATGGCATTGGGATGAGGAGGTGGCTGAAAGGTGGCTGCAGGTGCAGCTGCAGCAACAGGCTTTGGGGGTGGAGGAGGTAGGATTGTGCCCCATACTGTAAATTGTACAGGGTGGGCAGCAGATTGGAGGTTGGCAGATGAGTCATCCAATCTGCCTGAAGTGGTTGAGGAGGGGCACTTGCATTTTGAGTGGTCTAACTCAAAACATGACAGACAGATCATCTTCCCACCCTCAACATGGGCCCAAAATGGATGGTTGGGCACTGAGGGAATAATGGTGTGCGGTGGAATTGACACCGCGATCTTATTAAATTCAGGGCTGATTGTGGCATATGCCTGAGGCCCAGCAAGTCGTGTGGCCCCATTTGGGACCACAAATTGTAAGATGGGGCTGGAGCCATAGGCTGCCAAAACGTCCATCAGCTCCTGGTGGAGCACTTCAGGGGGAGGTGGTCAGGCAGGCCAGCAAAGTGGACGACCAAAGTGGTGTCTGCTGGGAGCTGAGTACGAGTTGTGGGGAGAGGGGTCCCTGGAATACCAGGGGCACAGCTGCTGCAGTGGCAGCGTTGGCTTCGCAGGTGAAGCTGAGGTCAAAATACCCCTTGTAGGGTAGAAATTGATAAATCTGGTGGGTGTCATCATCCCCTGTGCCATTTGATAATGGCTTGGTCATGGCATGGAAAGAGTTTCCCATATTTGACCTTTAGGCCGTAGCGCATGTTGCTCCGGGGGAGCACTAGAGGTCAGCATGGTACCACTTGGGTATGAGCAAGGTGGGCGTCTAGGTCCTTGGGCAGAACGAATTGGCCCATAGGTTTGGAATGACTGGGTGAACTAGTCCAGCGCGTTTTCCTGCTGGATGGAAAATGGCGGGGAGAGTTTTGCTGCTGCCCCATGCTGGAGCAGCCAGCAGAGAATCCAAGGTTGTCAGAGTGAAACTACTATAGGAGAATTTGATTTGTTTTAAAAGTTTGTGTAATCTTGCTTGGATAGTTACGCTGAGCGGAAAGAGAGTTTTTAGAGGTCTGAATACTCATCCTGTAATTCTTGAACTTGGCACTGTTGTTTCCCTGTGATTTTTCCCAAAACTGGTGTTGACTAGAGCCTCTGATGAGGCATCTATGAGACAAAAAGCTTAAGCTCCAAAACTTCAGACATTTTCAACAGCCTCTACTGGTAGGAGGCAGACATAGGCGGTGGGGCTATTTGGAGCTACCAACCTCAGTTTATCAATAAGATTAACCAACAATACTGATATGTATCTGGCATAAGCTGGATCTAGAATCTCATGAAAAGTTAAAACCTATCTGTCAGATGGGTTATCTAGACCTCAGATTTCCATCAGGTACCTAGAGGGGATGTTAACATGAACCTGGGTATTGACAATAATTTGGGTTTTTTAGGATTTATGGTTGTTAAGATTCTTATATGACTGGATAATAAGCCATAAATAGCTACAGCTGATTGGCTAGAATCTGCCAACCATGATTACCAGTGTACAAATATTTGAGCGCCTTGGGATAAGGCGATATTGGGTCAGGAAAAATAATTATTGGATTACCTACAAATAAGGGGATAAGGTGATGTTGACATTTGATGGATATTGAGTAGATTTCTTTTAAGAAAATAGTGAATTTAAGAATAACATACTTTGCCGGAGCCAATGCAAATATGGTGAAACTGAATAGTTTAGCCAAAGGAGAATTATTAACCAAAGTTATTGATATATGAGTAAGAAGAGACGATTTAAGAGAGGAGGATTGTTAGTAGGAAGTAGAGAGTGAGCAGGAGGAATCTGAAAATATTAAATTGAATAAGCTATTTGTGGTTGGAGCTAATTGCTTTATATACTATTAAATCTTTAAGTTTTTTGAGGACCAACAATCCATATATCATCCATCCGTTGCTCAGTGATAATAACCCTGTTTGACCCTTACAGCGTATCCCAACAATTTCGCCAAAATTATAGCAGTGGTGCTCACTACAGGGGGCCCATTGATCAACCACCAAAAAAATAAAGCAATTCTCCAGTCACTGGCCATGTTGCAACAGGCCTGCTTTGACGGGGAATCCTCACAGCACACTGTGCCAGTCAAATATGCAGAACTCAACCTTGCTTTAGACGTAGTGTTTATGAAACAGTATGTGCTCCTTCAAGAGCGTAACAAAGTAATGAATCAGGTCAATAACACATTTAGTCTAATGTGAGTCCTTGAACAACAAAAAAGGCAGCTTGCCACTCTTCTGGATGAAACTACCAAAAAACTACATTGTGCAGAACGGAAGTTGAACAGCACCCCATACCCTCAGCTCTTATTGGGGAACAGACAAATGGCAAACGCCCGTGTGGGAAGATATGTATTATATTGAGTATGAGGCGTGGTACCCAGTCAAAGAGCCTTTCATCAGAACCGCAGGCACCGGGAGCTACTCCGCTCATGATGGCAGCCTCAGAGATTATTTTGTTTTGGTGAACCAATTCCCCCAGGTGATGGCTGTATTGCCCACCAAAGGGACCCATGCTACCTATGAATCAGCAGACAAGCCATCCGCCACTGGGCCTACTGGACCAGCTCATCATTGAGATACTGCTTATGGGTCTCGATCCATTCCTCAGTACGCTCTAAAATCTACAGTTATGAGTAGGAGGAGGAGGTTTGTATTTATAAGCTGCCTCCATTTGATTGCGATGGGAATATCCATGGCTTCTTTAAACAATTTGAGTTTGTGGCAGAAGGAGCCTTGGATTGGTGTAAAGCAAATTTTTAATATCTGCCTTGGATGTTGGGAGTGCCGACCAAGTCACCTGCTATTTTCAAAGAAGTTTCATTACATACCAAGAAGTGAGGGTTACTGTGCTGCAATTGTTCTGAGGTACACAAAGATGTCGCAGTGGAAAGCCAAGTTCTTGACCATTGGGTTTCAGCGAAATGAGACCCTCACTGCATTTGCTGACCAATTTATGGTGGAAGCCCATGTGTTTTTGAGACAGGGAATTTATCCGAATCTGATGTGTGCATTGCAATGACCTCTGCTGTGAAGCCATATTATGAGCTCTACAATGTCATGACTCTGATTTTGGAGGATAATGTACCCCTGCTCAAAATTGTCCAGTTTTTGCGTCATCTATCCGCTACCTTTCCTCCACCCAATACAGAGTGGAAACATACTGCCGCTGTCACTGGATCTTCTAATTTGGGGAATTCACCCGTCCTGTTCAGATTCAGCTTAGTAACTCCTGTCCTTATTATAATTGTGCACCTCGCCTTCAGCTGAGTTACCCCCAGAAGTTTAACTTCTGCTACGAACCTGCTTATGGTAATTTACAACAACCTAACTACTGACCAGGGCCTAATTACACTGACTTTCTGCAGTCAACCTATTAACCTGGCCCTGATTACACTGATCGCTAACAATCAAATTATTGGCCTGGCTCATTTTATGAGAACCAAGGATGCGGACCCAAAGGGGTGAATTGTTTTAGATGCGGTTGCCCTGGCCACCTTGCCCAGATTTGCCCAACTATTGGGTATACTACGTACATCATGATCGATACTAATAGGGAATATATGGATTGGAGTAGAGATGGGACTCTCTAACTCCGCTATCCCATCTCAAACGTCACACCTGAGCCTATAATAGTATATTAAGCGGAAGTCCCTCAGTATGATGACGAGTTTTTATACCAGCAACCAGTAGGAGGGGTAAATGTACTGACATGGGTGCAATCCAAGGCCGTGGTGGAAGAAGGACCTCAGGAGCAAATGAATCCATATGCCTGACAAATGTCTGACCAAGCTTCTTCAGAAAATCTGGACCCAGCCTCAGATGCAACTTCACTGAAAGGTATAGATGTATTCCTCCTGGTAGACGCTAGCACTAGAGAATACTTCAAAATTGGTGAAGGGATTTTGAGCTTCCTTTGGAAAAGAGATCCCATAAATGTCACCATAGTAAACAGCTAATATTCTTCTTACTTTTAGTGCACGTAATGTGACAGTTTTATAGCACAAAGAATTCAGTTTGCACTATAATAGATACAGGCGCCTCAGTCAACATAGTTTCCACTAAGTTGGTAAAGAAGCTGACGTTAAAACCTGATGTAGAACATTTAATGGTTTATGAAACTCTGGAGCGTAAATCACGGTCTTTGAGGGAGCGTACATCGCTTTACCTTTGCAGTTTGGATCAATCGTCTTGTAGCTCCAGCGATAGTTTTACCAAACATTAATTATGACCTGTTAGTTGGAACTGCTTTTATAAGACACTTTGGGGTTGTCATTGATATGATGGATGAGACCTTTGAAATATTGGAGCAGTGGAACCCAATTTACTTTACTTCCAGCGGAGTGCCAAAAGATCCAGTGCATATGGGACATATCAACCTTTAATAGTATTTATTGGGGAAGGTTGACCAGGGGACAAGCACTTCTGATAAAGTGAGGAAACTAATTAAATTCGACAATTAAGGACACCCCAGAGGGTTCAAGGCCCCTCTTGTTGTCTCCAGAATCACTGAATTTAGGACGGTAGGGAAGGGGGTTATGCTGGCTTTTTTTGGATGCAGCATATGTGAAGGAAAGGATCAACCTTTAGAAACCATATGGGGAACCATGTGTTGATTGTCCTTCTGTTATGGGGGGTTATGTGTCCAAACAGCCATGCTTGGAAATGTTCCAATATATGGCTGTGGAAGCGGTGGATGGCTTCTTGGATTGTGGGCGCTGCTCTTGTGAACGATTCCAGTACCATTGTATGTATCTTCCATAGTGCTATTGCCACTATTAACGCCTTGAGATATGGGTGGATAGGAGAGTCCAAGTTTATAGCGAACATGCTCCTTGCTAGGCTGAATGGTTGTCTGTTTTCTTGGTGGAATAGGCGCATGGCCTCTTTCTATACAGCCACTGATGTTGGGCATTGTTCTAAACAGTGGGCTAGGCTTCCATACTGACCACATATTGTACATGAGGTGTGAGTGACATTGACCATTCAGCTGTTCGGTATACTTTCCTCATGCACCTCCATAAATGTGTTCTTATCCTGGGTTGGAGTAGAGGGTGATGTATCTCCATACACTTCCTTGAGTCTCCAGGTTGTAGGGTATGTCCATATGGTCCAGGTAATCAATCCTGGCTATGGTACTTGGGCTTTTGCTTATTATATTGTCTGTGACTATTTGATCATTAATCTCCTGTCTGTGTGTTAGCCTTGGGCGTCCTAGATGACTGGTTTGGTCGTTTATATGGATCCGCCATGTCGCTCTTCTCATGGCTAGGAGTATTCATTTGAAATGTGCAGGAGTGCCATGTGGTCCTGCAGCTGTGGGATGAGATGCCAGATACTTGATTAATGTATTTGGGTGATCAGGGTTTTGTAATTGGAGTGCACGTGTGAAGTTATATCTTGCTGTTCTGGCCCAGTGTGTATCTGGAAGATCTGGGCTAGTCACCTGAGCTATTCAGGATCCCACTATATGGGTTGCTTGCTCTACGTAATTAGTAAGCCCCATACCTCAAATTTTTCTAGAGCCAAATAGGGTTAAGAGGCGTACAGGGGGGTTGTGGTTGGACCATAGCCATCCTTGTACATGGGCGTGTATTGTGTGTTGAAGAAGGATGGTGAGAAAGCGATTGCTTGGGCCGTGAACCATATGATTGATAGAATCATAGAGTTGGCTACCGTGACCCTTCCTATTAGACCTGTTTGGTGTCCATGTAAGGAGGCAATGTGTTTTGTTATTTTGTTCTATAGTTGATTTTCCATAATGGAGTTGGCGTAACCTCCTGCTTCCAACCATAATCCCAAGTGACGAACAGGGCCAGCTGTTGACTTGGTGATGAATGGAAGTTTCAGTTAGGTCGTTGCTAATTTTCGCCTCCTATGTCTGGTCAGTAGTCTTGATGTTGTATTAGCTTGTTGGCCCTAGGTAGATGGCATCCACTGGGTCTGATATTTCCCCAGGAGTATAATTTCCGTTTTCTCAGTGTTAAGTGATGCGTTACTTATGGCTGAATAGCCTTGTATTATCTTCTCAATTCTGCAAGCGTCCTGATTGGTGGATATGCCCACCACACAATAATCAGCGAAGGCCATCATTTTGACTGGTGGTTGGCCCTTGACGTTGATTCCCTTGAGAAGTGTGTTTGTATTTTGGATTAGGGGGTCTAAGATAAAGTTGTAGAGTAGAGGGCTTAAGGGGTTTCTTTGTTATAGTCCTCTCTGTGGGGTCACTGGGTTGGTTAAAAAGCCTGCTCCCCGCACAGCCATGGTTGCAGACTCTGTAAACAAAATTACCCAGTTTATTTGTCTATTTGTTAGCTGAAAATTCTGAAGGCAGGACCTAAGATAGGTCCAGTTCACCCTGTCATATGCCTTTTGTTGGTCTAAAAAACAAGTGCTCCAGAGGTTTTGGACTGACAGACATTTGCAACTGTGTGGATATTATCCCATATGGATCTTCTTGGAACAAATTCATATTGTGATGGGGATATCGCATCAGTTGCGATTACTCCTAGTCGTTTAGCCATAATTTTTGTGAAATTTTGTGTATCTGTGTTGGTTAGGAGATTGGGCGCCAGTTGGATAGGTCTAATCTGTCTCCTTTCTTGAATAAAGAGACCGTGTAGCTTCTTTGCCTCCAGGTAGGAGGCATGTTTCCATAATACACCTGTTCATTGAAGCTAGAAGAATGTTAGAGACGTTAGTAAAATATTTTACGTAAAATTCATAGGGAATCCCATCAGGTCCAGGGCATTTCCCTCTTGGTGCCTCGCGTACTACTTCCCATAATTCCTCGCACAATATTAGGTTGATTAAATTGTTATTTTGGCTTGCAGTGTCAATATGTGCGCTTCTAAGGAATTTTTTAAATTTTTCTAGTTTGACTGGCTCAGAATTATACAATTTCATATAAAACCTGTGTATTTGGTCACGCTTCTTTGGGTGTTCCACTATGGGTTTGTCCAGTTGACAAATCTGTGTACAAGCTATCATATTTTTCAGGTGTGGAATCGGCGGAAAAAGTAGCTTGAGCAAGTTTCTCCATCTCTTAAGTTTTTGCCTTTATTTTGGACTCTAACTTGGTGTTGGTGTTTGCGGATCAGGGTGTTTAGCTGAGCAGACACCTCTGCCCATTTTCAACCCCATCCAGGGGCTGTATCCCATGCTTGGTACATTGGCTTCTAGATGGTCAATTTCAGCCAAGGTGTGTTTGATAATGGCTGAAACTGCCCTGTGTCTTCTATATGATGTATGTTTAATTTGTTGGGTCGTTGATTTTTTGAAGTTTTCCCATGTGATTAGTGGGTCTGAGCAAAAAGGTGTTTGAAAATCCTGGGTTGAGGATATTTCCTTCATCCAGGATTGAAATTCAGAGTTGGCTAAACTTTCTGGGCGTATTCTGCACCATCTGGGTGCTTGGGTACTTGGTTCCGCCGGTTTGTAAGACACCAAAACTAGCCAATGATCAGAAAATTCGATTTTTGTAGTTTTAACTTTTTGAATTTGGTGACGGAAAATTATTGGTGTGAGTATTAAGTCTATCCTTGACATAGAGACAAGTGTACCATTGTGTACATGTGGGCGTGTCATGTTTTGTAGCAGTGGTTGCCTTTTTGGCAGTAAATCATATAGTCTCAGGGTGGCCTTTAGTACGCGGAGTTCCACTAGCCCTTGTGGTATCTCCATTGTATATGGCTATCAGTCCATCTCTGGGTTAATCCAGCAGTTCATGTCTCCCATTATGAAATTATTTGCTGGTAAATTTAGTTGTGTTAGGGCTGTAAGAATTTTCTTCAGTCATGTGCACCGTTTGGGGAGTACACACTGGCTATTGTGTGCACTTTGGTGTGCCATGAGAAGAGTATGGCAAGTACGCGGCTGTCCAAGAACAAATTTTTATTAATAAATTACAAGTTTTGGTTCACGCATACTATCACCCCACAGTGGAGCAACCAAAACAATATTGTTGGGAGGATCATTTTTTCTCATGCCTCCTCCTCTCCCTGTGGACAGTGGGTTTCCTGCACCACCAGGATATCCACAGGTGGGTTTTGTAGGAGAATCAACTTCTTGACCTGGGACATTAAGGCCTTGAGTCCTTCTATGTTCAGCATCCCTATCTCTATTGAGACGCCCAATGCACCTCAGGAGCAGTTAGCAGGGCCCCCAGCCCTACTCCCTCGCTCACATTGCTCTCCACTGCACCTCTTCTGTGGAGAGCATAGCCATGATAGGAATTGAGTTGTATTCTTCCCCTTTCATCACCTCAGTTTTTTCTCCTCTCTCGGCTTTGCTTGGTTTCAATATATTATTGTGGTGCACTTGTGTGCTTTTATTGGCCACATTATTTTCTTGTGCATTCCATTGTTGATTTTCCTTCCTGATTGAGTTAGATTCTGCAATTTTAAGGGGTGCGCTGAACCCCAATTTTGCTGCATTCATTTCCAAATCAGGTTCCACCGAATTCAATCTGGTCAGATTGGGTGTATGGTTTTCTGCAAGATCTGAATGGTTCATTGACTTAAATTCCTCTATGTCTTCCTGGATTTGCTTCAGTGATATGTTTGATTCTGCTGAGACCTTTGCCTTGGCTGTGGCCATCTTGCGATCTTGTTAGGCCATTTTTCATTCTTTTGGGGAAATAGGGTCAATTGTTTTATATTGCCCATGTTCTCTCCAGTTGTAGGCTTGTGTAGTATCCATGATTTTGGCTTACTCTGAGTCATCTTATCCCATTTCTTCCTCACAGAATTTCATTTCTCTCAGGCATTCTTTTATGGGGAAAGCGTGAATCTTGCGCCCAAAGGCCTGGCAGTGGTTGCATATGGGGGGTGCGCTTTCCACTTTTGCGTGGAACAGCTGGGATTATTTCCCATCAATGGTTTAGGATGCTATATGAGGAATTTTTTTAATATCCTCTACTATATCCTGGCTTGGCAAAATAATTGCGATTGCCTTCCCCATACTAAGGGTTGGCATCAGCTGGAATCTTTGCATTTTAAATTGTTTGATTTCTCCATAGGCTTCCAAGCCTTCTCATAGATGTCTTTCAACTACTGTGCGCGCCAGAGTGGTCAGAAGATAGTCAAAAATTATAAAAATGTCTTTGGATTCAGTCCAACGCGTGCATTTGGTCAGTTATAATTGCTGTCTACTGGGAAGGGCAAGTACCACTCTGACCTTCACTGCTTTGTTCGCTTCTTCCACAGTTTCAAACTCAAGATCTACCCAACCTCTGCGGATAGTATGGGTTGTTAAGTTCACTGCGTGCAGGAAAAATTTATGTTGGGCTTCACAAAGATTTCCCACATTGTTGGTGTTTCAACGCTCAGGAAAACTCCAATTCCGTGTTCCACCAATGACAGTGGTTGTGATTGGGATACTTCTATATAGCTGCATTATTTTGCTAAAAAATTAACAAAACCCGTGGGGGGCGCCACCTCAGGTTTTTTTATTTTTGCTGATGTTGTAATTTTGGATGGTGTTCCTAGGATCCGCTGGGTATTCACACAGGTTGAGCCCTCTGAACCAGGGACGGATGATGTGAAGATTGTTGGTCCTTCAGATGTACTTGAAAATATATTTAAAAATAGGAGCAATTGCTCCAAACAGTATTTTTATTTATTTTATAGTACAGCTACATTTCGCTGTCCTGCTTGCTTCTCACTAAAAAAACTACCTCTCTAAATCACCTATTTCGCTTATATATGTCAGCTTCAGGCGATACTATTTCTTATTGCTTGGGTTATTCTATTCCGCCAATTTTCCTCAAATTCTGGCTTCTTATTCTTAATCCGCTGTCGCCCTATTTACAGGCGATTCACTTTGTATTTGTAAAATATCAATATTGCCTTATATAGAGGCAATCCAATAAACTCATTATATCTAATAAAACTTGTTATATACCAATATTGCCTTATCTCAAGGCAATCAAATATATGTAACTGATGCTGTGTTTGGCGGTTTCCGCCCGGATGTCCCAAGACTATCATCCAGCCATATCAAAATCGTGACATTACCCCCTCCTTGACTGGACAATAGGATTCTATTGTTTATAAGATCTGAGGAACTTCGCGTGTACTTGATTAATGATCCGTCCACTGATAGGATCCTTAATAGTATATGCGTCAACCCCAGTCTTCTTTATTATTTCAAATGGACCTATCCAAATAATGGCAAGTTTATGCTTCCATCTGAATCCATGCTGGTCATAAAAGAGAATTATATCACCTTCCTTGAATGACACCAATCCACTATGGCGTCTCTGATCTGCTGCCTGATTCTTAATTTTTTTTGGCTAAGCTGAAGGAATATGCTTCAGTTTTTAGCTTGATCAGAATGTTTGCAAGGTTAGTCAAATAGCAATGAGGTTCTAATCTACCAGTGTCTTCTACACATGCATAAAGAAACGCAGAAAGAGCTGGGTGTTGGCTGTATAGTAATTGAAATGGACTCTTTCCCGTGGCAGAGTGGTAACTAATGTTATACGTGAACACAGCGGTGGAAAGGAGGGAGCTCCAATCAGAAGGGCGATCCACTACTAATTTTCAGAGTATGTTCACCAGAGTTCCATTCACTCGTTTGACCATTCCATTGGTCTTGGGGTGATATGGGGTCATCAGAACTCCGCGGATCCCCATAAGCTCATTCAATTTAGGAAGTATGTGCGAGATGAAGTTGGTGCCATTATCAGTGAGAATGAAATGAGGGCAGCCATGTCACTGAATGATGCATTCTAGCATAAATTTATCTACCATAAAGGCCCCTCAGGTCTTGTATCGCCCTTGCTTTGACCCACTGGTCAAATGATTGATCGCTATAAGAATGTACTTAAAACAGTTGGCTCCTGTTAGCAAGGGCCCAACAACATCGAGGTAGACCAAATGCCAAGAAAAATGTGGTCTCATTAATCGATAGATGTCATATGATGGAACAGCTTCTCCACTTAACATTGATGGCAACAGGAAATAGTTTTGAGCACATCAAAACTCATACTTTCCCAATAGTACTTTGGGCGTAACAACTCTATAGTTTTATGCATGCCACCATGCCCAACCTCTCTGTGAGCGCTCATAATGGTTCCTGGCTGTGCGGAGGGCCGCAGGAAATTCACCGTAGAATCACCAATTCATTTATACAGTTCTCCATTCCATTGGAAGGTATTTGAGCGCGATTCGTTTAACATTTTGATTACTTGAGGCAGTTCATCATCATATTTTCTGATGAGCATCTTATCATACATTACATCACTAAGGTCTGCTGTCACCGCAATAGTCAGTAACCAAGATAAACAATCTGCGTTCTGATGCTTTTCTCCCGGCCAATGAAGAATCTAAAATTGTAAGCCTGTAACTTGAGATCCCATCGAGCCAGTTGACCTTCTGGTTCTTTAGGATTTTGAAACCAGTGTAATGACACATGATCGGTTATAACTTTAAACTTTACCTCATGCAGATAGACTCGGAATTTTATATACATGTAGATTACTGCTAAGCACTACTGCTCAGTCACAGTATAATTACGCTTATGACAATTCAGACTACAACTACTTAAAGACAGGATGTTCTTCTCCCTCATCATCTTTCTGAGAAAGTACTGCCCCAACAGTGGAAAGGGACGCATCCATCTGAACAATAAATTCCCAGTCAAAGTTTGGGTATTGCAGCACTGTTGCGCTACTCAGCGCCTTATGGAGTGCATTGAAAGTGGACTGATGAAGTTCCATCCATTTAAACACAGCGTCCTTTTTCAAAAATAAATAGCAGACCCTCAATACAGCTAAAATTAGTGATAAAATGTCGATAGTAACTGACCATCCCCAGGAATACCTGTATATTGAGCTTATTAGGTGTAGCCATTTTGCTAATGGTATCCACCTTATCCAGTTGTGGCTGCAGCACCATTGCATCTACCACAAAACTCAGATATTCTAACTGATCTTTGAAAAAGTTGCACTTTCGAGGTTTAATTTTTATGTTTGCCTCAGCCAGCTGACGGAATACTGCTTCTAGGTGGTCTAGGTGCTCCAAAAAGGTTTGCGAAAAATTGTTAATATCATCGAGATATACTAGAACGCATGACAGTTTCAGGTCGCCAAGAATAGTGTCCATGGCCCGCTGAAAAGTAGCAGGAGCATTACACAGTCCTTGAGGCATTCGTGTCAGTTGAAAAAGGCCTTTAGAGGTGATCACAGCACATTTTTACTGTTCCGCCAAGGGTAACTTGATTTGCCAGTAGCCTGATATCAAATCCATCGTGGAAAAGTAATGGGTACCCCCTAATCAGTCCAGAGCATTGTCAATTCTTGGAAAGGGTACGAATCCTTTTTAGTAATAATGTTGAGTTTCTGATAGTCTATTACTACCCAGTTGGTGCCATCCTTCTTTTTTAATATTAGAACAGGAGAAGCACTTAGGCTCTTGGATGGCTCAAGCATCCCTTGTTGTAATAACTTATCAATTTCTTCAGTAATCACATCTTCCACTGCCCAAGAGTGGCGGATTGGTCAAGACCTTATTGGAGGATGATCACTGGTGTCCAAGCGATGGACCACCCCCAAGCACACCCTAAATTGTGATCGTCAAACAGCAAAAATCCCCTTGCATTTCTGAAATAAAACCATTGTATGATCTTTTTGTTCATCTGTTAATCCCATTAAAGTACTCTGCAGTACCACCATTAGTACATCAACCAAGGGTTTGAGCGGTAGTTCAAATTCATCAAATAATCCAAAATCATGAACCTGGAGGACCTCATCTATGGGAATCAGATGTAGATACGCTATAGTTTGATGGCGGCATATTTGCATTGGTTTGCTATGCAGGTTTGCTAACAAAATCTTAATTTCCTCATATCCCAGGTATATAATTCCTGGAGCCACATGCAGCTCAAACTGTGTTTGATGATAAAGCCCAATAACTTCTCCGTAAAGCTCACTAGGCACTTCTACCTCTAACTCAGTATTCACTATGACTTGATGGCCGGAAGGGATGTATATGGGCCCTGCCACTTGAAGAAGTATTCCTTAATATTCATAAATCTGCTGAGGAAGGGCCCAAGTTTTGCACTTCAGTCAATGGTAGCAAACAGGCCGTATCCCAACACTGTAGACAAGGTTGATATGACTAGTATGTACTGGATCCTTTGGTATGCCCCTTGTAGTAAAGTATATTGGGATTCGCTGACCCAAGATGTCGAGGGTCTCCTTCATCATATCAATGATAGCCCCAAAATGACGCAGAAAAGCGGTCCTAATTAATATGTCATAGTGTCCATTTGGTAATACAATCACCAGAGCCACAATGACAATGGATCCAAAGCGCAGAGGCAACACACTATAAGCTCCCTCAGAGACAGTACTTACAGCTCCAGCAGTTCCATAAACCATGCAATGGTCTACATCAGATTTCAACGTCAATTTTTGCACTAACTTAGTGGAAACGATATTGACTGGAGCACCAGTATCTATTATAGGGCGAACTCTATTTTTCACTACAAATATCACAGTATGTACACTCAGAAAAAGAATAATATTCACTGATTAATATGTGATATTTATGGGTTCTCTTTTCCCAATAAAATTCATAATCCCCTCTCTGACTTGGGGATATTCTCTGACAATTGTATCTACTGGAAGGGTGACGTTTACTCCTTTCAAAGTTGGTGCATCTGCGGCAGAATCAAGTTAGTCTGAGGACGCTTAATTGAGCATTTGACAGGTGTAGGGTTTTGGTTGATTGAGGGACTCTTCTTTTGCCATCGCCTTAGCTTGAGCTTAGGTTACTATATTTACTCCTCTAACCGGCTGCTGATATATAATTCCGTCATCATACTGAGGAACTTTAGCAGGATAACTACTATTGATTCAGGGACGTGTTGAGTGGGTATCGCGGAGGTAGAGGGTCCCATCTCTACTCTGCTCCATCTTTTCCCTGGTAGTATTGGTCTTGTTGGGCGTAATTTACTCAGCGATTGTGACAGAATTTTGCCAAATGACTAGGGTGACCACATTTGTAGCAGTTGACCCCATAGGAACCACGTCCTAGGTTATCATAAGCAGGTTCAGAATGGAAGGGTTGGGGTCACTCAGTATACTCAGTTCCAGGTTGGTAAGCCAATTGTTGATGGTTGGTGTAATTGGGACCAGGTAGGTAACTAGGTTGCTGGCGGTTATCTTGGCTAACCCATTGATGCTGATCAAACTATTGATTATAATATAGTTGAGGACGAGGCGCAGAATCATAGTATGGCCAGGGATTACTAAATAAAGCTGGAGGTGGTCGATAGTACTCTCCAAAATAAGAGGGTGCCATGGCAGTGGTAGTCTTGCAATCCAAATTTGGCGGTGGAAAGTTAGGAGATACCTGCCATAAGAACTGTACAATTTCTAAGCAGAGGTACGTCGTCATCTAAAAGTGGCAAAATAACATTAGAAAGTTTGTAATATGGATTCACCGCGGTGGACATGGCAATGCACACGTCATCTTCTGCTAAATACTCAGCTCCAATTAGTACATGGGCTTCTGTGGTGAAATGATCAGTGAACTCGATGAGAGTCTTTTTTTGACGGAACCTAATGGTTAACAATTCTGCTTTTTGTTGTGACATTTTTGAGTTTCCTCCAAGCAAATGGAGTACGGTATCCTTTACATCTTTATAGGAGACAGAACTACCGGGGAGGTAACAGGTGACCTGATTGGCACTTCCCACGTCCAGAGCAGATATTAGCAACTTAGCCTTCTGTTTATCGGAGGCTCCTTCCACAGCAAACTCAAACCGTTTAAAGAACCCATGAATGTTCCCATTATGGTCAAATGGGGGTATCTTTTCAATACTATTTTCCTCCTTTTGTTTGCAGTTATTAGGGTAGCACTGAGGAACAGAACAAGAACCAAAAGCGGATTCTCACTGAGGAGTCTGATTAGCAGATGCTGGGATATTCATTGCTTCTGGGGTGGCATGGCCGTCGGTGGTAGGTGGTAGGTGGTATAGCCATTACTGGAGGTAAGTGATGTTCTGCCTCATATGAATGCCCAGTGTTTATATCGGGAGCATTGTTGCTGTGACAACATTGTCTTCTCCTACATAGGATGCATCTTATTAATAGTCATCTTCTTCCCAGCGAGATGACTGAGAAGGCGAAGAAAATCTTTGCTCTGCATATTGCAGCTGCTGAGTGGTATCATTTTGTCGTTCAGCAAAATCTTTGTTCTGTTGTCCCAAGATTTGCATTTGACTAAATGTACTATCAAGCTGTTGCATGACCGCGTTTGTTCTTAAAGGAGCTCATCTTGGTTTCTGAGTACTGTGTTTAAAGTAACTTTAAGAACCTCATATCCAGCTGTTATAAGGTTTTGGGAAGACTCCCCAATGAAATGGCCTAGATAAGGCATAGTTGTTGACTGAGTTTCCAGAGTGTTAGATGGTTGGTCAATGGGCCCCCTGTAGTGAGCATCACTGTTGTAATTTTGGACGGTATCCCTAGGATCTGCTGGGCTATCTGCACAGGTTGAGCCCTCTGAACCAGGGACGGACAATGTGAAGATTGTCAGTCCTTCAGACATATTTAAAAATATATTTAAAAATAGGAGCAATCGCTCCAGCCTGTATTTTTATTTATTTTATAATACAGCTACATTTCAGTGTCCTGCTCGCTTCTTGCTAAAAAACCTACCTTTCTAAATCACCTATTTTACTTATATACATCAGCTGCAGGCGATACTATTTCTTATTACTTGGGTTATTCTATTCCGCCAATTTTCCTCTATTCTGGCTTATTATTCTTAATCCGCTGTCGCCCTATTTACAGGCAATTCACTTCATATTCATCAAATATCAATATTGCCTTATCGCATTTTATAGAGGCAATCCAATAAACTCATTATATCTAATAAGACTTGTTATATACCAATATCGCCTTATCTCAAGGCAATTGAATATTCATAACTGATGCTGTGTTTGGCGGTTTCCGCCCAGATGTCCCAAGACTATCATCCAGCCATATCAAAATCGCAACAACTGAGATTTTCATTTTTTGTACCTGTGCACTTAGTACCTTTGGGTGGTGCAGGTCTGAGTCTGCTGCCCTTTGCCGAATTCACCCAACTCTTCACTTTATTATTCATACTTATCTCACCTGGTATTGATTATCAAATTGTGCTGTTTGAATTGAATTGTTTTACTACAAGTGATAGTAATCAGAAAAAAAATAACTCAAACTTTTTTAGTGATGGAGTGATTCTAGTTTGCTAACATCAACTTAAGAGCAACTTTTCTCTCTAGTTGCAATCACTTTTGCAACCCATTCAATTCAAGTCTGAATCTAGTTTGATAAATCTCATAGATTTATTAGTCTGCGCTCATGTCAGGGAGCAGTTGGGCAAGTAAGGTAAGAGGAGCAGGTGGGAGGCCTATGGCCTCAACCGTTCAAAAACGCCCTGGAGAAACTGGCAGAATAGAAAAAAAATTCAAAAAACTGGCAGTCACTATTTCCCCGGAAATCCTTGCTTGGCAAGCACAATGCAACCAGTACATCAATACGCCGCACTCCCAGCCACTTTCATCGATGGAATATAGAGTCCGCGTGTTTCTGGAAATCCAACAAATGGCTTTATGGGAAAAATTTTGTGGGGATGTGCACACTTTTTCCTGACTGCGGTGTACATCACACCTCATTCATATCACATGGTTGGCTGGACCTAGGTTTCAAAACAAGGAGGCAGCAGACGAGGCTGCTGCAGTGCACATAGTGATCGACCTCCTCAAAGGGCAATGGGTCATCAAAACAAAATGCACCAGATAGACAAAATCCAACCAAATTTTCCTCATGTTTGACTTCTTGCCTACTACGGTAAAACGTGACATTTTGGTGCAACACCTGAAAGATGTTCTCGCTGTCTACAGTGAAATACAATCTTTCAAAATACAATACTTTATGCTGATGCCACACCTGTGCACCAGCAAAGCCATTTCAGTTCTGACCCCAACTAAGGAGATCGTGAAGGACCTAACCCAGAACCCACACTCCACTTTTATTAACATTGAATGGCATACCACCCACCCTTTCCGGGTAACCATGGACAGCGCGCCCCCATCTGCACCCACTGTGATGCGTTTGGCCATAAGGCACATGCATGCCCCACCAAGGAGGGTGTCACATTCCAAGAGCACCCCTCAGCAGCCATGGCCAGCAGAGAGGCGCACTACAAATCAATTGTAAGCACCAAAGAGGCTTTCCCGTGGGGAGCACAAGGCTGCTACCTACTGGTAAAACCTATTTCCCCGCAAGAGCGGAAGAAGGTTAAGCAGGCCAACAGGGCTGCGGCCAAGGAAGCGGCCAAAGTCACCACCACTATCCCACACTCCCAACACCAGGAGGACATTGAAACCTTCGCAGGGGAAGCAAATTGGGAATCCACCAACCAAACAGATTGGGAAGCCCATACTGTTTGGGCCACCCAATCTGAGGATCCGATGGGTGACTCAAATTCTCCTAATCTTTGCAATTAAGCTCCAGTCAAAACTGACTTGGCCTTCAACCTACCTGAAAAAATTTTTCATCCCGCTCATGGTGCACTGAACTCATCTGCACCACAAAAAATTCGTCCAACATTGGGGAAACAAAAAAGTGAAGGCAAAAGCCAACGCAGATCTTTCTGCAAAAATTAACAAAAATACTGATAGCGTTGCTGCAAACACCCGCGCTGCTGTGAAGGCCTGTGGGGATCTAGAGGAGGCTAGTGGGCCCAGATGCCCACCCCCTCGCACCTAAGGTGCAAAGGGGGAATCCTTCACTTTAGGGATGTTGAATATCACCGGACTCAAGGCCTCACTGTCCCAGGCTAGGAAACTGAGTTTTTTACAACAAAATTTACCTGTGGATATCCTGGCCATCCAGGAGTCCCACTGTCTGCGAGGTTCTGAGGAAGCTTGGAAAACAATGCTCCTCCCATCCCTATCCTTTTGGTCATAGCACTGTGGGGTGCTAATTCAGAAAAATAATTTCTCAAATTTTTATTGTTGGAAACCTTCCTCAATGGCTGAGTCCTTGTTGTCACTTTTTCATGGGCTGACGTGGTACACGCTATTGTCAACACCTATGCCCCAAATGGTGCATGAGAGCGTCAGGAATTTTTCTTGTTGGTCAATTCCCTCCTGCTACCCTCAGACCCTTTCATAGTTGGCGACATGAACTGTTGGCTAAACACTCCAACGGACTGGTGGCCTTCCTCCTCCCACACCCCCCAGGGCCACGTTGAACTTTGCGTTCTAAAGGCCACCCTTGTGTTAATGGATGCGCTGCCACAGCAAGCCACGCTGCTCGAGAACATGACATGCCCCCACGTCCACAATGGCCAATTAAGGTCCATGTCCCGCATTGACCTTATCCTTATGCCGGTGAAATTCTAACCCCACATATCCCACTTTAAAAACAACAATAATGGAATTCTCCAACCATTGACTGGTCTCAATAACCTACCATCTACCTGTCACAGCTGCTAAGGCCCCACATTGGTGCAAAATCTGCCCCCCCCGAGCTCACATCACCAGGATTTTCCACGTGGGTGGAATCAGCAACTTTTGCAAAAGAATTTGTTGCACCATTTTGTGTGGACCCCATTTCCACATGGGCAACTTTCAAAGAAGATACCATCCGCCAATCTCACCACCTCTCTTCCAGATGCTCACGAGCCACATCAGCTATCATTTTGTGCGCTCTGGCAGAGCTGGCACACCTGGAGTCCAACATCCCGGCTACAGGATACAGCTCTGCATGGGGCTGGAAGTGGGCGGAGGCAGCCGCCCACCTCAACGCGCTCAAAAGGCAACACAAACATTGGGTTTGTGTTCAGTACAGGGCCAAACGCATCACAAAAGGGGACAAGTGCACCGCATATTTTTTTAAAAAAAAATTTGCACTACGCCAGAGCGTGGCCTGCACACAGGTGCGAAGATTGGATGATTCCATTGCAGATATGCCAGCCAAAAGGCAATTGAAACACAAAAGTATTACTCCAAGTTGTACTGATCAGATCCAATTCAGCTGGCCAAAGTGGCGGAACTTCTTGACTGAGCCCACATCTGCACCATTTCCTGAGCCCAGAAATAATAAATTTGATTACTCCGAATGAATTATGGACAGCCATTTGCGGTGCACCAAATCAAAAATGCCCAAGCCCGGATGGCATTCCATATGAATTCTACAAAAAGTACTTCAAATATATATCCCCACTACTTTTGGCCTCACTTAACCAGAGCCTTTTGGAAACGCGCCTCCTGCCAGGAGGACAAGAGGCCTTCACTGTCACACTCTTCAAGAAAGGGGCCCAGCTAGACTTAGCCAACTGGCGCCCCATTTCTTTAACTAACAAGGATACAAAAATTTTAACTAAAATCATGGCTAACCGTTTAGAGATTGTAGCATCTGCCACTATCTCCCCAGAACATTTTTGTATCATACCCAGAAGGTCAAATTGGGACAACGTGCACTCGGTGGCCAACGCGTGCCAGTCCACAGCCTCTGGGGCACTTGAAATCTTGGACCAACAGAAGGCCTATGATAGAGTAAACTGGGAATACCTCAGGGCCTGCCTCCATCTATTCCGCTTACCCCTCGCTTCATCAACTGGGTGATGCTGTTCACGGAATCTGCAACAATGGCAGTACGTGGCCCTGGCTTCCTAACGGAAGTAGTCCGCCCTCAAAGGGGCTTACAACAAGGGGACCCCATTAGCCCACTTTTATACAACTTCAGCCTTGACCCAATACTTCGAAACGCGAATGCCCAACTCACTGGGGTCCATGTGCAAGGCCAAGCCCCAGTCAAGATGATGGCGTTTGCAGAAGACTGTGTGGTGGGGGTGTCTAATAATAAAGATGCACGCGCACTTAAAGCTCACATCCAGGAGTATTCCCGGATAAGTAACGCTGCACTGAACACCTCCAAAACCGAAATCATCCTCCTTGGTCGGTATCAAAACTTCAGGGCCCCTGCAACCAGTGCCCAACCCGGCCCATCTGCTCACAAACGCGCTCGCCCTCCCATCTCACCCCACACCGCCCCACAGATGCTCCCCTTTGTGCCACGCCCTACCATAGGGCCAGTCCGCCATCTGGGCATGTGGGTGGAGGCAGGCGGATATGCATCAGCAGTAATGGAGAGTCATATTCTAGACAACATGAAGAAGCGCATCGCCTCCCTCAGAGCCCACTCTACTTCCCTTACTGGCAGGGTCGTTTTGGCAAACTCTATGCTCCTCTCCAAAGTCTGGTTTGGAGCCCACGCCATCCCCTTCTCCACAAGCTTCTTCAAATTATTGCGTGCCCTGCTGCAAGGATGGCTATGGTCAGGCCGCTCTCCACCAGTACGGTTAGAAGTCATGTTTGGCCCTCATCAGCATGGTGGCATGGGCCTGCTTGACTTCAGAGCCCATGCGGCAAAGATCTTGGGTACCTGGATTGCGGCCATCACCGCCCCTACACTCCCCTCCCAACACTGGTCCTGCGCGGCCTGCTCCAACTTCTCCCGCGCCTTGGGCCTCAACAATCCATCGAACCCCCACTACCTGATGAAATACCTGGCCTCGCACCCATTGGCCACAGGTCCTAACAGTACTAAAACCCACTACAAAGGAATCCTACTCTCCATGCGGAGTGCTGAGTGGAGAATTCTTATTAGCGGACATACAACCAGAAGAGGCTGCCCCTCTCCTCAGTTCACACAAGAGGTCAGGGGCTACCCATCCATGATGGCGTGATCCCCATACGGCCCCATGTCCTATCCAGGGTGTACTACCTGTACATGGTGGACATCCCTTACTCCATTGAGACCCAAAAACAATCTGGATATACGCTCACCATCCTCTGTTGCAGCCTCAAATCCGCTCCCATGTGTGGCGCTGCCTGAGGTGAGTGTACCATACAGCTGAGTGCTCTAACACTTTACAATCATCCTGCGTCGTGTGTGGCCAGTATAGAACACTGTTCCACCGCCTGGAGAAGTGTCCTACCTCTAAATTGATATGGCGCGAAGTTCAACGTTTACTGGGTCAGAATCAAACACATCCCTTCAGTCTGTCAAGAGATATGTTTGCTTTATCAATGGCCTCCCCCTTCACCCTCCCTCCATGCTCTGGTGGTTACAATCGCCATGTGGACCATCCACACGATTGTCTTGGATGCCATCGCAGGCTCCATTCCCATCCTCCCAGAAGCTGTCCACAGATTCTGGTCTCATTTGGTGGACCACTTATAAGCGTGGATGTTTGGATACCTCCCACCGCGCTGCCGACAGCTGGTCTCCTCCTGGTTCCCAGCTTGGTTCATCAAATCAGACCCCTTCCTCCACACATGTTCAATTGTGGCTACGGCCCCTTCACGCGTTCTCTCCCTTCCCCTAAGTGGCGTTCCCGCTGGCAACAAGAGATAGCATCGCTTCTCTGGGGTGCCTTCCCTGTTACTAAGTGTTGTCTCAGTCAAGTCAATTTTAGAAGTGTCCATCCCATGGTCGGCTTTCCCCGCAATAAATTTGAGAACATCAACTTAAGAGCAAGACCTGGGCTCTCCCCTAGAAGATATACAATTATAAAGAGCTGACGCTCAGAGCTGTGGGGCCTATACCCATCCCCTCTGGATATCAAGTAATACTAAACACCAAGGTAGAGGTAGAAGTGCCAGCCATGCTCTATGAGGAGGTCACTGAGCCTTATCAGAAATCACCAGCTTGAACCCCATGTGTCTCCAGGCACTATACTACTGGGACATTAGGATGTTAAGGTTTTAATAGCAAATCTCCAAAAAGAAGTATTGCAGATCTGCTGGTATCAAATAGTGGCATATTCACACTAGATCTCAGTTGAGGAGGTCCTTCAGATTCAAAAGTTTGGGTTACTGGATTAATCTGGTTTACCCATCGAGCCACAGCCTGGTATATTGGCAGTATTATTGCTTAAGAATTTAATGTGGTTATTGAACGAACAAAAGACCAAGTGATAGATTTTTTTCAAAGGTATAAGGAGATTTTCACTGTTGATGACCATGAGTTAGGGTGCACTTGGGGAGTGGTCCATCAACTGGACATGGGAGATCATCCCCTCATAAGGTTATGGCTGATTCGCCAATCAAGTGCATCTGAAGAAGTTGTCACCACAGAAATTGATACGGTACTGGAGCAGGGAATTCTGGAGCCATCTAAGAGTCCTTGGGCTTCATACATGTTATTTGTTAAAAAAGAAGGATGGCACTAATTATGTAGTAAATGATACCAAAAACTTAACAGAATCACCAAAACGGTTTCATACCCATTTCTTCAAGTGATGATGTTTAGATAACTTGTGAATCACTCGATATCTTTTAGCTATGTACCTGATATCAGGTTACTAGCAAATTGAGTTTCTTAAGGTGTAAAAAGAGAGGTTTGCCATAATCACTTCCAAGGAGTTATTCTAGCCCACTCATATGCTGCAGTGGCTATGTAACGCCCTGACTACGTTCCAGAGGGACATGGACACTATTCCGGGGGATCTTAAGCTGTCATGCATCCTTGTTTACCTCAACAGCATCAATGTTTTCTCACAGACATTTTTAAAGCATCTAAATCATATGAAGGAGGCATTGTGTCATATTGCAGAAGCTAACATAAAGATCAAGCCTCATAAATGCACACATTAAAAAAGCAACTATTATATCTTGGGTTTATGGTAGATACCAGGAGACTTGGACTGCAACTGGCTGAGTTAAAAGCCATCAGAAAAAGACCCGCCCAAGTACCAAAAAAATATACAATTATTTTTGGGTATGGTCAGGTAATACCGATTCTTTATTACTAATTTCAATTGTATAGGGTCCCTGCTCTTTGACCTTATGAAGAGTGATGCCACGTTCATGAGGAAAATTATGTCAGAGCGTTTTTTGACACTCTTCAAATGACATTGTTCAACTCTCTGGTGTTGCAATACCAAAACTTGGAAAGGAGTTCATCTAGACTGATACTTCCCTTTCCGCTATGGAAGTGTTATTTTCTCAGCAGGACATTGATGGGGTGAGCACCCTGTTGCCTATTGCAGCTAAAGTTTAGACTGTCATTAGCGAAATTACACCGTTACTTGGTGGGAGTGCCTGCTGTTATTTACGCTTACAAACTGTTCAAGGTGTACTTTCATGGAGTAAAGTTTAAGGTCATGACCGACCATGCTTCCTTGCACTGGTTGCAGAATCTCTGGGAGCTGAAGGGATATCTCACATGGTGGTCTCTCAAACTCTAAGTCTTAATTTCAAAATAATTGTCTGCTCTGGTGTAAAGCATCAGAACTTTGACTGTTTATTGTAGCTATTGACAATCGCCATAACGGCAGATCTTGGTGATTTGATATATAGAAAGATGATTATTAGCAAGTACGCCAAGGAACCAACTCAAGTTTTCTGGGCATTAGTTGGATTGCAAACTTATATCTTTTAGGGAAAATGGTGAGTTGTACAAGGAGATCAGTGGTGCTATGGTGAACTTCCAAAACCCTTAACCCAACCAGACATCATCATGAGCATTCACAAGATGGTGGGTCATATGGGATTAAGTAAAATATTAAAGTCTTTGTGACCATGTTATTTTCAGTAGAGAATGCATTTTGACATTCTTAAAACAATTTCTTGTTGTCACTAATGTCAAGTAGAGAAGCCCTTCTGTCAGGGACTGGTACTACTTAATCCCAGTTTTTGATAGCAAGCTGTGAACTTGATATCCCTGAGCTAAAGGTCCAGTATAACAAAGGGGCAGTGCGTAACATATAGAGAATGGCAAGGGCAATTGGGTGGTTTAGCCCTAAAGAAGGAAGTATTGCTTCAACCACTCCCATTCCTGTTAAGGCCATTACACCAGCTATGTTTGGACGTGGAAGTAATGGAAGAAAGATCTGTTCAGGTATAGGTGTTTCTGAACTCATGATTAGAGGTTTTATGGAATAATTTGTTAGACTGTATGGCTTGTTTACTATACAGTATATAACTGTTATAATGAAAATATGTATTTGAAAGGTTTAGCGTATGATAATATTTTATTGACCGCAAAGACTAACCATCTGAATAGTCTTGTTTTATATCCCATCCAACTTTCTGGACTTTCCTAAGCTTAATTGATTTTTGAACGGAGCAAAATAATTTTTATGAGCTTATGGGATTGCGCCTTGCATGTGATTTTGAAAGCAGTTAGAATCATCTCAGTCTCATTGTAAATTTTTTTTGGTGCAATTAACTCAATATCATTGCAATTAGGGTAATTTAAGCGATTAATTGAACAAAACATTACAATCATGATTTGATATGCAAATAATAGATCTAACTTCAGCACAAATCCTCTTGATCTGATCAATTGTATCTGAATCTCAGGAATTCCTCTAATGTCAGGCTTTACCCTGACATCATCCCCCACCTGGGCTGAAATACCTGCAAGGCCTTCTTCTTCCATCTCTTTAACAGATTGCCTGCATTCTTTAAGTTCTCATCGGGCTCCCAAGTGCTCTCTTCTGCAGGATATTCAGACCACTTGACCAGGAATTGCATTGTCCCACAATGCTTACATCTTCCAATAATAGCCTCTACCTCATACTATGGACATGGACTATCAAGCAGAGGGGGGCAGCGTTTTTAACTTTCTGATGAGGTAATGAACTACCATCCTGCTTGTACAAGAGTGATTGATGAAAGGCATCATGAATTTTTTTATTCTTCAGGTAGAGCAACTCTGTAGGCAACCTTCACAATGGCCTCCTTTACCTTATATGGTCCTACACGCCAATGGGCTAATTTCCGGCATGGTTCATCCAATGGAACATTGCAAGCATCCAAATAAATTTCACTTCCAACTTCCAACGTCTTCCCAGGCACTCTTTTTTATCTGCAAAATCCTTTTAGGTCTGCACTGCTTGAGTTAAATTTGCATGACATAATGCATGGATCTGATGAATATCCTTCAGAAATTCCCTTCCTGATGGATTCTTCACTTCAGTAATTGGTAGTGGTTCCCAAATCACGTCATAGCCATGGTTATCCATAAAAGTGACATTTCAATGGTGTTATGGTCCATGTTGTTGTATCAAAACTGGGCCATTGGTAACAGCTCAACCCGATTATCCTGTTCATCATTCACGTAACATCTCAAGTACTGCTCCAGCACCTGATTGACCTGCTCAGTTTGTCCATCTGTTTGGGGATGATATGCAGTTGACAGGCATCTCTTAATTCAAGATCTGACATAACCTGCTTCCAAAAGCGTGAAGTAAATTGTGGGCTTCTGTCATATAACCTCCTTGTGTATTCCGTGATATAAGACCTTCTTTATAAATAGCTGGGCTGTCTCTTTAGCTGTGACATTGGTGGTCATAGGAATAAAGCGAGTCATTTTTGTGAGATGAACAACTACCACTAAACTGAATTATATCCCTGAGAATGGGGTAGCTCAACGATGAAATCTAGGGTAACTGATTCCTGAGCCTATGAGAAAACTTCAACGGTTCCAACTGACCTTCAGGATGGCCCCTCCTAGCCTTAGTACGCCCATAAATCTCACATCCCGCCAGGTACTTACTAACATCTAATTAGCCCAGGCCAGCGGTAAGTTATCTGGATGAGAGTTATCATCTTATTTCGTCCAGGATGTCCAGCCATTCCTGAGTCATGGTATTCACGTAATATTTCCATTCGTTGGGACCCTTTAGGATCATAGAGGCATTTCTTTCAACAGACCAAACGTCCTTTCAGAGAGTATTCCTTGAGGTACCATACACTATTCAATTCCTGACTCAGGTCAACCTTCACACCTTAACAAAACGCATCTTCTTTCTGGGCTTTCAAAATATTATCTTCCCGTCCCACCAAAATCATGTGAGAGAGCTGATCCACTGGGTTCCATGTTTTTAGTAAAACCTGTGTGTTATATTATGTGATCTCCCCTTCTGAAGGCATTAAGTCAGGGCGACGACTTAGAGAATCTGGGAACAAATTAACCTTCCAAGGCTTGTATCAAATTTCCAGGTCACTTTCAGTAAGGGTAAGGGCCCATCTAACTTGCCTCTGATTTAGCTGGCGCGGAGTAAAGAAGTATGTCAGGTTTTTATGGTCAGTCATATTCTTCAGGGGTGTTTTACTCCACAAAAGTACCGTTGCCAGTGTTTAAAGGTCTGAACAATTGCCAGCATCTCTTTATCATAGATCGGGTAGTAACATTCATCAGGGATAAACTTTTTGGAACAGTAGGCTTTGGGATGAAGCCTACTATCATCCCCCTCCTGCAATATACCCCCCTCAAGTGCATATCCAAAAGCGTCAGTCTCAACCTCATAGGGCTATCATAGTTGGGCATGGATAACATTAGCAGAAACAAAGGCAGACTTTAAGTCAGCAAAAGACTGTTTTTCCGCCGCTTGGAACCATTTATATGGAGCACCATCTGATGTGAGCCGTGTCAAGGGTAATGCAATAGAAGAAAAGCCTTTGATATATCCCTAAAAAAGTTTGTCAAACCCATGAAACTTCGAACTTCCTTTCTGCTATTAGGTGTAGCCAAAAATTTTTAGCATCTACTTTGCTAGATGTCATGGTAAACCCACTCCTTCCCACAACATAACCAAGATCTTCAACTTTTTCCTGAGTAAACTCACAGTTTGAAAGCTTAACATGAAGGTTATACTCTTGTAATTTCTAAAAGATCAATTGCAGATGTTGAAGATGCTCTTCTTGAGACTTGCTATACACCAAAATATCGTCCAGGTAAGCCACGCAGATTTGGTCCATTTACCCATCTAAAACTGTATTGATCATTTGTTGAAAAGTACTTGGTGCGTATCAAAGGCTAAACGGCATGACAAGATACTCAAACAACCCAAACCGCGTCTTGAAAGCCGTTCTCCATTCATCACCTTCCTTAATCCTGATCTGGTTAAATGCATCCCTCAGATCCACCTTTGAAAAGATAGTAGTTTCCAGAAAACTGATCGCTTAAGTTTTCAGCATCAGGTAAAGGGTATCGTTTCTTTATGGTAATATCATTTAACATTTATTTTTTTTTATGAGCAGGGTCGCAAACTTTCATCTTTCTTGCTTACAATAAAAGTGTATATGAACATGGAGACCGAGACACTCAAATGAAACCTTTTTCCAACATAGTATCCAAGTACTCGCGTAATGCCACATGTTCCCATTGGTTGCAGCTATATATTGGTCCATGAGTAGGCTGATTCCCTTCTACCAAGTCTATTAATGTCAAAAAGGCTATGGGATGGCAAAATCTTCGCCTCTTCTTCGCTAAACACATAGACCATGCTTTAAGATATGCTGGAATCATTCCTTTACATGACTCCAATAGAACCTTGGGAGATTCCGTAGCATACAACCCTGGAAACATACTTTTTCTCAACGCCCAATTCTTCTCTCTTTCCATCTACTTTGACTGTGACAGTGTTTCTGCCATAGTCATGTTGGAGCTCCATCTGGCCTAACCATGGAAAGCCAAAGATTACAGGCTGGGGAGTACTCTTTAGAATCCAAAACTCAATCTCAATTTTCAGGGAACCGACTAATAGACTTATAGGATGTGCACAACAGTAGGCAATGGACTGCTCCCCATTTCCCAGAATTTATGGCCAGTGTTCAAGTCTCAGTCAGATTTAACTTGTTTACCATTTCCTTGATATAAAGTTCCAGGAATCCAACTATCCAGTAAAGCCTCAGTATGGAATATAGTATCTCCCATTATCAAACGTATAGGCATAACAGGATAAGATTGAGTTTCATTTTTTATTGCAAAGGCAACTGATAATGCTTTACCTTTCTTTGGACATTAGTAAGCTAAATGAACATGATTATTGCAAGAATAGCACAATCCTTCCTTAAAATGACATTGATATTCTTCTTGGCTCATGTTGGTAATTTGCTTTTTGTAAGCAGAATCTTGCCACATGGGAGTTCTACCCATAACTAGATTTAAAGTTATTCCAAGCAATTCTTTTAAAGGCAGGGTGATGGGGTGGTGTCTGATCAAATCTGAAATATGACTTTCTAACCCTTGTCTGAAGTAAAGTGCTCCCATTTCTTTATCTAAATAATTCTTCTGGAAGATCTCCAGAAACTTCTGCTTATATCTTCAACAGTTTGACCTTCCTGCTATGGTTCGTCAAGGCAATGCGTGCCTGTAATCTGGTACTAGCAGGAGTTGCTGCAGCCAGCAACTGGATTTTAAACTCTTCGTTATTCATGCACAAATTCTCATTTTCTTCCAACGCTTTGGTAAACCAACTTAAAGCATCTCCAGAGAGCTGAGAACCTACCGCCATTACCTTCCGTGCATCATCTGGGTAGTTCTCAGAATATTCTTTAAAACGCGCCCCCAACAATGTAAGTCCTCCTTTTACATCAGCTAAAGTTAATTTTTCATGCTTTGGAACCATAGGATAGTTCATGGGCGCACAGTTAGCCACGGTCACTGTTTGAATTTGACTTTGTCCTATTGCTTCTTTATAAAGTCGTATCATCTTGTTTTGTAGAGAAAAACATCTGAGCTACTATCTGGTAACCTTTCATCAATAAAGCAAATGGTAAAGCTCCCAGTAATAAAAACGTAGCAGGATATACTTTGTAAAAATTGGTGGTCAAATTGTCAGTGACTGGTCTTACTTTATCCCATTTTTGATAGCAAGCTGTAAACTTTATATCCCTGAGCTAAAGGTCCAGTATAACAAAGGGGCAGTGCGTAACATATAAAGAATGGCAAGGGTAATTGGGTGGCTTAGCTCTAAAGAAGGAAGGATTGCTTCAACCACTCACATTCCTGTTAAAGCCAGTACACCAGCTATGTTTGGACGTGGAAGTAATGGAAGAAGGATCTGTTCAGGTATAGGTGTTTCTGCACCCATGATTATAGGTTTTATTGAATAATTTGTTAGAATGTATGGCTTGTTTACTATACAGTATATAACTGTTATAATGAAAATATGTATTTGAAAGGTTTAGCGTATGATAATATTTTATTGACCGCAAAGACTAACCATCTGAATAGTCTTGTTTTATATATCCAACTTTCTGGACTTTCCTAAGCTTAATTGATTTTTGAACGGAGCAAAATAATTTTTATGAGCTTATGGGATTGCGCCTTGCATGTGATTTTGAAAGCAGTTAGAATCATCTCAGTCTCCTTGTAAATTCGTTTTTGTGCAATTTATTGACTCAATATCATTGCAATTAGGGTAATTTAAGCGATTAATTGAACTAAACTCATTAAAATCATGATTTGATATGAAACTAATCAATCTAACTTCAGCACAAATCCTCTTGATCTGATTAATTGTATCTGAAATTTCAGGAATTCCTCTAATGTCAGGCTTTACCCTGACACCTTCCATCAGAAAACCTCCTATTAGTTCGTGAAGGCCTGGTTCACATTAAACACCGTATTTATTGATATCATGAAGCTCTTGCCTATGTGTGAAAATCACTCCAAGTATACCCTGGTAGCAATAAATCAATTTATGAAGTGGGTAGAAGCGTGAGCAATAAGTCATTTTGGGAAGTCAATGCTGAAAATTTCATAACGGAGTACATCATTCAATGGCATGACTGCCCGAAATTCTTACTTACAGACAACAAAAACTTCACCTCACATGTTTTCCCTAAGCTGATTGATTCATTGTACATCTGCAGGGTTTAATGACACCATATCATCCTGGATCCAATGGTATCGTTGAGCAGGTTAATGGAACCATGGTGAATATACTCAAGAAGCTTGTGATGGATAGACCTTCAGACTGAAGAATCCTCCTTCCCACCACAGTCTTTGCATACAACATTATCTATCAAATCCACGACTGGGGTAAGATCTCTTTCAGTTGCTTTATGTGAGGCACCCAGCCCTGCCTGAACTACTCTTGTCATGTGTAGAGGAGAATGGTGGAGTAGATCTGCAACGCTAATGGTAATTTTGATTTCCACGCTGATCAAACTTCATACCAAAGTATACTCAACAAGCCTAACTAAAAAATCAAAGTCCCAATCTCTATCAACAACAGGTAGCAGAATTCTGCAGTTCATAATAAGATATCATTTCCTGTTCCATGATCACAGTTTTGGATGGCGGAAAAAGTTAGCTAGAATATGGATTGGACTCTTTGAGATAATAGGGAAAATGGGTGCCAATTCCCATATTAAAAAGGACCCAGTGGTCATATATTAACCAAGTTCATGATATGTTTTTGGGAATATAACCAATATAGGACATGATAAAAAAGAAACAAAATAAAAAAACAAAGGAAATTTATAATATATATGTATATAGATGATATAACTAGAAACGCGCTTTAATACGAATAAGAGAAAATTAGCAAAATCCATCGCTTGGAGCCACATTATGATTGAATCGACTGCCTCTGTTTCTTTCAGTCATTTTCATGCATCAATTAGTGGTACGCACGCTTGTTTCTCCTATGACGTCTCACAGGTACTTCAGCCTCTCTGGGCCCATTGGGTATCAGTGGGTGGGAGGTGGCTGTGTTTTTGGAGGAGACAGGGTCATTGGCAGAATGATATGAAATGTATCAGGAGGGGGGTAAGTCTCTGTGGATAGCCACTAGAGAAGATTGTGCTAGGAATAAGGGTAAGAGTTGGGGAGGAGGTAAAGCAACCAGGTGACAAGATGAATACATCCCTGGGTCACTAGAATCAAGGCCTGCAACCACATCTGCTGATGACCTCAGGATAGCAGGAAGTAGTTGACTAAGGGGGATATAGATGGAGCAGGCATCAGATGAGGAGTTGGGTTCCAGCTTGAGGGGAAAAAATGCTCAGAGTGTCAGGCAATCCACGAGGAAGTCGTCCAGTCAGGGACAGGCGTGGAGGGATTAAGCGGACGCAGAAAATGCCGCCTGATGGTCTCATTCAAGCGCCGCTCAATGGCGTCCCATCACTGAACCCAAATTAACTTGGTGAAAAGAAGACCCAGTTTTTCAATGAGCACCCTCTATGGAATATTTTGCTGCGGGTCATTGACCTTCAGTGCCTGAAACGTGGTGGAAACCCTGAGAATGCATGATGTTGAGCTGATTTTTCTGAAAGTTCACTAATCAGTGGAAGTGACTCAGAGCTTGGGAAAATTTTACAACAAGCTGACCAGCATCCATTGAATGAAGCATAACATCCATCAGACTGACAATTCCTCTAAATGATCCTCAGCAGTATGTGGAAGCATCAGGAAGCTGAAGCTGTCAGCCAGGAGCTAATCCAGCACAGCAAATTTAGGCCCCTTACACCGATCCCCACCTCAGTGCAACTGTACCATGAGATCACTGAAAGGGGCGCGCCAAAATTTCAAATAGCTAATGAGCTCCGAGAGAAACTCCTTCCGAGCCAAGGCAGTTGCGGCATCCACCTCTGGTGCATCATCATTGCTTCAGCTGCTAGGAACTCAGGTAGTGGAACTGGGTCAGGGTCAGCCACACCTCTGTTGTACCACACTCCAAGGATATATGCAGGTCAGGTGTGAAGTTTCATTTTTAGAGTGAAGACATCATGACAAAATGCTGTATGAATCTACACCTAAGACTTAGCATTCAGTCAAGGGAATATGTCAAGAAATCTTATATATGACTGTACGATAATCTTAAATTATTGATTGGGGATCTTCAGTTATCCAACGGAATTGAGATGGGAAGTATATCAATAATTTAACGAGCTTTGATATGGTTCAAAATAGGAAATTTATCCTCAGTTAAATATGTGAATTCAGCCTGGACTTCCAATGACAAAGATAGTATCAAAGAACATAAAGAAGCTGAGTTATCTGAGCGGATGGTCTTTGAAGTGGCTTATGCACGAGAGTAAAAAGGTAAATGAAGGGTGAGTAAGAGGAGTTTTTAGTTAATAACCTTTAATGTGACTCTGCGGTGAAAAGTCCCTAAGGTTAAATGGTGGTGTGATTCTGTGTAGTAATAAAAATTGTTGTTGAAGCTCCGGCTTACATTTTTTAAAGTTTACTATACTATCAAGTGGTACAGCAATCATCATATCATCCTTCCTTTGCATCAGTGTAACTTTGCTCCTGTGCAACCTTCTGCTTGATTGTTTATTATCCTTCAGAAATCCAACACCCACCCCCTGGTGGGGGATGAAACTGAGACCCAATCTTTTTTTTAGTACTAGATGGTAACTGAGACCCAATCTTGCAGGAGTAAGTATTGGGTCTGAACTCCACCGCCATCTCATGAGACACCTGAAAAATTACCAATTGACTATACAAAAAACTATAATGAGCACTTATTGTAGTTTTATATGGTATAATAATACCATCACATCAAATACTATTATCAGAAGAGTTAGTTGATAGAAATTAATGGTTGGGTAACTATGTCATAAAGCCAGATAATATATTTGGTATTAGCCTGTCAGTCAATAAGTAAACACCCAAAATTCAAACCAGAATGCTGGAGGCATAGTCATCCGTAAAACCTGACATCTTATGGGTGGGAAAGAATAGATTGAGGGCAATTAATGATCGCCACCACCAGCATACCTACAAGTAACCATGTCATTGCAAAAGTAACAGCTTTAGATTCTACTGCGGTTGTTTCTTTAGGCCCCACAGGGAGCCCCAAATCCACTCTGGAAACACAATTAACGGACCACATGAAAAGTTTAAAAAGCTTCACCCACTGGGGAGAAAGTTTTTTAAAAGTAAGCACATCATGACACTATACAGCATCCAAAATGGGGGAAACCCCCATAGTCACCATAACAGTAACCTCACTTGAGTAGGGAGGGCAGCAGTGTCGCAACTATGGCCACTATAGCCCAATCATTGCATAGAATGGGAAACATGGCACTATTGGGCAGTGGCTATCAGATAGATAGTTTACTTTAAAACGTAGAATATGTTGGAATTAGATTAAGAAACAAGAAGAATAGAGAATTGACTGACAACTGCACCTGTTGCAGCAGTAGTCTCAAGTTCTGAGGCTAGGGAATAAATACAATTTATATGAACCAAGGCTAACACAATTACGTTTAATTCTAGAAGATCCACATTCAAAATCCTAATGATTCCAGATCAATCTCATCCTGATCAGATGACTTACACTCAAATTTTTCAACCAAATTTTCACTTACAGTGTGATTCTTAATTGGCAGATCAGCAATGCTTTGTCCATAAGGTGACTAGGTATGCCCATGGCTATGCCACATATGGGAGGTCCCATAGGTCTTTCGGGAGTCAAATGCAACCAAACCTTTCAGGGTTGGGCTTGCCTTTTCCAGTGGAAGGCAAACACATTGACGGGATAACAAAACTGAGCATGCAATAGATACCTAATTATTCTGGTAATCAATTTAAAAATGATAGTGGACCCCTCATTGGGGCCTGAGATTATTGAGGGAGGGGAATGACCACAACCTCCTGTGGAAGTAGCTTCTTACTGCCACCACCCAAAAACACTCTTAATTCTTTATACCAACTCTTTAAGTAAGATAGGATGTAAGGGAGAAAAACTTGAGATGGTAGGGCATCACCTTCTCTTAACACCACATGGGCTCTATTTCTCTTGAAAAGAGAGAGATGACCACCTTCTTAACCCCCTTTATGGAAAAATGGATATTCCCCATGGTTGAGGTACAGGGGGTTTTCCCCAGGGCTTAAAGTATACATTAAATTTATTGTGGTGAAGGCTGACCAGGGGATGAAAACTTCCGAAAAGACATAAAGAAAATGGAACGTAGAACAGGGGAGGCACCCCAGAGAAGCAACGCTATCTCCTGTTGCCATTGGGAACGCCACTACATGGAGGAGGGGGAACTTGTAAAGGGGCTGAAACCACAATTGAGCATGTGTGTAGGAAGGGGTCCGAGTTGATGAACCAAACTGGGAACCAGGAGGAGACCAACTGACAGCGACGTGGTTGAGGTATCCAAACATTCACGCTTGAAAGTGGTCTACTAAGTGGGACCAGAACCGGTGGATGGCTTCTGGGAGGGTGGTGGTGGAGCCTGCAATGGCATCCAAGACAATCGTGTGGATGGTCCACATGATGATTTCAACCATCAGAGCATGGAGGGAGGGTGGGAGAGGGTTCCCATAGATAAAGCAAACATATCCCTAGATAAACTGAATGGGATGTGTCTGATCTTGGCCAAGCAGACGTTGCACCTCGCGCCATATCGCTTTAGAGGTAGGGCACTTCTCCAGGCGGTGAAACAGCGTTCCATTCTTGCCAGACACGACGCAGGATGAGTGTAAAGCGTTAGAGCGCTCAGCAGTATGGTACACCCGCCTCTGACATCGCCACACATGGGAACGGACATGAGGCAGCAGCAGAGGGTGGTGGGTGTATTTCCAGATTGTCTTCTGGGTTTCAAGGGAATAAGGAATGTCCATCATGTCCAGGTAGTCCACCCTGGATAGAACATGGTACCATGTGGGTATTATTCCGTCCAGAATGGGTAGCCCTTGTACCTCTTGTGTGAACTGAGGAGAGGGGCGCCCTCTCTGGGTTGTGTGCCCACAAATATGGTTTCTCCACTCAGCGCTCCGCATGGAGAGAAGGATTCGTTTGAAGTGGGGTGAAGTACCATGAGGACCAGCGACCAAAGAGTGGGAAGCCATATATTTCATCAAGGAGTGTAGGGTGTGACAGATTGGCAAGGCCTAGGGCGCGGGAGAAGTTGGAGCGGGCCACGTGGGACCAGTGTTGGGAGGGGATCATAGGGATGGTGATGGCCGCGATCCAGGTGCCCAGTATCTTTGCAGCATGGGCCTCAAAGTCGAGCAGGCCCATGCCACCACTATGGAGAGGGCCAAACATGACCTCAAGCTGCACTGGCGGTGGGCGGCCCAACCAGAGCCGCGCTTGTAGAAGGGCATACAGAGATTTGAAAAAACTTGGGGAGAAGGCGATGGCATGGGCTTCAAACCAAACTTTGGAGAGGAGCATAGAGTTGGCTAGAACAACCCTGCCAGTAAGGGAAGTAGGGTGAGCTCTGAGGGAGGCTATGCGCTTTGTCACGTTATCCAGAATATGGTTTTCCATCATTGAAGAGGCATACCCACCTGCCTCCAACCACACTTACAAGTGGCGGATGGGCCCAACGGTGGGGCGCTGCACAAAGGGAAGCACAAGTGGGGCGGTATGGGGTGGGCAGGGTAAGCAGGCCCGTGTGCGAGCAGATGGGCCAAGCTGGAAACAGGCCGCTAAGGCCCAGCGGGTTGGATACCGAATAAAGAGGATGATTTTGGTTTTGGAGGCGTTTAGTGCAGCATTACTTACCTGGGAGTAAACCTGGATAAGGGCTTCAAGCACGCGTGCATCATGATTATCAGACACCCCAACCACACAATCATCAGCAAATGCCATCATCTTGACTGGGGCTTGACCTTACACATGGACCCCAGTGAGGCGGGCATTCACGTTCCGAAGTAGTGGGTCAAGGCTGAAGTTATATAAGAGAGGGCTAAGGGGGTCCCCTTGGCGTAGGCCCCTTTAAGGGCGGATTACTTATGTGAGGAAGCCAGGGCCACGCACTGCCATTGTCGCAGATTCTGTCATCAGCATCACCCAGCTGATGAAGCGGGGGGTAGGCGGAATTAGTGTAAGCAGACCCTGAGGTAATCCCAGTTTACTCTATCATAGGCCTTCTTTTGGTCTAATAATACAAGTGCCCCAGAGGCCGTTGACTGACATGTGTTAGCCACAGAGTGTACGTTGCCCAAAGTGACCTTCTGGGTGTGAAACCAAATTGTTCTGGGGAGATGGTGGTAGATGCTACAATCCCTAAACAGTTAGCCAAATTTTTAAGTTAAAATTTTAGTATCCGTGTTAGTTAGAGAAATGGGGCGCCAGTTGGCTAGGTCTAGCTTATCCTCTTTCTTAAATAGCGTAATGGTGTAAGCCTCTTGCCCTCCTGGTAGAAGGCGCGTTTCCAGAAGGCTCTGGTTGAGGGAGGCAAGCAACAGTGGGGATAGATATTTGAAGTACTTCTTATAGAACTCATACAGAATGCCATCAGGGCTGGGGCATTTCTGATTTGGTGCACCGCGGACAGCGTACCAGAGTTTGTCTGGACTAATATAAAATCATTAACTACAGGTATTGGGAAACGGTGCAGATGTGAGCACTATCAAGAAATTTCGCCATTTCAGGTGGCAGAATTGGTTTGGAATGGTATAGCTTAGAGTAATAATTTTGTATCTTAACTGCTACTTCAGCTGGATTATTCGCAACGGAATTGTCTGGCTTTTGCACCTGTGTGCAGGCCAAGCTCTGGCGCAGTGTGAAGAACTTTCAAAAAAAATAAGTGGAGCATGTGTCACCACTGTAATGTGTATAGCCCTGTATTGAACATAAACCCGATGTTTGTGTTGCCTCTCAAGCGCGTTGAGGTGGGCGGCTGCTTCTGCCCACTTATGGCCCTAAGCAGGGCTGTAGCCCGAGGCCAGGATGTTGGACTCCTGGTGGGCTAGCTCCGCCAGAGCGCGCGAGATGACAGCTGAGGTAGAGCATGAGTGGTGGGAGGAGAGGTGGCGAGTGTGGCAGATCATGTCTGCTTTGAAGGCCAACCAGGTGTTTATTGGGTCAGAACAAAATGGTATGATAAACTCCTGTGCCGAAGTCATGGATTCCACCCATGTGGAAAATCTAGGTGACGTGAGTTTGGGTGGGCGAAGTTTGCACCAGTGCAGGGCCTGAGCTGCTGGGTCAGGTAGGTGGAAGGTGATCAAGATCAGCCTGTGATCAGAGAAATCAATTTTTGACGTGTGGAAGTGGGAAATCTGGGTATGAAATTTCATCAGCATGAGGATAAGGTCGATGTGGGACATGGACCTTAACTGGCCATTGTGGAAATGTGGGCGCAACATCTTCTTGAGTAGCGGAGCATGGCATGGCAGCACGTCTAGCAAACCAAGGGTGGCCTTTAGAACGCGAAGTTCTACATGACCCTGGGGGGCGCGGGATGAGGAAGGCCAACGGTCCATGGATGTGTTTAGCCAACAGTTCATTTCGCCAACTATGAAAGGGTCAGGGGGTAATGGAAGAGATTTGACTAATGAGAAAATTCTTGATGCTCTCATGCACAGGTCAGGGCATAGATGTTGATGATAGCGTGTGCCACGTTGGCCCACAAAAATTTGACCATGAGGACTCAGCCATTAAGGAAGGAACAGATGATAAAAATTTAAAAAATTGTTTTCCAAACTAGCACCCCACAGTGCTCGGACCAGAAGGACAGGGATGGGAGGAGCATGGTTTTCCAAGAATCCTCAGAACTGCGTGGACAGTGGGACTCCTGGATGGCCAGGATGTCCACGGGTAAATCATTTTGTAAAAAAGTCAATTATCTAGCCTGGGATGGCGAGGCCTTGAGTCTGGCGATGTTCAATGTCCCTAAAGTAAAGGCTCCCCCATTGCACCTTAGATGTGAGGGGAAGGGCACCTGGGCCCTTCAGCCTCCTCTTGATCCTCATGGCGCTTCTCAGCGCCTCAGGTGTGTGCAGCAACATTGTTGGAAGAGTGGGTGAGTTTGGAAGTCAGGATCATGTTAGCTTTAGCCTTCACTTTTGGTTTCCCCGCTGCAGAACATTTTTTGCAGTTCACTAGAGTGTGGTGCACCATCAGTTGAATTAAAAAAATTTTCAGGCAGGCTGGAGATTGAACCAGTTCCAATTGAGGCTTGGGCTCAAAGGTTGTGTGAGATCAAGTTGCCCATTGGATCCTCAGTTTGGGTGGCCCAATTGGCTTGGGAAGCCCTATCTGATTGGTCAAGAGATTCCCAAGCTGCTTCCGCCACAAAGGTCTCAATGTCCTCCAGGCGCTGGGAGTGTGGGATAGTGTAGGCGACCTTGGACGCCTCTTTGGCTGCGGCCCTGTGGGCCTGCTTGGCCTTCTTCTGCTCTTGAGGGGATATTGGCTTTGCTAGTTTTTAGCAGCCTTGTGCTCCCCATGGGAAGGTCTTTTTAGTATTGGTGGTTGGTTCATAGTGGGCCTCCCCGTTGTTCATGGCCGCTGATGGGTGTTCTTGGAATATGATGCCCTATTTTGTGGGGCAAGCGTGTGCCTTATGGCTAAACACATCACAGTGGGTGCAGATGGGGGCGCTGTCCACGGTGACCTAGAAAGGGTGGGAGGTATGCCCCTCAATATTGATATAAGTGGAGTGCGGGTTCTGGGTTAGATCCTTTGTTATCTCCTCAGTTGGGGTCAGAACTGCGATGGCTTTTCCAGTGCACAGGTGTGACATCAGCGTAAAGCGTTGTATCTCAAGGGATTGAATTTTGCCATATACAATGAGCCCATTCTTCATGTGTTGTTCTATTATGGCATGTTTGACCGTAGTGGGCAGAAAGTCAAAGGTGAGAAAAATTTGGTTGGATTTTGTCCATATGGTGTGCTTAGTTTTGATGACCCGCTGCCCTTTGAGGAGGTCAATTACAACGCGCACCACAGCATCTTCGTCCGCTGCCTCCTTACTTTCAAAACTGAAATCCAGCCAACTGTGTGACATGGAGTGGGGTGCTACATACACCGCGTTTGGGAAATGAATGTGTACATCTCCACAAAACTTTCCCACAGCGCCATTTGTTGAATATCCAGAAACACCAGAACTCCATATTCCACTGAAAAAAGTGGTTGAGAGTGCGGCATATTGATGTAATGGTTGCATCACGCCTGCCAAGCTAGAATTTCTGGGGAAATGGTAACCTCCATTTTTTTTGTTTTTGTCTAATTCACCAGATTCTCTGGGGCATTTGCAAAAGTTGGAAGTCGCGGGGCCACCCCCTTTGCCTTTTACCTTATTTGCTCAACTGCTCCCTGACATGGGCGCAAACTAATATCCTCGGTGAGATTATCAAACTAAAGTCAGTCTTGAATTGAATTTGTTGCAAAAGTGATTGCAACGAGAAAGAAAAGTTGGCTTAAAGTACACATGTGTAGTTCTTTTAAACATTTTGGTTGATATTGAGATATTTAAACTTACTAGCTCACCAATATGAGTGGTAATTACATTATTTGTTGTTTTAGAATTTAAAGTATAGAATATATTACCAAGTGTTTTTTTTAGTTGGAGGCATGTGGTCTCAACCCTAGGGTAAGGCTTATTTTACTCAAAAGTGTTCTAGATGCATCTCACCTCAACTTTAAAGCTTTTTTGTAGATCATTTTAGTATTGATGTATAAATTGGTTATATAAAAATATCAAATTATGTTTTGTACAAAGTTCTTAATAAAACTATTATGGTGAAGGTATTTTAGTTTTATCAGCTTAATATATATTTTTATACTAACATTAAGAATTTTTTCAATAATTATATTCCTTAAATAATTTGCAACGTATATAGATTCAATTTATTGTCAGATCTTAGATGTATACGCTTCATTAAAATCAGCTTTGATATTATGACTTACTGTTTGATATCAACCTTCACTTGGTTCCTCAACCCAACTTTTCCATTAGTAAAATTATATGTTTACATATTAATTTTAATTATTTGCAACACCTTAAAAAATAATTTAATTCATAATAAGATCCTTAGATATTAAACTCAGGGATTATCCAACCATTTTTTTCTTAAACATAAAAAATAAAGTATGAGCTTACACATTTGTATATAGAAATCAATGGCTGGCATAGATAAGCTTATAATCTATAGAGATACAAATTATAATGTAAATTTGTTCAAAATCTTAATTCTCCAAAAGTTCTTCAATAATTATTTTTTAAGTTTTGACACAACATCGCGTTTGAATATGTGTGTTTTTCTATACCTATTATTTAAATTTCACGCCTGTGTCAGGTAAAAGCATGATTTAAAGAAAGAGCACATCTGTTAGATGTAACTGCAACACATGCGATACTCATGCAATTTTGAAAACAGCGCCATTTGTTGAGCGTAACAGCAACCCATGCAATACTAAATATCTCTCATGCCAGACAGCGTGCTTTTTGACAGAACATTTAAATAGTTCATGACATTGTGTTTAAATTTAAATTATTGCGAGGAAGGCTGACCATGGGATGGAACCTTCTAAATATGACCTGAAAGAAATGAAGCTTAGTAACATGGAAGGCACCCCAGAGAAGCATTGCTATCTCTTGTTGCCAGCGGGAACGCTACTATGGGGAGGGGGAGGGGACGTGTGAAGGGGCCGTAGCCACTATTAAACACGTGTGAAGGAAAGGGTCCAATTTGATGAACCAAACTGGGAACCAGGAGAGACCAGCTGACGGTGACGTGGTGGGAGGTACCCAAACATCCACGTCTGGAAGTGGTCCACCAAATGAGACCAGAATCTGTGGACAGCTTCTGGGAGGGTGGGGGTGGAGCCTGCGATGGCATCCAAGACAATCGTGTGGATAGTCCACATGGCGATTGCAACCACCAGAGCACGTAGGGAGGGTGGAAGGGGGAGGCCATTGATAAAGCAAGCATATCTCTTGACAGAGTGAAGGGATGTGTTTGATCCTAGCCAAGTAGACGTTGAACTTCGCGCCATATCACTTTAGGGGTAGGACACTTCTTTAGGCGGTGGAACAGCGTTCCATACTGGCCACACACGACGCAGGATGATTGTAAAGTGTTAGAGCACTCAGCTGTATGGTACACTCACCTCAGGCAGCGCCACACATGGGAGCGGATTTGAGGCTGCAACAGAGGGTGGTGTGCATATTTCCAAATAGTCTTATGGGTCTTGATGGAGTAAGGGATGTCCATCATGTCCAGGTAGTCCACCTTGGATAGGACATGGGGCCGTGTGAGGATCACGCCATCTTGAATGGGTAGCCCCTGTACCTCATGTGTGAACTGAGGAGAGGGGCGGCCTCTCTGGGATGTGTGTCTGCTAATACATATTCTCCACTCTGCGCTCTGCATGGAGATGAGGATTCGTTTGTAGTGGGTTTTAGTGCCATGAGGGCCTGTGGCCGATGGGTGGGAAGCTAGGTATTTCATCAAGGAGTGAGGGTTCAATGGATTGTTAAGGCCCAAGGCGCGGGAGAAGTTGTAGTGGGCTGCGCGGGACCAGTGTTGGGAGGGGAGCGTAGGGGCAGTGACAGCCGCAATCCAGGTTTCCAGAATCTTAGCAGCATGGGCTTTGAAGTCAAGCAGGCCCATGCCACCATGATGATGAGGGCTGAACATGACCTCAAGCCATAAGGGTGGTGGGCGGCCTGACCAAAGCACCCTTGCAAGAGGGCATACATGGATTTGAAAAAGCCTGGGGAGAAGGCGATAACGTGGGCTCCAAACCAGACTTTGGAGAGGAGCATGAAGTTGGCTAAAACAATCCTGCCAGTAAGGGAAGTAGGGTGGGTTCTGAGGGAGGCGATGCGCTTTGTCACGTTGTCTAGAATATGACTTTCCATTACTGCTGAGGCATACCCGCCTGCCTCCACCCACACGCCCAGGTGGCGGACAGGCCCTATGATAGGGCGTGGCATGAAGGGGAGCACTAAAGGGGCGGTGTGGGGTGAGCAGGGAGGGCGAGCACGTGTGTGAGCAGATGGGTCAAGCTGGGCACTGGTTGCAGGGGCCCAGCAGGTTTGATACCGACCAAGGAGGATGATTTCAGTTTTGGAGGTGTTGAGTGCAGCATTGCTTACCCAGGAATATTCCTGGATGAGAGCTTCAAGCGCGCGTGCGTCTTTATTATTGGACACCCCAAACACACAGTCATCTGCAAACGCCATCATCTTGACTGGGCTTGGCCTGGTACATGGGCCCCAGTGAGGTGGGCATTCACGTTTTGAAGTAGTAGGTCAAGGCTGAAGTTGTATAAGAGTATGCTAAGGGGGTCCAGTTGTCATAAGCCCCTTTGAGGGCGGACTACTTCCATTAGGAAGCCAGGGCCACGCACTGCCATTGTTGCAGATTCTGTGAGCAGCATTACCCAGTTGATGAAGTGAGGGGGTAAGCGGAATTGATGGAGGCAGGCCCTGAGGTATTCCCAGTTTACTCTATCATAGGCCTTCTGTTGGTCCAAAAATACAAGCGCCCCAGAGGCTGTGGACTGGCACGCGTTAGCCACACAGTGCACGTTGTCCCAAATTGACCTTCTGGGTATGAAACCAAAAATGTTCTGGGGAGATGGTGGCAGATGCTACAATCCCTAAACGTTTACCATGATTTTAGTTAAAATTTTTGTATCTGTGTTAGTTAAAAAAATGGGGCGCCAGTTGGAATAAGTCTAGCTTGTCCTTTTTCTTGAAGAGTGTGACAGTGAAGGCCTCTTGCCCTCCTGGTAGAAGGCGCGTATTAGAAGGCTCTGGTTAAGGGAGGCAAGCAGTAGTGGGGATATATATTTGAAGTACTTTCTATAGAATTCATATGGAATGCCATCTGGGTCTGGCATTTCCAATTTGGTGCACCGTGGATGGCTGTCCAGAGTTCATTTGGAGTAATCAAATTCATTAATTCTGGGTATCGGGAAATGGTGCAGATGTGGGTGCAGTTAAGAAATTTCACCACTTCAGATGGCTGAATTGGATTGGATCAGTATAACTCAGAGTAATACTTTTGTATTTCAATTGCCACTTTGGCTTGTGTATCCGCGACAGAATCATCCGATCTCCACACCTGTGTGCAGGCCGCGTTCTGGCATGGTGCAAAGAATTTTTGAAAAAATATGCGGTGCACTTGTTGCCCTCTGTAATGCGTTTGGCCCTGTACTGAACACAAACCCAATGTTTTTGTTGCCTTTTGAGTGGTTGAGGTGGGCAGCTGCTTCCACCCACTTCCAGCCTCATGCAGTGCTGTAGCCTGTGGCTGGGATGTTGGATTCCAGGTGTGCCAACTCTTCCAGAGCGCACAAAATAATGGCTGATGTAGCTCGTGAGCATCAGGAGGAGAGGTGGTGAGAGTGGCAGATGGTATCCTTTTTTTAGGCTGATCATGTGGAAATTGGGTCCGCGCAAAATGGTGTAACAAATTCTTTTGGCCAAGTTGCTGATTCCACCCAAGTGGAAAATCCTGGTGAAGCAAGTTTTGGAGGGCGGAATTTGCACCAATGTGAGGCCTTAGCCACTGTGGCAGGTAAGTGGTAGGTTATTGAGACCAGCTGGTGGTCAAAGAATTCGATTTTTGTTGTTTTGAAGTGGGAGATGTGAGATTGAAATTCGCTGGCGTGAAGATAAGGTCAATGCAGGACATGACCTTAATTGGCCATTGTGGACATGGGGGAAAATCATGTTTTCAAGCAGTGGAGCTTGCCACAGCAGCGCGTCGATCAACCCAAGGGTGGCCTTTGGAATGAAAAGTTCTATGCGACCCTGGGGGGCGTGGGAAGAGGAAGGCCTACAGTCCGTGGGTGAGTTTAGCCAACAGTTCATGTCGCCAACTATGAAGGGGTCAGGGGGTAGTAGAAGGGCTTTGACCAATGAGGAAAAATTCCCGACGCTCTCATGTACATGTTGGGGCATAGATGTTGATGATAGCATGTGCCACGTTGGCCCACGAGAAAGTGACAATGAGGACTCAGCCATTGAGGAAGGATTCCAACAATAAAAATTTAAAAAAATTGTTTTTCTGAACTAGCACCCCACAGTGCTCTGACCAGAAGGATAGAGAAGGGAGGAGCATGGTTTCCAAGCATCCTCGGAACCTTGAGGACAGTGGGACTCCTGGATGGCCAGGATGTCCATGGGTAAATTTTTTTGTAAAAAACTCAGTTTCCTAGCCTGGGATGGTGTGGCCTTGAGTCTGGCAATATAAACGTCCCTAAAGTTAAGGTTTCCCCGTCGCACCTTAGGTGTGAGGGGGTGGGCACCCGGGCCCACTAGCCTCCTCTAGATCCCCATGGGCCTTCACGGCAGTGTGGGTGTTTGCAGCAACGCTATCAGTGTTTTTGCTGTTTTTAGCAGAAAGATTCGCGTTGGCTTTTTCCTTCACTTTTTATTTCCCTGACATTGAACGAATTTTTGCAGTGCGGATGAGTTTGGTGCACTATCATTTGGGTCAAAATTTTTTTTTCAGGTAGGTTGGAAACCAAGTCAATTTCAACCAGGGCTTGGTTGCAAAGGTTGGGTGAGATTAAGTCCCCCATCAGATCCTCAGATTGGGTGGCCCAATTGGCATGGGCTTCCCAATCTGATTGGTTGAGGGATTCCCAAGTTGCTTCCACCGCGAAGGTTTTAATGTCCTCCTGGCATTGGGAGTGTGGGATAGCGGAGGTGACTTTGGCCGCTTCCTTGGCCGCAGCCCTGCGGGCCTGTTTGGCCTTCTTCCACTCTTGAGGGGAGATAGGCTTTACTAGTAGGTAGCAGCCTTGTGCTCCCCACAGGAAAGCCTCTTTGGTGCTGGTGGTTGGTTCGTAGTGCGCCTCTCCGCTGGCCATAGCCGCTGAGGGGTGCTCATGGAATGTGATGCCCTCTTTGGTGGGGCATGCATGTGCCTTATGGCCAAACGCATCACAGTGGGTGCAGATGGGGGGTGCACTGTCTATGGTTACCCAGAAAGGGTGGGTGGTATGCCCTTCAATTTTGATATATGTGGAGTGTGGGATCTGGGTTAGGTCCTTCACGATCTCCTTGGTTGGAGTTAGAACTGCAATGGCTTTGCCGGTGCACAGGTGTGGCATCAGCGTAAAGCATTGCATCTCAAAAAAATTGTATTTCGCCATCTATGGTGAGACCATCTTTCAGGTGCTGCTCCAAAATGGCACGTTTTACCAAAGTAGGCAAAAAGTCAAATGTGAGGAAATTTGGTTGGATTTTGTCTTTCTGGTGCGTTTGGTTTCAACAGCTTTTGCCCTTTAGGGAGGTTGATCACTATGCGCACTGCAGCAGCTTTGTCTGCTGCCTCCTTGTCTTCAAAACTGAGGTCCAGCCAACCACGTGATATGGAGTGAGATATGATGTACACCACGGTCAGGAAAAAAGTGTGTACATCCCCACCAAATTTTCCCATAAGGCTGTTTGTTGGATGTCCAGAAACACCCGGACTCCATATTTCACTGACAAGAGTGGTTGGGAGTGCGGCGTGTTAATGTACTGGTTGCATCGTGCTTGCCAAGTGAGGATTTTTGAGGAAATAGTGACCACCAGTTTTTTATTTTTTTTCTATTCCGCCGGTTTCTCCAGGGCGTTTTTGAATGTTTGAGATCGCAGGCCTACCACCTGTGCCTCTTACCTTACTTTCCCAACTGCTCCCTGACATGGGCTTAAACTAATCTTCTCTGTGAGATTATCAAACTAGAATCAGACTTGACATAAAGAAGTTGCAAAAGTGATTGCAACGAGAGAAAAGCTTCATGACATTATGTTGTAATTTGAGCTATAGTATTTATCATAAAATCTACTTCATGATTATAATTTCTTTTTTTTCTT